>CM055265.1:46676176-47276176 GCA_029237695.1 Conchocele bisecta | reverse complement strand
CCATTTTTCAGCCAGGTTTTTTTGTAAAAAAAATCCAGGCTATTGGATTGGCGAAGCCGGGGTGGCTGGCGGGCGGGCGGCGTCCACAATCAATGTTAAGTTTCGTTTTGTTTGAGTCCATTTCTTTGTTACTGTACCACCTAGGACCACCAAACTTTCACAGCTTCATAATCAAGGGGTGCCCACCACATATCACTATCCAACATGTTACTTTTTTTTTAATTTTCTTTTTAAACCTTAACCCTTTTTTGGACCCATTTTTTCCGCGTAGTCGACTTAGCCATTTTCAATGTTAAGTTTTTTCGCGTTTACAATGTTAAGTTTTTCGTGTTTAAGTCCATTTCTTTGGTACTGTACCACCTAGGACCACCATACTTTCACAGCTTCATAATCAAGGGTACCCACCACATATCACTATCCAACATGTCCTTAACTTCACCCATTTTTTACCAGCGACTTAGCATTTTTCAATTTTTAAGTTTTTCGCGTTGACTTATGTTAAGTTTTTCGTGTTTAAGTCCATTTCTTTGGTACTGTACCACCGTAGGACCACCAAACTTTCACAGCTTCATAACCAAGGGGTGCCTACCACATACAACTATCCAACATGTGACCATTTTTTTACCTTCACCTATTATTTCTACGTAATTGACTTAGCCATTTTCAACGTTAACTTTTTAACGTACGTCTAGTTAAAGTTTTTGGTTTTAAAACTTTTTCTTTTTGTTATACTATATCTCTGGAACTGCTTCGCCCATTACGTTTTGAAACTTCACATGGGTGTTTATCATCATCCATATTTTCATTCTAACCCCAATCCATGCGGGCCCCTGTGCCAATGTCAAGGTCTAATTACTTTGAATTTTTTTTGTTAAAGTTTTTTCGTGTACTATGTCTCTGCAACTGCTTCACCCAATATCTTATACTTCACATGGGTGTTTATCATCATTGTCGCACCTGCTTGCGGGAAAGCGCGATTTCTGTGCCCAATGTCAAGGTCAAATTATCTTTGAATTTTTTGTTTTTTGTTAAAGTTTTTTTTCGCTGGTTTTTTTTATATATCTCTGCAACTGCTTCACCAATACCTTGATACTTCACAGGGTGTTTATCATCATTGTCGCACCTGCTTGCGGAAAGCGCGATATCGTCGGCATTTTGGCATACGTCCGTCGTTCGTCCGTGTCGTCCGGTTAAAGTTTTTTGGTTAAAGTTTTTCCATCTACTATATCTATTTTTTTAGTGTCCATGCCTCGCCCCAAGGCGCGACATGCAGGCCACGGCCATCTAGTCCTACAAAAAGTGGGTATAATTATGTTATCCAAGTGTCTATGCTTGGAAAAAACCTGGCCTTCGTGGCTTTGCCTCGTTTCTTGTTTCCTTGTAACTTGAAAAACTTTTTCACCTTCATACCTACGCGCCTCATATTTGCTATGTAGCTTCGTTATCATGTGCAGATGCGCAAAGTGAATTCGGATTTTTGATCCGACCCTCCATCATGGATTATCTCCCCCTGTTTCGGACTCAGAATTTCCATTTTTTTTCCTTGTAACTCGAAAACTTTTTCACCTTCATACCCTACGCGGCCTGATATTTGGTATGTAGCTTCGTTTATCATGTGCAGATGCGCAAAGTGAATCGGATTTTTTTGATCCGACCCTCCATCATGGATTATCTCCCCCTTTCGGACTCAGAATTTCCCATTTTTTCCTTGTAACTCGAAAAATTTTTCTTTTCACCTTCATACCTACGTGCCTCTTATTTGCTATGTAGCTTCGTTCATGTGCAGTGAATGCAGATGCGCAAAGTGATTCGGATTTTTGATCCGACCCTCCATCATGGATTATCTCCCCCTTTCGGACTCAGAATTTCCATTTTTAGCCAGGTTTTTTGAAAAAAAAAATCCAGGCTATTAGGATTGGCTGAAAGGGCCGGAGGGCGGGCGGGGGCGGGCGTCGTCCACATCAATGTTAAGTTTTCGTGTTTGAGTCCATTTCTTTGTTTACTGTTACCACCTAGGACCACCAAACTTTCAGCAGCTTATAATCAAGGGGTGCCCACCACATATCACTATCCAACATGTTACTTTTTTTTTACTTGACCCATTTTTTTCCGCGTAGTACGACTTAGCCATTTTCAATGTTAAGTTTTCGCGTTTACAATGTTAAGTTTTTCCCGTGTTTAAGTCCATTTTTTTCTTTGGTACTGTACCACCTAGGACCACCAACTTTCACAGCTTCATAATCAAGGGTACCCACCACATATCACTATCCAACATGATTACTTAACTTGTCACCCATTTTTTCAGTCGACTTAGCCATTTTCAATGTTAAGTTTTCGCGTTTACACTGTTAAGTTTTCGTGTTTAAGTCCATTTCTTTGGTACTGTACCACCTAGGACCAACCAAACTTTCACAGCTTCATAACCAAGGGGTGCCTACCACATACAACTATCCAACATGTGACCATTTTTTTTACCTTCACCTATTATTTCTACGTTAATTGACTTAGCCCATTTTCAACGTTAACTTTTTAACGTACGTCTAGTTAAAGTTTTTTTGGTTTTAAAAAACTTTTTCGTTATACATATCTCTGGAACTGCTTCGCCCATTACGTTGAAACTTCACATGGGTGTTATCATCATCCATATTTTACATTCTAACCCCCAACCATGGCGGCCCCTGTGCCCAATGTCAAGGTCTAATTACTTTGAATTTTTTTTTTGTTAAAGTTTTTTCGTGTACTATGTCTCTGCAAACTGCTTACAACCAATATCTTGATACTTCACATGGGGGTTTATCATCATTGTCGCACCTGCTTGCGGGAAAGCGCGATTCTGTGACCCAATGTCAAGGTCAAATACTAATTTGAATTTTTTGTTAAAGTTTTTTTCGTGTACTATAAATCTCTGAACAACTGCTTCACCCAATACCTTGATACTTCACATGGGGTGTTTATCATCATTGTCGCACTGCTTGCGGAGCGCTGATATCGTCGGCATTTTGGCATACGTTCCGTCCAGTTTCGTCCGTGTTGTCCGGTTAAAGTTTTTTGGTTAAAGTTTTTCCATCTACTATATCTATTTTTTTTAGTCGTCCATGCCTCGCCCCAAGGCGCGACAGCAGGCCACGGCCATCTAGTCTACAAAAAGTGGTATAATTATGTTATCCAAGGGTGTCTATGCTTGGAAAAAACCTAAAAAACCTGGCCTTCGTGGCTTTGCCTCGTTTCTTGTTTCCTTGTAACTTGAAAAACTTTTTCACCTTCATACCTAAGCGCCTCATTTTATTTGCTATTGTAGCTTCGTTTATCATGTGCAGTGCGCAAAAGTGAATTCGATTTTTTCATCCGACCCTCCATCATGGATTATCTCCCCCTTTCGGACTCAGAATTTCCCCATTTTTTTCCTTGTACTCGAAAAACTTTTTCACCTTCAATACCTACGCCCGCCTCATATTTGCTATGTAGCTTCGTTATCATGTGCACATGCAAGCAAAGTGAATTCCCATTTTTGATCCGACCCTCCATCATCGAATTACCTCCCCTTTCGACTCAGAATTTCCCCATTTTTTCCTTGTAACTCGAAAAATTTTTAAAACTTTTTCACCTACATACCTACGCGCCTATATTTGCTATGTAGCTTCGTTATGATGCTGCACTGCGCAAAGTGAATTTGGATTTTTTCATCCGACCCTCCATCATGGATTATCTCCCCCTTTCGCACTCAGAATTTCCCATTTTTTCCTTGTAACTCGAAAAACTTTTTCACCTTAATACCTACGCGTCTGATATTTGGTTCGTAGCTTCGTTTTGATGTGCTGATGTGCAAAGTGAATTCGGATTTTTTTATCCGACCCTCCATCATGGATTACCTCCCCCTTTCGGACTTAGCATTTGGGGAAGTGGGTATATTGCGATGGCGCGCCATCGACTTTTTCTAGTTACGATTTGTTTCCGAATCGGTTTTTGTAATCAAAATATGGAAATACCCAATTGAAAAAAATTGATGGGGTAACGTTTTTAAAATACCCAATTGAAAATTGAGAATACTCAATTGATTTCAAAAGTATGGAGTAACAGTACCCAATGCCAAATTCCTTATCTGGAGCCCTGAAATAGGGAAGTGGACTTTGGGACAGGTGTATTCTGAATTCAACGAAGCCACACCTATTCTATGCTGATTGGTTGAATCCATTTTGTTGATCTGTCCTAGTCGTAAGCAAAATATGGGGAAGTTTGTCATGCAGTGACGGCTGCAAAAACTGGCTGTCCGGAATGTGAAATCCGTAAAAGAACGGCATATTCTGGTCGGATTACTGTGAAATTTGTTTTATTTGATATATAAATGATGAATACATAAGCGTATCTCGAAAACAGAATCTTTTTATATCTCCTTTAAACCCCTTTCTTGCTCAACTTTTAGACTACAGAATTTAAATTTGTACAAGTATGTAATTAAGATTTAAAATGCATTGAAAATATAAAGTGTTTCAATTTCATTACGACATACCGAGGCCTCAATCAGTAATTTATATTATTTTAACGATTCGGACGCTAGCAAGCTCGGACCAAAACCGTTTCGGGACAACCTTGCTATTTTTTACTATGCGTCATCAACATATATGCGAAAGTTCTTTATCACGTATGATATATGAACCTTTTGCATGCTCACTGTTAATATATCATTAAGTTTAAACTTGGGACAAAAAAATCAAACATAAATAACGAATCTGTTACGGTCCGAAACGCCCTCGAAGTTATATATAGATCAGCAGGAAGGAAACTATACTGACATCGGGCAATGTAAGAAGAACTGGCGATCCAGAGTAAACATCTCAATTTATCCATGAAATTGCTGTGTAGAACCATTTTTATGAATTATTACTTGTGTCACATGTATATATGGTTTGGAGCTGTATGTTGGAGATTTTATTGTCTGTGAATCTCAGACCATAAAACGTCACACACACTGCTCCAAATCGAAAAACAAAGCATGGTTATTCCCATTCTAATGCACCTCGTGTTCTCCCTGCTTGCTTTTTCCGTCCTAGCATATCACAGGGCTCCAGATAAGGTGCATTACGCAATTATTTTAGCTGAATACGCATTGATTATCAAAAGTGGGAGTACAAAATACGCACAGCAATGTGAAAATATGCATTGATTTTCAAATTGAGTAGTGAAAATACTGTCATAAGTTGAAAATTCACTTACCGGTAGTTGAGCTGCAAAAAGTGTAGTGATTGCTTTTTGCAACTGAAATAAGTGAATTTTTAAATTTGTTATATTGTTTTTATCATTTGTTACGTATGTAGTAATGAAGAAAATCAATAATCCATTTGTTACAGTAAAATGCAATACACATTTCCTCCCCACAGTGAGTTACGTACCGTGACATACTTCCCCGCCAAATTGGAATTCTTCCCCGAATTCTATATTTAATTTGTCTCTGAATTCCATATTTTTGGTGCATTTTGGGTAGTATATATATCAGCCACGGTCCCTCGTTGGGCGCCAAATGTCACAGGGTGAGAAACATGTGCTCCGGCCCGGGGCTCGAACCCGGGACCTCTGGTTTACCGTACCATCGCTCTAACCGACTGGCCCCGTGCAGGCACCGGGGCGGGATCAACTGATCCTGAGAATAGTGCTGCAGTAGCCATTGCTTGTCGTAAAAGGCGACTAAACTGGCTTAACGATTGGGTTCTTACTTTCCGGAACCCACTATACCGGATTTGGCCCTCATGTACATTTTTGGCTTTCTTGTATGTGAGAGTTGAGTCGGGCTATGCCCCATATATAAAAGTAAGATTAGCGCTAATCCTATTACTTTTAGGGGATGGGATAAATGATACTGGTGTGGCGAGGGCCTGGCACCAGATCAGGTTGTTCTAATTTCAGGACTGAATATATATTTTGATTGTAAATATTGAGTTCTGAAGTTGGGATTTACCCCCCTTGGACAGGTGGATACGGGACTCGACCCCGTTGACCCGTCTGCGTGTAGACTCCCTGAGGCTTGTACCTCTATGTCAGAAAAGCGGACGTTAAACCCTATTCACTCACTCACTCACTCTAACCGACTGATTTAGCCGGGCAGGAACACACATTTTCTCCCCATAGTGAGTTACGTACCGTGACATACTCCCCCGCCAAATTGGAATTCGTCCCCGAATTCTATATTTAATTCGTCTCTGAAATCCATATTTTTGGTACATTTTGGGCAGTATTTATCAGTCACGGTTGTTGTCATCAATAACCGCCTCTCACCAAATGAATTTGAAGAAATGTGACTCCGCCGAAGAATATTCCAATTTCAAATTGAGATTAACTGGATTTTTTCAAAGACATGTATACATGT
Organism: Conchocele bisecta; assembly: GCA_029237695.1. Lineage (NCBI taxonomy): Eukaryota > Metazoa > Mollusca > Bivalvia > Lucinida > Thyasiridae > Conchocele > Conchocele bisecta. Next base: position 47,269,818 of record CM055265.1, on the reverse strand, counting down.
ATTCAGCTCTAAAGTTTAGTTTAACAATTTTATTACTTTTCTATGTGTAGTTACAACAGTTAATTGCTTTTATTCATTTAAAGAAATACCAGCTTTTCTGCATTGTGATTTTTCAAAGGAAATGTAAACCAGTGTCAACAGAATTTCCCAGGATTTACGCTTAATTCAGGTGATTACCCATCTGCAATAGAGTTTATTATATATAGTCATGTATGTTTACGTTGGAATTCAATAAGTTTTTGGCTGGTACTGGCATATTGAGTTTGCATTTGAGCATTGTAGTACATTCTTCTGTATCTTGGGTGGGTGTAGTTGCGAACGGTAACTTACCGTACCGTCCGCAGCCAGAGTTACAATTCCACTCATATCAGATCTCATTCGCACTTTAGCAGTTAATTGTGAAAGAGTTTCTATGTTTTTGAACTGAAATGAGTGTTTATATCATGAAAATAACACATTCAAGTAATTATGACATAAATTTACATATGTAGATGATAAAGTAAATTTAAAGGCCCTGAACGGCTCAGTATTACAATTTTTCGATTTTTTCAAACACAAAAACATGTTTGGCAACTGATTTACTACACAAAACTAACATATACTGCCTAATAGATACATCTCAAGTCTTGAGATTTACATTTTAATCGCAATGTGAAGACAACAAAAACTATTGACAATTTCATTTCCGTAACCCAACGGCTTCAGCTCGGAAGCGAGTCGATAAACTCCGGCTATCGGAATTCATCGGCCGCGAATCGGGGAGTTGAGGAGTTGACCCGAGCGTCTATCGGAAAATCGATCATACTTTGAAACACGCACACATGCTGTTTGTTTATCAACAAATATTGATATTTTCATCAACTACAAACTAATTTTTGTACCAAAATGAATGCAAACAGTTTCAAAGTGTGTGTAAATAAAAACCTGTTGGATTTATGTGTGGGAAACCCAATAGGAGGCCAAATTTGGCAACTTGAGCCGTATAGGGGCTTTAAGCTAAAATCAACAAGTGACACCCGGTCAGTGGCAGCCAAATTCAACATGTAAAATTTAAGATCCATTTTCTGTAAAGGCACAAAATAATTGTCTAAACATTCTACATTGGTAACAAGTGTTTCAGAAGTATTAGTTTGTATTACTTATATAATACTAATATTGTTTTCAGATGGAAAATATCTCAAATATGTCAAAATTAACTGCTAAAGTGTGAATCAGATCTGATTCGCTATTCTGCCGAGGACTCCTATGAATGGAATCGTAACTCTGGATAGACGGTTACCTGAAGTCGCAACTAGGATGGGTGGGGTAATATTTTTGGGAATTTGTTGAAGGGCCACCCTGAAGTCACAGGGGTCCGAAGTTGTGCTGGGAAAAGTGTACTGAGTCCGAATCGGTGGGCTTCTTAGTCGGTGGGCATCTTATAAGAGGCCCACCGACTAAGACGCCCACCGATTCGGACTCAGAATCAGTGGGCTTCTTAGTCGGTGGGCATCTTATAAGATGCCGGCCGACTAAGACGCCCACCGATTCGGACTCGGTACACTTTTCCCAGCACAACTTCAGACCCCTGTGCCTGAAGTCATGTTTGCCAGTCGTTGGTCGATTCTCTTTTCCGCTTTGGGTTGTACAGGTCAATACGACAGAATGATTTGGGAAATTGGAAATATTTGGATTTCCCGCCGCTGGCCATTGTTTACAAAAGCGCGCAAGGTTACATAAATCTGTCAAGTTGTAAAACACAGACTGGTAAAACAGAGATTTTATATGCTGTGATCTTTCATATTTTATAGGCTGTAATTACAATTGACCAATCAGATGCATGCTTTCTATTTTCGGTGCATTAGAATAATTATTCTCCCGGCATACAAAGTATGTCGATGGTATATAGTTTTCGACTATCCGTCCGTCGGAGTAGCCAAACGAGAGGAAGGGGCCATTGGGGTGGAGCTAGCTGCATGTTTTCCGCTTTATAAGTAACATGTTGAACTATATCGCTACACCACGCTACACAGTAACCTAATAAAGTGTGTATTAGCAAAATTCTTAGGTCACTCTCCACAAAGTAGAAAGTAAACAATGAAGGCTTCAATACGCACATTTGGAAATACTACTCGGTCATAACTCTTATGTAATGAAATGTAATTAGAGTTATGTACTCATAACTAGGGCGGAGCCTAACACAAAAGAATCCTTTGATTTATTCCGTATAGCCCCTTATTCTATTCATAACAAGGGGTCATTTCTATTGTTCTCGAACGATGGAAATGGTCCCTTCCTCCCTATTGCCACAGTATTGGTGGCACGTCCGTTCGTCCATCCATAAGATTTGCGTAAATGTTTTTATTTGTCGGTGCAGGCAGCGGCCGGGGTATCTGTGAGCCTCTGCTCACTTGCTCTAGTTGTTAACATGTACATGAATATATATTTATGCTACACAGACTATAATAGTTGTGGATTGTAACTCTGCAAAACTCCTGTACCATCCGTAGCATTCTCGAAGTCCGCGTGACGTAAACGGGTCACATAAAATAAATTCGGCCATGACAACTTATTCTTTCTGTATCCGATAGGCAAGAGGGGATATTACGTTATAATATTTGGCCACAATGTGTGTCTAAGGACGATGCTTTGTTTTGCGTACAACCCACGTCCTATCGCCCAAGGTCACTGAGAACTTATGTTCACCTGGTTTGTTAGACCAATGTTAAAGTTTCTGTTATTATCAAGGCTACCAGCGAGGGGATTAGCTTAATGATAACGATGCCCTTGTTTTTCATTGTAGCCAGTAGAAAATCTCAAACAGTTCCAACAGGAGGACAGTAAGGTGAAGATCAACTTTAACCATGGTACCACGACACTGGCCTTCAAGTTCAAGCATGGGGTGGTTGTAGCTGTGGACTCGCGAGCAACAGCTGGCCCATATATAGGTGACTACCCGGTACTCTACCAGGGATTCCGCTGGGGAAAATAAAAAAATAGCCACTTCAAAAAATTGGCGATAATAAATTATTATAATAATTTTTTATCGCCAATTGTTTATTTTTATCGCCAATTGCGAAAGTGGCGATCGCCAGCGGAATCCCTGCTCTACTTGTACATTGCTTGGACATTCCAGTGTTCTCCATGACTACATACAAGGTGGTGGCCTTATCCTGAAGCACCACCGCCTTATACATTTCAGACGGAATTATTTTATTTTTTTATCTGAATAAATTCTAATAGCAATTATCTTTAAATTCTTTATTTGTGCTTAAACCACCAATAATAGAATTTAGTCCTATCATTATCATGTATTTTCAGATATTTTCAAAATGCCACCACCTTATAATTTCCAGCAAACACTACATTCAACTTGCCAGCAGGAGGATGTTTGTTTGTTTATTGGTGTTTAACGGCCTATCAACAGCTAAGGTCATGTAAGGCCGGGCAAACGGGTTCGATCCCGTTTTAACCTGCTGCATTGGTGGGGGTGGGGGGTGGGGGGTGGGGGGGGGTCCCAAAATCAGAACGAAATATTTACATCGAGAAAAAATATATTCAGCCCTGAAATAACCTCACCTGGTGCCAGGTCCATACCACACCAAAGTCACTTGGCCCCTTCCTTCCCCTAAAATAGGATTACGAATAATCGTAATACTCATATAAGGGGTATAACCAGATTCAACTGTCACATACAAAATGCCAAAGACGTGTATGAGGGCCAAACCAGGTCTCCAGTCAGAATTTCTGTAAGGATGAACCCTGATCGTTGAATTACCCGTCGCATGCTCCCGACCAACCACCCACGAACAGGAGGATGTGAGAGTATGCATACCGGAAGGCCTCGTCCAGTATTCCCGCGACTTTTCCAAGTTTATATCCCCAATAAATTCCACAAAAATACCATTCATTCCTTATAATTCCAGCATTTGAAATAAATTCATCAAGAAATTAAGAATTATTTTAACTGCGCCTGATGGTTACGGAAAGTAGTTTGGCATGGGAGTTTACTGGGATATAAATTTTGGACAGAGACTTGCTATGGACCAATCGAATGTTAGGGAATTGTGTAAATATTTTTGTGCTGGAATTATTGTAATTTTAGTACGGTGCTCCCCGTACATTCCTGCATGTATATGACCTTGTTTTTGAACAGACAACAGAGCTCCAGATAAGTTACGTATTGGCGTATTTTACGCAATTATTTTAGCTGAATACGCATTGATTATCAAAAGTGGGAGCACAAAATATGCACAGCAATGTGAAAATATGCATTGAATTTCAAATTGAGTAGTGAAAATACTGTCATAAAGTTGAAAATTCACTTAGTTCAGCTGCAGCTTTTTGCAGCTCAATTAAGTGAATGTTTATGAAAAAAATCAATAATCCATTTGTAACAGTAAAATACACACTGATTTTAAATCTGGAGGTATAATACTCTTTAGATACAAAACTTATCTGGAGCTCAGATGTATATGACCTTGTTTTTTTTTTAACAGACAAAAAACAACCTCAATCAACTTACCAATCATCTAGTCCCATCAATCTATCCAATCAACTTGCCAAGCAACTATTTCAACTAGTGCCGGGCAGCCTGGTCGTAACTCTGTAAAAAATCTCCCATACCGTCCGTAGCAATGTGCTACATACAGTACAAGTGGGTTGTCAGAGTATTGTGCCGGCAACTACGGGCAGCTTGCACTGTATTGGGTTATCCCAGTAACCTATTTCACCAACATTGCAAAGTATACTTTACTAGCAAAGTATACTTTGAGGGAGTAATCATTTATTCTTCCTGAAATGCATTATTTTATATAGAACTAACAACTGCATATATTTGATGACTAAATGTATGCAGAATTACAAAATGGCTGTGATAATGTAATAAATTCAGTATAATAAAAATTAATAAATTTATCATAAAATTGAAAATGTCTCCCTCAAAGTATACTTTGCTAGAAAAGTATACTTTGCAATGTTGATGAAATAGGCTACAGGTCCTGATTGATCAAGTGTTGATAGGTTGGTGAAATAGGCTACTGGTATCCACACTTGTTACAATCATCATAAGGCCCATGATACCAGTTTGTGACCGCTGTCGTTGTTTATGCAGCCTCACAGACAGTGAAGAAGGTGATTGAGATCAACCCGTACCTGTTGGGCACAATGGCGGGCGGTGCCGCCGACTGCTCCTACTGGGAAAGGGTGCTCGCCAAACAGTGCAGGTAGCCACACCGTCATATCACAGGCAATCAGCCTGTGTGTCATAGTGCTCAGTTGTAGAGCACTGTGGGGCGTTTCACTAATCTTTGTACGACTAAAATGTTTGTAAGTGCAAAATTATGATAGTCTGTAAATTGCACATTAACAAAGTTTTCTTGTAAATAATTATTGGATATACATTTATTGAGCATGGGCTGCATATGCAGCCCATGCTCAATAAATGTAAATCCATCAATTGAAATTCCCAGACGATCCTAAATTTGCACTTACAAACATTTTAGTCGTACAAAGTTTAGTGAGACGGCCCCCAGGTCTTCAATACTTGTAACCAGTACACATGCTTATAAAACCTTCTGATGTTTGTTTATTGGTGTTTAACGGCCGATGGTCAGCAGCTAATGTCATGTAAGGCCGGAAAAAATCCTTCTGATCATTCCTCTATTCGCATGCTCGAAATCAGAAAGTTTGATTGGTCGAGACTGATCTATGCAGTCTCAGCCAATCAAACTGCGTGACTTGCCGTATGAATTTGGAGAACGGACTGAGAAAGTTTTATAAACATGAGCCCAGAGGTTGTAGGGTCAATCCCCGCATGAAAATATAATTTCATAGTATTTCCATCAGTCTGGTCTTACAGATGAGACTGAAAACAGTATACATGACCATAGCTATTGCTTGGATATTAAACCCTTTCACCACTCGTGTTAATTTTATAACAAAATTTAACCGTCACAAAATGATTTTCAGACTATAGTCCAATTATGAATAGGGGGTGTTTTTGTTCCCTAAAAAAAGAAAATTACTTGCAAAAAGAGCAGATCCTGATGAGAGTTCATCACGAGCCGGCTCACCTGCATCTACATTTTGCTAATACCACTATACAGGTCTGTAGGTTTGAAAGGGTTAAACCCTTTCACCACTCAGTAACTGGAATTGAAGCACGCCTGTTAATTTCCAGACCACTCCATTAATCAGAAAGGGCAATGCTGTTAAAAGAGTGTGTGAAGGGCACCTGGTACTAGATGAAAATGTTTTAAATTCAGTATTGTTCTCCAATACTGTGTTATTAAACAAACATTAACACATTTCAATCACTCGCATTTCAATCACTTTCGTGGGTGGCAGATGGGAGCATGGGTAATTTAACGATCGGGATTCATCCTTACTGGTATCCCGAATGGAGACCAGTAGCTTATTTCACGAACCTCCGTTAGTCGACTAAACTCGGTTAGTCTGCTAAACTTCAGGCCGTTAGTCGACTAACGGGAAAAAACACATTTCACGAACACGTTAGTCGACTAAGCAAAGTCTACTTTGCTTAGCCTCCTCGTTAGTCGGCTAAACTTTCGGTTAGTCTACTAAGCAAAATAGCAGACGACGGAATTCCAAGATGGCGACGCCCATGGTTGTTTTGAACGTGGCTTACAAAATCTTTCGTGAAATGCAAACATGTCAAATAGTTTAGCAGACTATGGTTAGTCGACTAAACTTAGTTTAGTCTGCTAACAGTTTAGTCGACTAACGGAGGTTCGTGAAATAGGCTACTGGTTTGGTCCTTACGTATTAAAGTCTATGGCATTCTTGTATGTGAGGGTTATATCTGCTTATACCCCTTGTGCGAGTAATTATTCTAATCCTATTAATTTTTGGGGAAGGGGCCAAGTGACTTTGGTGTGGTATGGACCTGGCACCAGGTCAGGTTATTCTAATTTCAGGGCTGAATATATATTTATTTTGATGTAAATATTCTGTTCTGATTTTGATATTTTCTACCCAATGCAGCAGGTTACATGCAGAATCGAACATGTTGGCCCGGATTTAAATGACCTTAGCTGTTGATAGGCCGTTAAACACCAATAAGGCCATTTTTTTTTTATTAGTTGGTTTACAGATCCGCCGACCCGATTTTTTGACAATGTGGAAAAAAATAAAAAATTTAATTTCCGATTTTTTTTTAGATTTTTTTACCTCCGATCCAAAAAAAAAGAAAAGTAAGTGGCGGAAACCGGATCTTAGCAGCAGCGACAACAACAACAACCTGTGCGAATGGACTGGACAATTCGATATGATTTGATATATCTCTGTTTCAGATTGAATGCAAAAATTCAAAACCTTAACGCTCGGGTAAATTGCCTATATTTTCTGTTTTCTTGCTCCGATGTGCTTCATATTTCATGTATGCGTTCTTCCTAGGGTCCTCTACCGCCCTGCCACAAATCCACACTCGTGCCACCCCCACTGATATTCGTTTCAACTATATCGCCGCTTCGTTGTCTTGTATTTAATTATACCAGATACGGTATTAATATGTACGCATTACGCAACCCATTCACAGTGATCAACATTCAACAGTATGTGAATATGAAACTGAGTTGCTATGTAGAATATAAAGAAACTTGCTGAACCGACTCCCTACGTTAACCGACAAACTCTTGGTCCGAGACGATGCCGGTTAACACAAGTTTCACTCTATCATAATCACTGGCCTTTTTGTTTTTTACCGACCACAAACCGACCCAACCACGAGCCTTAAAAAGGTGAACCGACCCAACCATGTGCCTTAAAAAGGTGATTTTTATGGTGTTCGGACCGTCCGTCTGTCCGTCACATGTTCGGTTAACCACTTCGTAACAGTTTCTCAAACCGGCCATATCTTCTACATAAGTTGCTCAAGTTCTTCAATATTTCAACACATCATTCATTGGTATGTGTTCTATACCTGCCTTGCCATACTACATATGACCTTCACCCTTTGACTTAACACTTTTGGTTCACCCGTTTGTCAGTTTCTTCAATATGCCGCCAGTGGCATCTGCGTTCGACACTTTTATTTATTTTTTTTATTATTTCCTTGACCAAATTGAAAAAACTTTTTTTTATTTTTATTTTTTTCCGACCGACCGACCCGATCTCGCGGAAAAAAAATCCGTAAACCAACAAATAAAAAAAAAACTGGCCTAACTCAAATCAATTCAATCACTTTCCCTTCGTCATCAAAGAACATTTATCAGGCCGCTGGACTGTGTTACCTTACCGGGAAATATTCTGGTAAAAATGCAGTGAGTCTTGGTTTGTCAGGTATTCATGAGTTGCACTCCGGCAACAACTGACATTATCCTGTTGTCGTTTCAGAATCTATGAACTGAGAAACAAGGAACGAATATCCGTATCGGCCGCATCCAAGTTGTTGGCAAACATCGTGTATAATTACAAAGGCATGGGTCTATCGATGGTAAGTTCTGTAGTTAAATCACTATATGTGCTAGTTAGCATTTGATACACCTATACGTGTGAATATGTACTGAAAAACATGTGTGATTTTTCATGACATAGATTTACAGAATGTGATATTTTCTGCAAATGACACCATAACATGACAAAATTTACAATAATTTCCGTAAATGACGTTGAAAGCTGATGAAATTTCCATAGCAAATGTGGAATAGAATTCCACATTTGCTATGGAAATTTTGTCAGCTTTCAACGTCCTTTACGGAAATTATTGTAAATTTTGTAAATATTTTTCATGAGATATTGCACATTTTCTTAGGTACAAAATCATGTGGCGTGTTCAGTATACATGTCCTACATGTCCCAGCGGTGCAATCAGGGTTCGACCAAATTCATATTTAGACATGTGATCAATACATCATTACTCATTAATATAGCATGTGCTCATCCAGATCTATAGTTATTTAACTGTACAGGCACATATACCTGGTTGAACTTTTATGTGTTGACTGCCATTTGATACAACTATTGGTAAATCTTAATTAAAATTAAGAAATGTTAACACTCCTGTTTGAAAACACTTGACATATTAAGTATCCACCTAGTGTGAGCAGGCAGGCACAACTTGTCCATGCAATAATGCAAGTTTTATTTGACGGATCTTGACCAAATTCGCAACACATGCTTATCGTAACACGTAACAAGAGGAAAATCCCTATTGGTTTTCCAGTTTTTTCAAATATGTATGGTTTTGAGCAAAAGGTCTTCAATTCTTGCTAGAGCCACGTCATCATTTCTGTGTTCATCATGGCCATGTTTGCTGGTTCTCTGTATCCACATTCTATCCACATTCTGAGCAACGGCCTGAATGATTTTAGATGATAGCATGGCATTAGACCACAGCTGATCATTTAAATATTCTGGTGACATTGACCATGAATTATATTTGTTTGCACGCTTACCGGTATTTATATTTAAAGGTACACAATGTTCTTTATAATCAGAGACATCATCCAATACATCTTCTAGCAAAATAAACATTCATTCACCATTACCACATCATTACCACACATATTGATTGGCACTATATAGAGGATATTCCATCGTACATTCTGAATAGCGGAAATAATACACGAGTGTGCGTCGGCTTCCGCGTAAGCAACGAATGAGCGTAGTGAACGAGTTGCTTGCACCGATGTTGACGGAAACGAGTGTATTATTTCCACTATTCAAACATATACGATGGAATATCTTATTTATTACACTTCCACGGCGGATATACAAATGTATATGCACATTTAGTCTATTTTTATGCCACCGGGTTTCGAAGAAACGGGTGGCATATAGTGTTTGCAGGCCTCGACAAATCCACTCGTCCGCTCGTATTTACGAGTAACTTTTCAGTCTGGGCGAGTGAAAATTGAAAGCCGCTCGTCCAGTCGGGCGAGTGGAAATTTGAAGATCACAACTGAGAAAATGCAAATGCGAAGTTTTGCGAAGCGAAATACTAAATTCCAATAAAATATTCAACTGATTACCGAGCGTGGTAAAGGGAGACTACCTACACTCGCCTTTCTGCGTTGCCAAGATACACATATACAATGTAGACTGTGTCCGACTTATTCCCGTTCATGGCTGCAACTACTGAATTTAATACTTGCATTCTACACCGTGACTCGGCATCCTGTTTAACTGTCGTCTGCTCTGTGTTTACAAACACAACAAAACAATATGTCAGACATACGCCGGTTTTTGCAGGGCGGCGGAGATATTGATAGATCAAATGAACAACTCGAAAAGGCGAAATTAATCACGGGTATCACGGGTATCTGGCGAATGATATCTAAAACTTGAAAATATCTGGAAAATGTATGTTTTGTTATTTGACTAAAAGTTTGGACGAGTAGAAGTCCAGTCTGGACGAGTAGATTTTTAGGTTCTCTCGTCCAGTGGGACGAGTCAGAAAATAAAAATTTGTCGAGGCCTGGTTTGGACCGTCCGTCTCACTTTTTGGTTAACCAATTTGTCACAGTTTCTCAAATATGCTGCAGGTGGCATCTGCGTTCGACAGACGCATTTCTTGTTGAGATTATTATCAATTAATTTTTGTGATGTGCACATGAATAGTTATACAATGATGTGTTTTCCCGCGTTTTGACGTTAAGTTGTGTGACGTCTGTAAACTTTTTGAAATCCAAATTACGCAGCCTGTTTCTATGAACCAGATATATTTGAGTGCATGTTTGGAACGTGTTCAAACACATTAACATTCTAGATTAGTCGAGACCCTTTCCAAATTTTCAAAAAACTTTATTTTGACTGTAATAAAAAATTAACATTTTGCATGGTAGCTCGTGGTTTCCAAGAAAACAGGTGCGCAATTACGGGTGTTCTCTTCACTGTGTATTATTTGTAAGGAGTTGATTACGGGTTTTCTCTCGCAGCGAAACCCGTGCAAATAGTTTGCAAGAGTGTAATAATATACATTTTATATCAGATGTAAATTTCCACACTGATATCAGGGACGATAACCGTGTTTCCTTGAAATGTTAACGGACATTACAATTTATTATCTGTATTTATTTTTTGATGTGCAATGATCATACTTTATGATCTGTCGAAAATATTATTTTTTCAGGCGACACATTTAATTAGTATAAATAAATTTAAAAAATGCCTCATTTGCATATGAAAATAGCCTGATACCACCGCGAGTCACTATCAGTAAAATGAATATTACTAAATGATTATATCTATACATCGGGTGCTCATAATTTTTAGAACTGGCAGAATAGTGACCACAATTATACACTTGTTTAATTCATATAAAGAACATGTTGTGCCTACTGAGTGGGCATGTACCTTTAATAGTCCGCCCATCTACAAGACTTACCATAATTACCCTAAATATTCGGACACCAAAACCAATTGTTATAAGTGTCATAAACATTTATCAAGTTGATTATGTTGTCCAATGAGGCCTCCGAAGCATTCTGTGAAAATGGCAAATAGTGCAGACCCTGATCAGACTGCTCCTTCAGGAGCAGGCTGGTCTGGGTCTACACTGTTTGCTCACATATTGGTGTCCGAATATTTAGGGTAATTACGGTATGTCATTTTATTTTATTCATTTTAAAACGATTACAAGCAAGCACGAGAGCAGTTATACAAATGCTTTCGTTGGCACAGATGAAGGCGTAATGGCGGTCAATAATAAACTTATGTCTGTTTATATACCTTGGGTATATTCTTGTCTGTACATGTATATGAACTGATATAAAGTTTCATTCAAACATTCAATTAATCTCTAGTTTGCATATCTTAATGATGACTCCATCTTTTAGGATTTGTGTCTTAACAGTGAATCTTTCTGCGGATTACACCTGTAGCCTATTTCACCAACATTGCAAAGTATAGGTACTTTTCTAGCAAAGTATACTTTGAGGGAGTAATCATTTATTTTTTCAGAAATGCATTATGTCATATAGAACTAACGACTGCATATATTTTATCTTCATATATTTATCCTAAAATTGAAAATTTCTCCCTCAAAGTATACTTTGCTAAATAAGTATACTTCGCAATGTTGGTGAAATCAGCTACTGGTGCCAACTGATACAGTAAGGGTGCCTGACACTGGATCACTGAATTCAGTGTTGAAAGGTTTTATTTTACAGGTATTTTTTGTTCTGCATGTTCAATGCTACCAATACAGGTTCCTGCATTCCTGTCGGTAGATGACCTTGCTGTTGAACAGACATAAACTCCTAATCAATAAAGTTACATTTACATTCCAGGGCACAATGATTTGCGGCTGGGATAAAAAGGTATGTATCGTTACTACTCAATACAGTATGACAGCATTTATCCTGTGCACATATTGTATTATACGGTGTTTATCCATGCCTTTAAACAGGCGTTAATGAACACTGCAACCCCTGATTGGTTGCGTTGTTTGCCATTCAGTCAATTTAACGTTAGCTATGCCCCAGAACAACAGTTTCTGGTCAGTCTATACATGTACATAGTTCCGACATCAGTAAAAGTGACTTCCCTTTGTTGGATACAACAGGCATGGGAGTGGAACACCATCCCCAATCCTGAAAATTTATTTGAGCAGCGGATTGCGCTGCGATTTGCTAGGGGGGTCTGGGGGCATGTCCCCCCCCCCCCCCCCCAATAATTTTTTGTCAGTTCTAGATGCTCTGTGCTTCATTCTGAGGTATATTTAGCATTAAATAGATCACATTTTCCCTTGAAAAAATATGCTATAATTAGGAAAAATCCTCAATTTAAAATAATACTTGCAACAAGAAGTCAGTACATGTATAACATGGATTCCGCTGGGGAAAATAAAAGAATCGCCACTTAAAAAAAAATACATATTTTTTTTTTTCGAAAATTGTAATTTTTTATCGCCATTTTCAACAGATTTACAAGATTCACAAAAGTGGTCCCTGGGACCTCAAATCTGGATTTCCGGATTAATCCGGAAATTTCCCATGCCTGATACAAGTAAACACTGTCGGCCATTTTGGGGGGCAATATGTAGACAAATAGTGGAAATATTCCCATTTTCGGAATGACATGTATTCAATTTTGCATGCAACAAAGAACAGTTGTCTTTCCATATATGATTTGTTTGAACAAAATCTATTTGTTTAACCCTTACTACGCTGAATTCAATGTTGTCGTCTGCTGGAAATGTTTTATTTTCAAGATTTCTCGACAAAAACCTGGTTTTGACAGCACATGAGAATCGTCTCCAGTGAAGATGATTCTCATGTGCTGTCAAAACCAGGTTTTTGTTAAGAATTAAAGCAAAAATAAAAAACAGCAGACGGCAATTTCCGTCAACAGGAAGGGTTAAGCACTAAAATTAAGATCACATGTTTAATAAATATCAAAATTTCTCCAATTAGTTAGATTTAGTTTTTCCCACAAAGATGGCGGACAAGGGAGACTACTCCAGGACACATTGGCTCATCTGGAACTATGTATTAACTGTATCACAACATCGTGATCAGGATCAACACCGGTCATAGTATTTACCAGCCCATTATGACCAGTGCTGCAGATAAGCTTTGTGTCTAAAGCATACTAGACCCCCTGATTTCAAAATCATTGCGTATTTTACTTTTACAAATGGGTTATTGATATTTTTTTTTATTCCTAAGTAGGGAACAAATGATAAAAAAAATAACGAATTGAAACATTCGCTTAATTGAGCTGCAAAAAGTGTTTGCTTTTTGCAGTTCAACTAAGTGAATTTTCAACTTTATGACAGTATTTTCACTACTAAATTTGAAAATCAATGCGTATTTTCACATTGCTGTGCGTATTTTGTACTCTCACTTTTGATAATCAATGCGTGTTTAGCTAAAATAATTGCGTAAAATACGCCAATATGCACCTTATCTGGAGCTCTGATTAGTACCATGATTTGACAAAAACGGAATTATTTCATTCTGACCTGTGTAGATCATAACCAGCCTGTGTGCTCATGCTGCCAGATAGATAGTACTCCGCATTGTTCACTGGATGATTCATGGATCCTCTGTGTTACTCAATTCCAATCTATCCCACAGGTGGTCGGCTTGGTGATAGGATGGTATAATATACCATAGTTTTACACATGCAGAAAACTAAAATATGCGTAGTCTTAGTCCAGTCACATTTGCATTTACAAATGTGACTGAACAATAACTACAAATATTTTGGTTTTTGTATGTGTCCATAAGACAGGATTTTATGTGTGCTGTGACTGGAGAAATGGGGCTTATGGGTTTTGCAAACAGTGTAGATCCAGATCAGACTGTGCATCAGCACAGTCTGATCAGGATCTGCACTGTTCGCCATTCCATCAATGAAACACCCTTCATGCTTCTAACAAGCAAATATAGATTGCTATCAGGCAACAGGAGTGATATTTAATACTATTAGCTACACAGGCCACAAATGCCATAATCCCCATTTCTCCAGTCACAGCCACATACCAAGCCAACCACCTCTGATCTTTCCCTAGGGCCCCGGCCTGTATTACGTGGACAGCGACGGTGACCGACTGACCAACAACATATTCTCCGTGGGTTCGGGCTCCGTGTACGCGTACGGCGTGCTGGACAGCGGGTACCAGTGGGACCTGTCTGTGCCCGAGGCCTTGGCGCTGGGACAACGTGCCATCTACCACGCCACGTTCAGGGATGCGTTCAGTGGCGGGGTCGTCAACCGTAAGTCGTCCACCAGCTGATACAGGCTTGATTTGATTGGCTGCTATTATAGCCAGTATTCAGCAAATAGTATCTTTTTTATTCTGAATTTAAAGATGTTGCCAATTGAACTAACACTGAAATTCCATGTAGTGATTCCAAATTAAAATATAAACTATTTTCCAACCGACTCGTGTCAGAAACAGTTTTATTTGTACAGAGAGCTGTTTAACTATAGTACAAATTATTGTGATTCTGCAGAGTCGATATACAGTCGAACCTGTGAACAACGACCGGCAAAGGGAAGTGGCCAAAGTGGTCATTGTTGACAGGTGGTCGTTGTTCCAAGGGTCGAACATTTACCCAGTTTCACAACAAAGTCGGCCATGTCTTTAGCATTCTATTGTAATATATATGCATGCTTTTCATCAATTAAAAATGGCACGAAAATGGCTAAAATAGTCAATTTATTTTGTTTTGTCATCTTGTTGTTAGTGTTCTGAACCCAGCCTCGCTTTGGAAATTATATACAAAGGGGAGTAATTATCTTCACGATAAGTATATCTCGCGGCCCGCTTTGGTGCACCATTTAATAGCTTGTCGTAATTACATGCAAGTGGTTTAATTTAGCATGACCATTAGTATTTCACACCACCAGTTGAAATTAATAATGGTCATATAGTCTGTATTAAAGCGATAGCCTATGTGGCGCGGCCTGTGAAAACCGCGAGTTCTTTTGTAACAAAAAATATTTCATTGAATGCGTCCAGTAACCCACACGAGCTAGGTGTCCAAATCAGGAGAGAACACCAGGCTTATTTGCTTTCTGTCCAATGTACTGTATACTATCCTGGTCAAGCCCGAATATTTAAGCAGCCTATGACGAATTGGCAATGTCCGCTGACGTAATTACTGATGTTTTTAATTAGAGATTCGCGAGCACTGTAAACCATGTAAACCACGGGCAGACTACGCGAATCCACTGCCTGGTCTGGTCGCTAATGCAATAAGCCGGGATTTGTCGGAGATCGAGACCCAATTCATATAAACACGTTTGTCGTGTCACTTTAGACTGGTACCCGGTCGCTAGGAATAACGCTATATATGCTGAGCATCAGACAGGGTACCAGTCTAGTGTGGACTACGTGACTGATGTCAGCAACCGCGTGTATTGATCTTTGATATGGCCTTGTGCCCCGATGTGTGAAATTTACACTCGACACGCGCCGTGTGTTTGAAGTCTTAGTTTGTCACTGTAGACAAATCAGCATCGTGTAAACACAGTTTACCAGCTAATGATCGAGTTTTATGACTTGCGCAGAATTGCATTATGCCTTTTGGAATACACGACACGGAATACATATCGGGGAATTACCGTTAATGGAGTTATGCAATATTTTTCATTGAAAAATGTCGCCGAGTTTTGTGATGAAAGGAAAATCGGCGATTGCGATGTTATTTTTTTTTGCCGACAAAACATGACTTGGTCGCTAATGGTCGCTGTTTGCAGTAAAAAATGCCGCGTGGGAACGAAAATCGCTGGTCGCTGGTCGTTGTTCGGAGGTGGTCGTTATTCCAAGGTCTTTTAAAGAACAAATTGGACGGGGGGGTTTTAACTGGCCGTTGTGGACAGGTGGTCGCTACTCACAGGTGGTCGTTAACACAGCTTCGACTGTATATTTATATTCACCCGAAACATAGCCGAGGGGGAATATAGCTTCATAACGGCAATATGACACCATGGTGACTCTGTAGATCATAATTTGTCATATCGCAGGTTCTCTATATTTTTCCAGAACTTAGTTATATATTTAAAGTGTATTTGTACATGTATAGCGTCATAGAAATATGGTGCAAAACAGCATGACATCATGGCGTTACAAATTAAGTTTGTTAATAACTTGGCAATTTCTGGACCGATTATCAAAATCTAACTTTTGATCGATTAAATCTTTGATCATTACCAGTATCTACTGCGAGGTTTTGATGGGCTTGGTAGACAGCATAGTCTCATGTTGCATGTCCAGCTGAATTATCAAAATGGGGGGAAATTATCTGCAGCACGAGAAAATGTTACAAAAAATACGAGAAATGGTTCTTAGGACATGTGTGACCAGTATGTCATGTACATACAAACTTTCTGAACATGTGTTTGTATTTTTCCAGTGTACCACATGAAGGAGACTGGCTGGGAGTTTATCTCACAAACCGACACGGCAGAGCTGCACTACAAATTCCAGGACGAAAAACTCAAGAAATAGTTTCACACACAGACTGTCTACATGTACCATGATGATCAGAGTTCAGAAAGAACTGGTCTTGCATTTTAACACTTAGAATGCAGTAAACAAAAATATAAGTTATATGTTGTCTTCTTTCTCAATAAAAAACATGTTTGACAGTACTTTAGAATCATTTCCATTGGAAATGATTCTGAAGTGCTGTAAAATCATGTTTTTGATGAGAAAAAAAGGAAAATAGAAAGTAAATAAGACAACAACATTTACGCCATAAAAAGTACATTGGTTCTCAGATATCGCCCTTTCAGAAAAATGCCTGCGCATCAAGTAACTTATCGTCGTGGAGAAATAAAATTGTACTGTAAATTTGCCAGATGGTCAAATAAAAAACACAACCATGCAAATATGTGTTAAATCCAATCCTGTCTGACGAACATCTGGTTATTTTTCAAGTCTAAAGTGGTTATAGTAATTTTATAGAACATATATGCATCTGGCGACTTGAAAAAAACAACAACAGAATCTAACATCTCAAACAAACAAAAGATATAATAATAAAATCCGCCCTCCCACATCACATTCAGCAAACCCCTGAGAACCAAAGTAATTATTTTTATGGCCTTAATTACGCATTTTAACCCTTTGAACCCGAAATCCCGCTATATCGGTTTATGCAAAAAGTGCAGATCCAGATGAGCCGGTTCGTAACGAGCCGTCTCATCAGGATCTGCACTTTTTGAAAGTAATTTTAATATTTTTGAGAACAAAAACACCCCCTTTTCATAAATGGACGAATCTGAAAATCATTTTGTGACCATTGGATTGGTCGGAACATTAGCATATCACAGTCCATTCCAGTTCCTTAGGGTTGAAAGGGTTAAGGGTCAATATTGCGAAATCCAAACCAGTGGATACAGATGCATAGTGCTATTACCGGTATACAGCGTAAACAGATGGGTCTTTATATCAACAAATATTCTGAAGAGATAACATGTTGTGTTTGGGAAGCAGTCAGTGTTGTTATACATGGCGTGTTCCTGATGCCATCAATCAATTTTGGAAAGTAATACATTCAATACGCAAAAGGTGTTTCCTGTGAAAACCTGAATTTTACCCATGTCATGCAAATACAAACTTTGTGTTCTCGGTTCAATCGCGCACAGCTCGGAATAGTCAAGTGATGAGGGCCCACACCATTACTATTTACTAATGTGATTTTCACTGTAGTACTGTCACTTGTTGTATTTGTTGACAGTCTAGCTCCTGGTTTGGTAGCAATGTAAGAAATTTATTTCACAAAACAAATGGCAAAACATTCAGACCTTGATCAGAATGTGTGCATGTGATGCGCATGCTGATCCAGTCGGCCATCAATATTGTTACTTCCATCATAGTAACAGGTTAAATTTGAATTCTACGGCTTTTCAAGAGATGGCATCTCTAATGTCTAAAATTGTCTTCTGAAACTTATGGTTCATGTACCAAATACTTGTTGAATAAATGTCATAAAACATTTTCCATGTTAAATGTTCAACTTCCTCCGCTTCACCGACTTGTACTTAGGTAACTGCACAAGGTAGAAGTAATGGCTATTGGATACAAGCCATGTGATTTGGTACATTAGAAGCTGTACGATATCGCACGCAATATATTTAAAAAATTTACTGTGAATGACATCAAACAACTTTATGTTCAGAGCATTTGTTATGAAAATTTTGTTATGTTTTGACGTCATTTACAGAAAGTATCAATTTCTGTAAATATTTTGCATGAAAAATCGTACTTCTTCTTAGGAACAAAATCACATGGTTTGTGTCTCAGTTCTCAGCACACCAAAGCACTTACAGCTACCAGAATTTCACACAATACCGTAATAACCCTACATATTCAGACACCAACTGAAAAATGTATGGTTCCCCACAACACAGTGCCAATAGGTAGGGTTAGTATGGCAGTAGTGGTCTTCTCACAAGAACAATGTATTTGGATATAATTTGTTTTGGGAAGTTCCCAAAGCAAATTGTGTCCAAATATTTAGGGTTAATACGGTAAACAGCTATTAGTGTGCATCAGAAACCAGCATACACCATTTACTATAGGAATGAATGGCCTTTTTGTGGAATTTATCAGGGTATAAACTTGGAAAAAACACTTTCGTCCAGTATTCCCGTGACTCCCAAGTTTATACCCCGATAAATTCCACAAAAAGGCCATTCATTCCTATAGTAATATTGCTCGCCTTGTGCCTGGGGGACAACTGAGACACGCCATGTGATTTTGTACTCGAGAACAGTATTTACAGAAACTGATATTTTCTGTAAATGACGTAGAAAGTTGATGAAATTTTCATAGCAAACGCGGAATAAATTCCACATTTGCTATCCAACTTTTGTCGACGTACGACATACTTCACAGAAAAGATAAATTTGCTTAGGTACAAAATCACAAAGCGTGTCTCAACTTTTCGGTCTGCACCTTCGTTCGTGTTCGCCGGAAAATGTCCATGCACAATGTGAACACCATTTCCCCATTGAGTGGAACTGCGAGACAGACTAATAACATGCCACTTGATTGCCCATTTGTCATTCAAGACATGTTGAAACTGGTAGGTGACCATGGACGGACCTCGTGAGCAAGGCAATATGGTCGCCTTGCCATTGCCATTGGGGAATTTTGTTTTATCTCCTCCCATGATTCTAATGCATGGTTAACCATTGCTGTGCTGGTTTGATCATAAACACGTGCAAGAGTTTCAAGCCAGTGCTTGATACTGTGACCTTGGGCATGGGGGGGGGGGGGGAGCATGAAAACATGGATGATGATAAACAGGCACATAAAGTTTCAAGGCAATATGGAAAAGAAGTTTTTTGGAAAATGGAGAAGCGTGCATACATCAACTGAATCTGACATTTCATTCATTTGACCTTCAGCACATGGGGGAGCATGGAAATTAAAATAGGGATGATGATAAACATGCACATGAAGATACTGATCGTTCGTATGGAATGGAAAACGTGACGGACAGATGAATGGATGGATGACTTGCATCACAATATCCCTTATTTCCACATCTCTATAGAAATGTTTCACAATACATTCAAAATGTCAACTGGGATTTGATTCATCAATGGCCGTTCACATGTCAACAAACACAAACTGATTTATTATAATTTAATTACATTTCCATGAAATGTTAAAAAGATCACAGCTTCCAAGGTAAACTATTTTGAACACGTATGTATATACATGGACATAAATATATATAATAATGTGGCTGGAGAAATGGAGGTTATGCGTTTTGTGACCAGTGTATATCCAGATCAGAATGTGCATCCGCACAGTCTGATCAGGATCTGCACTGTTCGTTATTCCATCAATGAAACAACATGTCAGGCTTCTAACAAGCAATATACATGTAGCTTGTTATCTGTAGCCGATTTCATCAAAATTGCAAAGTATACTTTTATAGCAAAGTATACTTTGAGGAAGTAATCATTTACTTTTCCTGAAATGCATTATTTCGTATAAAACTAACAATTGCATATATTTGATGATTATAAGTATGCAGAATTATTACACTGAATTTATTACATTATCACAGCCAAAATGTAATAAATTGAGTATAATAAAAATTAATAAATTTATCATAAAATTGAAAATTTCTCCCTCAGAAAGTATATACTTTGCTAGAAAAGTATACTTTGCAATGTTGATGAAATAGGCTACAGGATACAGGAATGCTATTTGATCAGGAGATACTCCGGTTACAGATCCAGTAAGCCCCATTTCTCCAGTCAACGATAAACAAATGTAACGAGTGGTGTAAGATACATGTAGGTGGGTTTACAATACAAGTATAAATATTGCACTGAATATGGGAGATCACACAATTATTGAAATATTCTGACAATATGGTGTTTATTGCTTTTACATTCGCTATAAATCCAGGGGTTTGTTTCACTAAACATCATATGTGGAAAATGTTTGTACGAATATTTTTATAATTAACTCACTAATGCTTCCATTTACTGCTTACATGTGTAGGTCATTAAATCGGGGTTCATTTTACAGGGCGAAGTGTGCAAATTGTCCGACTTCTCCCTACTTCGAGTTGAGGGAGAAGTTTCTCACTATTTTCTCTTGATTTTTAGTGAAAACTTCTCCCTATTTCGAAGGGCTAGCTTGAATACCGTTAAATATGAACAAATCCATCACAGATATCTCATAATCGGCTGTTAACCCTTAGACCGCTACACACAACAATTGTCGTCTGCTGTTGCTTTTATATATTGCCTTATTTCTCAATAAAAACATGGTTTGACAGCACTTCAGAATCATTTCCAATGGAATGATTCTGAAGTGCCTGTCAAAGCATGTTGTAAATTATTCTAAAGTGCTGTCAAAGCATGTTTTTGATGATAAAAATTGAAAATAAACAGCAGACGACAAAAAATAAAGATAGCGGTGTAAGGGTTTATGCAAACTTTGTTGTAAATGCTAGTTTTGAACTCGCAAACTTCTAAGTCACATGAAGTTTAGTGAAACGAGCCCAGGTCCTTAGCTGTTGAGAAACATTTAAACACCATTAAATAAATGTACAACCATGCAGTCTAATCAGGGTCTTTAACTCTTTGCATGCTAGCGGTGAAAATATCTGCCAAACGAATTACGAGTATATGTATGTTTTATTACTCTCTGTAAATATGTCTTGAAATTTCATTAGAATCGAGTCCTGGACTCGATTCTAATGAAATTCCAAGACATATTCATGATATTTACGGGGAGAAATACAATAAAATATGATGAATTTTTGTCCGCAAGTTTTGAACTATTTATAGCCCACAAGTTTCCCAGCATGCAAAGAGTTAAAAGTCCATTTTTAAACAAGAAATATTTTTGATGCTGGTTGGTTGTGTTAGCTGTTCACAGGGAAAACAAGCAATATGTTCAATTTTATCATAATACTGGATACATGTATGTAGAGCTCCAGATAAGGGGCGTATTGGCATATTTTACGCAATTATTTTAGCTGAATACGCATTGATTATCAAAAGTGGGAGTACACAATACGCACAGCAATGTGAAAATACGCATTGATTTTCAAATTGAGTAGTGAAAATACTGTCATAAAGTTGAAAATTCACTTAGTTCAGCTGCAAAAAGCAAACAGTCTTTACATTTGTTATATTTTTTATCATGTTTTCCCTATTTAGTAATGAAGAAAATCAATAATCCATTTGTAAAAGTAAAATACGCAATGATTTTGAAATCGGGCTGGGGGGGGGGGGGGTGTGTAGTACGCTTTAGACATAAAACTTATCTGGAGCTCTGTATGTGAGTGTCACTGAAGAACTTGAGCTCATGTCATTTGTGGTAAGCGTGGCTCCTGACCTGCCATCACACTCATGCAGCCTGATAACCATGTACATTGTAAATTAACCCTCACTACGCGGGAGACGAAAATTGTTGTCTGATGTTTTTCATTTTTGCCTTAATTCTTAACAAAAAACCTGTTTTGACAGCACATGAGAATCGTCTCCAGTGGAGACGATTCTCATGCGCTGCCAAAACATGTTTTTATCGAGAAATATTGAAAATAAAATAATTTCCAGCAGACGACAAAATTTAATTCAGCATAGTAAGGGTTAAATGTTTGTGCATTACACCCGTTTCACAGACTGAATGGCAAATAGTGCTAATCCTGGTCGGCCTGCACAAATAAGCATGCTGATCTGAATCCACACTGATTGCAAACCCCATAAGCTCCATTTCACCAGTGACAGGCAACAGAAAATAAATCACCGAATGATATAGTTAACCCTTAGACCGCTATCTTATTTTTTTTGTCGTCTGCTGTTTATTTTCTATTTTCCATTTTTATCATCAAAAACATGCTTTGACAGCACTTTAGAATAATTAACAACATGCTTTGACAGCACTTTAGAATCATTTCCGTTGAAAATGATTCTGAAGTGCTGTCAAACGATGTTTTTATTGAGAAATAAGGCAAGATATAAAAGCAACAGCAGACGACAATTGTTGTGAGTAGCGATCTAAGGGTTAATACTAAAAGACACTGTCCTGTGATTGATTGTTCCATCACCTATGGTCACAGCCACCATCAGACAATACTGGTTTACTTCATTTCAGATTAGTAACCACACACATGTAGTCAGATATGGCGAATGGTGCTGACCCTGATCAGACTGCGCAGGCAGATCTGAGTATACACTGGTTACAAACTTCATAAGCTGAAGTCACACAGCCACATGTTGGTCGCAATCTGAGGAGCCTGGTTTACTTCATTTACTTAATACCAGACAATGAATGCAATAATTACATGTAGCAGCCCCACAAGTGTAGCCACCACTAAACTTTGTACGACTAAAATGTTCGTAAGCACAAATTTAGGATCGTCTGAAAATTTCAATTGATGGATTTACATTTATTGAACATAGGCTGCATATGCAGTAAATCCGATAATTGTTTACAAGAAAACATTGTTAATGTTATGACTATCATAATTTTGCACTTACGAACTTCTTAGTCGTACGAAGTTTAGTGAAACGGCCCCCAGATTTAGTGAAGTGTCGATGGTCAGGCTCGTCTAGGACTACACTGTACAAACAGAAGCAATTCGTGTTGTGTCAAATATGTGTCAACGCATGTTAATGGCTACTTAAGCCTGTGGTTATAAATGTATTCTTTTAGGGAGTGGGGCTATGTGAATGGTGTGGTGAGGACCTGGCACCAGATCAGGTTATTATAATTTCAAGGCTGTTAAACACTATTAAATAAATAATAAATATAAAGTACTCCATTCTCACACTTGCAATCAGCTCGTTTGATTGGTCATGGCTAAGCTGTTGTCAGTTTCAGCCAATCAAACTGCCTGATTTCCATTTTCAAGTACAAATTTCGACAACAATTTCAGAGATTTAATAATCACAGACTATGGGCACTAGTTTGAAACCTGAGTTCAAAACTGCTCAGACAAATCAACTGGGGCCCGACTAAAATGTTTGTAAGTGCAAATTTAAGATCGTCTGTAAATTTAAATTAATGAATTTACATTTATTGAGCATAGGCTGCATATATGCAGCCTATGCTCAATAAACGTAAATCCATTAATTATTTACAAGAAAACATTGTTAATGTGAAATTTACAGACTATCATAATTTTGCACTTACGAACATTTTAGTCGTACAAAGTTTAGTGAAACGGGCCCCAGGCCACAATGTGACGAAACCCATCTTATTGCCTTTGTGAGCAGTGTAGACAGACCAGCCTGCACATCCACAGTCTTATCAGTAGCCTATTTCACCAACATTGCAAAGTATACTTTTCCAGCAAAGTATACTTTGAGGGAGAAATTTTCAATTTTAGTATAAATTTATTAATTTTGATTATACTGAATTTATTACATTATCACAGCCATTTTGGCTGTGATAATGTAATAAATTCAGTATAATCAAAATTAATAAATTTATCCTAAAATTGAAAATTTCTCCCTCAAAGTATACTTTGCTAGAAAAGTATACTTTGCAAATGGCTGTGATAATGTAATAAATTCAGTATAATCAAAATTAATAAATTTATACTAAAATTGAAAATTTCTCTCTAAAGTATACTTTGCTAGAAAAGTATACTTTGCAATGTTGGTGAAATAGGCTACTGATCAGACTGTGGATGTGCAGGCTGGTCTGTCTACACTGCTCACAAAGGCAATAAGATGGGTTTCGTCACATTGTGGCCTGGGGCCCGTTTCACTAAACTTTGTACGACTAAAATGTTCGTAGATAATGTAATAAATTCCGTATAATAATTCTGCATACTTTTAATCATCAAATATATGCAGTAGTTAGTTCTATATGAAATAATGCATTTCAGGAAAAGTAAATGATTGCTCCCTCAAAGAATACTTTGCTAGAAAAGTATACTTTGCAATGTTGGTGAAATCGGCTACAGGGCCTTCACTGTTCAACATCCATTTGTTATCCAGTGAACAATGCAGCTGAATATCAGGTTGGATGAGTGAACAGGCAGATCATGCACTCGCCACACATGGAATCGAAATAAGCCTGTTTTTTTGTCAGATAGCAGCCCATTTTATATTCACAAGGGCCTTCATATGTGGCTGTGACTGGAGAACTGGGGCTTATGGGATTTGTGACCAGTGTAGCTCCTGGTCAAATAGCACTCTACTGTACTCCAATAATGATCTCAGGGCTCCAGATAAGGAATTAGTGATCGGGTATTGTCACTCCATCATTTCTGAAGCAACTGGGCATTTCAAAAATTTAATTGTGTAAAATAGAATCACACTACTATTTACACATCAGCAGACCGCACTTATTGAATAGTTTGCTTCTAAATGAAAACATATCTTGGTATTTCATTACAATTGTCTCCTTGGAGACAATTCTAATGAAATACCAAGATGTGTTTTCATGGAAAAATAAGAAAATATGCAATATTTGTGGTCTGTTTATTGTTTTCTGTAGCGTGATAAAGATACCACAAATTTTTCATTGCTTTTTGATACTCACTACTTCGGATTTCAATTGGGTTTTTGGCAATTTTAATTGGGCAAATACGCACCTTATCTGGAGCTCTGATGATCTATCTTGCTTGTTAGAAGGATGATGGGTGCTATATTGGTGGAATGGTGAACACTGCTGATCCTGATCAGACTGCAGATGCACAGGCTGATCTGTAGCCGATTTCATCAAAATTGCAAAGTATACTTATCTAGCAAACTATACTTTGAGGGAGTAATCATTTATTTTTCCCGAAATACATTATTACAGATAGAACTAACGACTGCATATATTTGACGATTAAAAGTATGCAGAATTATTATACTGAATTTATTACATTATCACAGCCAAAATGGCTGTGATAATGTAATAAATTCAGTATATTTTGGCTGTGATAATGTAATAAATTCAGTATAATAAAAATTAAAATTTCTCCCTCAAAGTATACTTTGCTAGAAAAGTATACTTTGCAATGTTGGTGAAATAGGCTACTGGATCAAAACTGGTCATAAAACCCATAGACCCCATTTCTCCATGTACAGCCACATATCTGCCACTATAGTAGACCTAGATAAGCCAGAATATCTACATGTATGGAGTCCAGTGTCCATGTCTCCTTTATTTCATGATTCTGCTAGATCTTTTTTTTTTGAGTGGGAGATTGTCAGCATTTGTATTGGCTTATTTCCTCACAATTGAGTGTGTAATTGTATTAAAGTGACTTTTATACTTTCAAATCGAGCTCCTTCTGCAAAAATTGTCTATTTTCCCATTCATGTCTATATTATAAGTGCATAGCTCTCCATCTATGGTGTAATAAGATTTGTGCAATGTCATAATAAACAAGCAAATACTAGTATGTAAAGTTGTCACTAAATAAACATCAAAATAAGGCCATCGTTTGAAATCTGTAATAAAAGGATGACCTTATTCGGAGGCCATCTTGGATGACGTAATCATCCGATTTTGACAAGATATGCATCACATCGATCGTCTCGTCAATACCTTTGATGTATATGACATGACCATATTCGGTAATTTTTTTTTGAAATATGACCCCTCTTTGACCCCACAGACCACGCCCATTTTTGACCCATTTTAACACCTTTGAAAGTGCATTGTACATCAATCATTTCTTGTACAGAAGACGTTTGAAATCTCAAATAAAAGAATGATGTTTTGACATTTCGGCCATCTGGGATGACGTAATCGTCCCATTTTGTACCGCAGCGATCGTCTCGTCGATATCTTTGATTTGATTAAATGTGACAATATTTGGTCAAAAGTCAAATTTGACCACTATTTGACCCACGGTCCACGCCCATTTTTGACCCCGGGGTCACTATTTTAACAACTTTGAAAGAGTATTGTACATCGTGATTATTGCCAAGTTTGGTCGAAATCCGTTCGGCGAATCGTGAGACGACTTTTTTAAGAATTTGTGCTGTTTTTAGACTGCGGCCATCTTGGATTAGCTGAAAAGGCTTCACCCAAGGACCATAATTGTCAAGTTTAGCTAGCATTGGCAAACCGGTTCTTGTGCAGAATACGTTTGCAATCTCAAATAAAAAGGATGACTTTTTTTGCCTTTCGGCGACCATCTTGGATGACGTAATCATCCAAATTCGATGAAAACTGCACTAGAGCGATCGTCTCGTCGATATCTTTGATTTAATATCCCCCCCCCCCCGGGGCCACACCCAGCCTTAAAGATTAGCAGCCTTGACCAAATTACCAGCTATATCTTCAGCCTTGTGCAGGATTTTTACAGGTAGATGTTCAGTATCCAATAGGATCAGAGCACCGAGGGGGTCCAAGACGTCACACAGAGCATTGGCTTTTTTTCATAAAAAAGCATTAACAATTTTGAAAACAGCTGTACAGCCTGCCTTCAACTACTGGTCCTCCATATGGTACTGGCTCTAGTGGGTGGCAGGTGGGAGCACGCGATGGGTAATTCAACGATTGGTGTTCATCTTTACCGGAATTCTGACTGGAGACCTGGTTTGGCCCTCACATACCTCTTTGGCATTTTGTATGCGACAGTTGAATCTGGTTATACCCCTTATATGAGTATTACGATTATTCGTAGTCCTATTTTAGGGGAAGGGGCCAAGTGACTTTGGTGTGGTATGGACCTTGCACCAGGTCAGGTTATTCCAATTTCAGGGCTGAATTTTATTTTTTCTCAATGTAAATATTTTTTTCTGTTTTTGGGATTTTCCCCCCAATGCAGCAGGTTAAACGGGATCGAACCCGTTTGTCCGGCCTTACATGACCTTAGCTGTTGATAGGCTGTTAAACACCAATAAACAAATAAAAATAAGGGTTGGGGTATCCCCATTCAAGTTGAGTTTGTATTGAAGAAATAGAAAGGGCGATGGATATAAAACTTGACATTTTGGCAATGAAAGTTACAAATGATACCAAAATAAAGAGGCCATATCCAGAGTTTATTTTGTTTTTCTTAAATGAAATGCACTTCTTGTAGGCTTTGACCCACCTTAACTCCAAGATTGCAAAGTCTTTCTCATAGTGTTGAACAAAAACATCTTACAGTATGTACATTATGCATAGGGCATGCCTTTGGTGAGACATTCGACGAGGAACTCAATATGGAACTGAAATGGACATTTTGTGTCGTTAGGCTTGGATGAGAGTAATGATACGATTGATGATACACTGTTAGAAAATAAGAAAAGTACAAAGAAGAATATAAACGCAAAGAAAGAGAGAGAAAATGGGAAAAATATATTCCGATCAAAGAACTATCTGCAGGAAAACGAGCACTAGCACGTCAAAACGGCAAAGAAAAGTACCGCCGAAAATGCCAAAGAAAATCAGACCTAAAACGCCAATTAGAGATGCAAAATTTACAAAGTCAACAAGTGGCACAGTGTTGAGAGGTACTTCTGGGTCTGAGAAGCTGGTGATAAAGGTTTTGGTTCCAGTGAAGAATAAGAAAAGGAATGACAGAGAGACTGGGTAAAATGGAGACCTGAAAGAGCTTTGAAACATGCTCATCATAAAGCGAAAAACAGAAAGAGGAGAATGAGAAATTATACATGTGGGCACAGAAAGAGGATACAGAAAAGGATGGAAAGAGAACGGCTGGATAGAAATAATACCAAACCTTACGAGTAACTAAATGTATACAAAGACAAGAACCCTTCAACATCAAAAAAAAAGAAAAGTTTATGCTATAGAAGGTGGGTATCAGAGTTGAAGAAAGAATCCTGTGTATAAACGGCTTCTTCTGGGAGTGGCACTTACAGCTACCATGAAACAGAATATAGAAAATAAGCAAAAGATAACACATATCAACTTGGAAAATGGGGTTAGAGCTGTTGAAAAAGTACCGCTGCATATGTTCACGGAGTACGTATATGGGTGTGAGTAGGAAACGATTATCCGAGTTACATGTCCAAAGGGCCAACTGTAACGTAATTGTCTCTGAACAAGTACGTTAGTTCGTCGTTTAAACCTCTAAAATACTTCGGCAAGTAGGTTCTATTAAATTGGGTTGATTGCCACACAATTCTGATGGAAATCAATATACTTAGTTGGCAGAAAATACATTGTTTAGATTGATTGACGGGAAAAATAGATCAGAGTAAATTGGAAACTCTGGTTAATCAAGCACCCCGTGGTATTAATGTAGATTACAAGCGTCAATAAGTGACGTTCCATATAATTGATGAGTGACCTAATTATCTTGTTTACGGACTGGAGAAAAGTGTACTGTGGTAAACCCTATCCTAATTCGCTGATAGCCGATGACTTGACATTTCTGGAGACGGGCGGTAATATTGCGTCTCTAATCCAAGGTGGAATTCAGTTTGGAAGTGCCTTTGAGCAGAGCCATTTAAACAATCATTAGGAAAACTTAGAACATGGTTACATTTGGACAATATTTATAGATATATTTTAAATAAGACATTTATGTCTGGCTCTGTGAAACAACGCTAAATTCTGATATATATTTATTCTAACTATGATAGCAAAAACTATACGGTCACGACAGAATTGTACACGTATTTAGAACATTATTAAATTTAGAATTAGCTGGATGTTGGACTTGTTGACTTTGTGCTAGAAAATAGTTAAATCCCCAACTATGTCGTAAGTATTAGGCTTATTTGGTGCCAAGTTCCCAGGATGTTGAACTGTGTTAAAACGGACACAAAGTGGAGGAAGTGTAATAAATAAGGACAAATAATTACTGGACATTACAATGCTGATCAACTTCCAAGGTGAGTCGTTTCATTGTTTATTCATTGCTTCGTTAGTTTGCCATAACATCAAACTTAGTTGCATGAATGCAAATACAAAAAATAATTAAACAAACCAGATAAAGTAAAACGTAAATCAAATTGTAGAAACTTTGATAATTCAATGAAAGTAAGTTATTACATTAATTAACGAAAATAGGATACAAATGGATCCTGATGAACAATTATTAATGCAATAACAAGCCGGACATAATGTATATAATGCACAGTTGTGACAAAGTGATGTATTCACCGTCTCTATACACTAAATCAATGCATGGACTACACTGGTCGACTACAAGTTACAGGCATAATTCCCAGAATTCCATAGCCGCTCTCTGAGGCAAGGAGAACTGTAATATGACCTGTTGCTCAGCGAGATATATAGAGTGAGCCAGGTATTGGAGGCAGAGTTCATCGCAAGGCATTACGCCATTAACATCGTACAATAGTTGTGTCGTTTGCAGTTTTGCTAAATAAAATAGTTAGTCAATGATGGTTTCCGTTTATGTGTCCCATGCCCAGACAGTGGATTGGATAGACTTTGTAATATGTGGTAGACTTATTTGGTGCCGTGACCAGGATTAGATGAATTTACGACCGCTTATCTTGATGATATCTTGATTTATTCTGAAACCTTAGAAGAACACATGAGTCACATACAACAAGTATTTGATCGTTTGCAAACACACCAGCTGCGTCTCAAATTAAAGAAGTGTAGTTTTCTGAAGAGCGAAACATGAATGAACATGGTATCCAGCCGGAATCCAGGAAAGTAAATGTAATTAAGTCGTTACCTGTTCCAACTTGCGCTAAGGAAGTTCGCAGCTTTATCGGTATGTAGCTATTATAGGCGTTTTATACCTAACTTCTCAGAGATAGCAGAACCAATTATCACACTAACGAGGAAATACACGAAGTTTAGATGGAATCTGAACTGCCAATTAGCGTTTGACAAGCTAAAAAACACGCTGGCCTCGATACCGTTGCTAGGATACCCAGACGCAAATAAACCATACATCCTATACACTGACGCTAGTGATAAATGTATAGGTGCGTGCTAAACTCAAAGTGTGAATGACGAAGAAGGGATGGTAGAGAAACCAATCTACTATCTATCGCACAGGTTACATGATACTCAGACCACCATAGAAAAAGAGGCGTTTGCAATATTTTATAGTTTTCAGAAACTCGACCACGATCTTCATAATGCTGAGTTTGTGATAAGAACCGACCATAAACCCTTGAAATACATTCTTGAGTCACCAATGCAGAACAAGAAAATCCAACTATGGGCCTTGAGGCTATAACTGCAGTGTAGATTACATTGCAGGCACTGATAACTCAGTGGCAGATTTGTTATCACGTGTGCCATTCGAGGCTAACGCTCAGGACGATTAATGTCTGGAACATCCTGATATCAGTGATAAAACATATCAAGTTAACGCAATTAACTCGAATATGTTCAATCCAAGCGAGTACGCCAGGTGTACCGTTGGGATTGATGATAACGTCCATAAACCTGTAATTGATACAGATTTGGACATGACGGTAGAGCAAGAAAAAGACGATAACATAGTGGAGCTGAAACCTAGGCTGAAAAATGATACGTTATCACGTGCGATTGCCAAGAAACATCTGTTGGTAGATAATGTATTGTATTACATATTGAACACCCAGTTCTCTGAGACTGTACGTGCCGGAACATCTCAGGAGCAATGTGGTAAAGCAATACCATGACCATAACGGGCATATGGGTGAAGATAAAACTCATGACGCAATCAGACACAAGTATTACTGGCCCAACCTTTACAAAGAACTGTACACGTACGATGCGAAATGTGTTACGTGTCAGACAAGTAGCTTGAAAAAAATCAAACCACCACTACAGGAAACTGATATCTCACCGTACTCGTTTGCTAAAATTGGCATCGATTTATCAGGTACGTACCCAACAAGTCTGTCAGGTAATAAACACATTGTTAGTTTTATTGACTTATACAGTGGTTATCCGGAGGTCTTCGCTGTACCAGATAAATGTGCCGACACTATCGCTCAGTTGTTAATTGACGAGATATGCAGTAGATATGGATGGAAATTTTATCCGACAACAGGACAGAGAACATAAATCGCATTGTCAAGGAAACGTTGGAAGAACTTAACATTCACCATGTTACTAAGTCATTCTACCACCTACTACCTAATGCAAAAGTTGAACGATTTCATCACACATTGCATGATATATTATCTAAGAAACTCAAAGACAATCTAAACACATGGGATTTGCATCTCAATCAAACTCTAGCAGCTTTTCGCTTTAACCGAAAGAGTTCATAGAAATTTACACCATTTTTTCTGTTATGCAATCGTGATGTAGTGCTACCGATAGATACGATTTTGAAACCGAGACGGAAGTACATGGGAGAAGATAGCCATAAAATCGTTTTTGTTGGTACATAATCACATGAAACGTGCCAAACGACGCCAGGCAAAATACGCTGATAAGAATAGTAAACTCGTAAATTTTGAAATCAGAGATTCTGTTTACTACCGCAATTGCGAACGGAAAAGCAAATTAGAAGCGAAATGGCAACCATATTATCGCATTATAGAGATAACTGGTCCTGTTTCCTGTTTCATTAAAAATCAGTTAAGTGGTGCTACAACCAAGGTACATGCAGAAAAATAAGGTAGATGATTGGGAAATTCCTAAAGATAAGGAAGGTAAACCTTTACGAGCAACTAATTATGTAGTTCCACCAATTAACGAATCTGAGTCGGAAAGTCAAGACAGCCACGATAGTGATAATGAACCACCCGAACGTTATCGCAAAGTTAGAACAAACAGTATCGATGAAGACGACGTGCCTTTATTTGAATTAGCACAACGTCTCTGTGAGAAACAAAATAATGAGGGTGTTAGTCAGGATGAAACTGATATGAGAACGGACAATGAAAATAATGAGGTACCATACACTTGAGGAATCAGATTCAAATAATACACCTGTTGATTCTGACAGCGATGGTACGTTATCTGCTAATGAGGAGCAAGAGATGTCTATTAACGGAATAACTATAGGCGATGAGCCAAAGCAGTGTACGTCAGCAAATATAACAATTAATAAGGAAACACTGGTAAAACTAAAAGGACACAGGAACATGTTGAAACAGTTGATAAGATTTTATCTGTCATATGTGAGTTGCTGAGGAAGTAGGCTTCATGTTATGTGTATAACAGTAATAGACAAATGGTCTATGGTTATAGCGCGTGTAATCCAAATATAGATAAGGCATATTGTCAATGTGTATGGTAACTATGTGTTTCTGTTATATTTCAGAATGAATTGCATTCTATTATTAATATTAGTGGGCATGACAAAGGGGGTTTTGATAAAGGAAAATGTTGTTTTTCACAAAGTCAATGACATCACAACAGAACGTGCTAAATGGTTAGCTTCTTTTGTAATAGACTTGAGACATTTGATCAGTTTCTTGATAAGTTGACGATTGACGTAAGCCGGGCACAGACGGTTGCAGAAACCATTATAGGTAAATAGGACGACGTTACTGACAGTGAGTATAGGGATAGGTTTATGGCCTTAAGCAAAGAAGTCAACTATCTAAATGAATCGCGGTTACTTATAATTGACAGATTAATGCAACTACGATCTATCAATAAACGTCATAAGCGAAGTTTGATTCCGATAATTGGAAAATTTGCCAGCTGGGCATTCGGATTAGTGTCCGACTCAGATTTGGACAATATCAGAAGTCGTGTTTCAGACTTGGCAAGAAACCAAAAGAAAGTAATTCACGTGGTCAAACAGAGCATATCCGTGCTTAATGAATCAATTATTCATATTAGAGAAAATCGGCAATCAATAATGGACATGATAGTCAGTATCCATCAATTAGACAAGCGTCTAAGTAAATAACTGAGGCGATTGAGAAGGAACTTACAGCCACATACCTGCCAACTATTACGATTTTGGCTGAATAATTACGATTTTTTTATTGTCATTCCGCCCTACGAATTATAAACATATTATTCCGCTTTTTCAAAATCAAATTCGGAAAAAAATCCGGCCCACATCCCGCGTCCCGCCCGCACCGCGGAGTATGCGGGTTTTACACCTGTCCCGATTACTTTACGCTGGTAATAGTACACGCATATCCATTGGTCCAATTGCGCGCATACAATACATTTCGACCAATCATCGCTCGCGTTTCATCGCCGATTCAGTCACACAAGCAAA
Organism: Conchocele bisecta; assembly: GCA_029237695.1. Lineage (NCBI taxonomy): Eukaryota > Metazoa > Mollusca > Bivalvia > Lucinida > Thyasiridae > Conchocele > Conchocele bisecta. The sequence continues at coordinate 47,235,868 of CM055265.1, read as the reverse complement.
ATGGCAGACTCGCCGGATTGTCGATTGCATCGCAAGAAGTTTGGGCCGAATTTGCCGCCGAAATATGCTAAAGCTGATCAGAAATTTAAATCAGAATATTCGGAAGCTTTTCCAAACGTCATAGGGAAGTCCAAACTTGGCGATTTGTATGCATTCTGTCGTGTTTGCACATCGGATGTCGGTGTTCGTCACGGTGGTTTGCACGACATTAAAAAACACATTGGATCGAAAAAACATGAATCGCTAAGCAAGTCTTTGGCATCAACACCGAAAGTCAGTGCATTCTTCTGTGGAAGTAGCGACCAATCCGTCATAAAAGCAGAAGTTCTGTTCACAGAGTTCTTAATTGAACATGCTATTCCAATCTCCGTTTCCGACCACTGTGCAAAGTTGTTTAGAAAGATGTTTCCTGATTCAAAGATTGCTACCAAATATGCATCAGCGAGGACCAAAACATCCAATCTCGTGTTGACACTGGGCCAGTTTACGTCAGAAAAAGTTGCGGAACAACTAAGAAATGGTTACTTCAGCATGGCAACTGATGGCAGCTCAGATTATGAGATCTAAAACTTTATCCGATCGTCGTTCGCTACTTCGATGAGGAACTCGGTCGTGTTCTCTGTGTGTTGTTGTCAATGCAGGAGTGCGCACAACAGTCAACAGGTGTGAACATTTTCAAGATTTTGGAGAAAGAAATGGACGACAACAACGTGCCATGGACAAATCTTGTTTCGTTCGGAACGGACAATGCTTCGGTTATGGTGGGTCTGCATGCTGGAGTGGCCGCATACCTGAAGGAAAAAGCTCCGCCAATCTTCATTGCAGGTTTGTACTATTTTTTATTATTTATGTAGCTTCATTCTATCTTCATGGAAGAGGGAGTGTTTCGTTGTAGAGAGATCAATATCACAGTGATTGAAGATTCCAATTGAATGCTAAACACCTAGATTAATTGTAATGAATTATTTTAAAGGTTTTTTTGCTAAAATTTAAATAATACTGGTACATCCATTGATTATCACAACCAGTGAATGTATAGATCTATGAGACTATCAAATGGTGGAATTTTCAGCCTCTGTTGTATGCGACTCGGTATAAAATGAGCACTCATTCCAACCTCTTTCATTTTCTGTCTTTTCCCCCCACCTTCAATGGCCTTAAACACACACAAAAAAATATTGAAAACCCAGCTCGGCAGGGGAACCCATGCCGAAATTTTCAATTGAGGTTTAAATAACTGCCAATTTTAATAAATGCCGCAAATTGTCCTCAAAAAGTGATATATTGGTCCTAAAAAGTCCTTAATTTTGAAAGTCAGTGGAGAGTATGAACCCTGTATTAAGTTCTCTTCAATCTGACAAAAATAGTGGATAATGAACCCAAAGGACCCTCTGAACAATTGAAAACAAACTATAAAATCAACCGATTTTGATCAAATTTTATAGGAATGATCAACCAATGTAAGTTGTAAGCAGGGTGACACTTAGGGTTTACTTTTCCGTTGTCTGTCTATCCGCTTTTTAGCTCACCTGAGCAAAGCTCATGTGAGCTATTGTCATGGCAATTTGTCCGTCGTCCGTAAACATTTTCAATCATCTTCTTCTCCAGAACCCCTAGGCCGATGTTGGTGAAACTTCACAGGAATGATATATGAGTGATGCCATTTAAGATTTGTAAAAATGGAGGTCATCGCTAATCCGAGATGGCCGCCGTCTAAAAATAGCTCAAATTCTTAAAAATTCTTCTTCTCACAAACCGCCGGGCCGATTTCGACGAAACTTGGTATGAATGATCGGTAGGTAGTGCTGTTTCAGATTTGTTCATATGGTGGCCCCTGGGTCGAATTGGGCGGGGCCCGTGCGGTCAAGTCAATGTCAAACTTCACAGTTATGGTCCATGGGTGATGCCTTTTAAAATTTGTAAAATTGGAGTTCGTCGCTAATCCAAGATGGCCGCCATCATGGCCCTCTTGTTCAAATTTGTTAAAATGGTGACCCCATGCCATGGTTGAAAATGGGCGTGCAAATGCAGTAATTACAGGTGAGCAATTCGAGGTCTTATGTACCTCTTGTTTGTTTTGCCATATTCTTTCAATGCATTCACTTCATATCTCCTGTGTACAACCATCATATGAATCTGCAAAGTTTGTCTAGTGACTTATCAAGGCCAAGGTCATATTATCAAAATATTGACATGCAGTTGTTCCATGATCACTCTTGTCATAATTGTTAAAATGGTGACTCCCTCTTGTTTTTCAGGCTGTACCTGCCATTTGATACATCTCGCCGCAAGCAAAGCCGGAAACTGTCTTTCTGTCAAGATCGATAATCTGTTGGTCGACATTTATTACTACCTGGATAAAAGTGGAAAGCGTAAACAAAACTTAAAAAAAAATTCAACAGGAGCATGATGTTCCGTTATTGAAAGTACTCAAGCCTGTGTCTACCAGATGGCTTTCGTTGGGACAGTGCACAGAGCGACTACTTCAACTTTACGAAGCTTTAGTGCATTTTTTTGAAGTTCAGTCAGAGAGTGAACAACAAACATCGAAACGAAAATCTACCGTCGTACTTCCATCAACACCAGCACAGAAAAAGTCGAAAATCGAGAAGTCCACATTTTCCTCTACGAGAAACTCTTCAAAACCAAGTGTCACAAGCACTCCGCAATCAAAACTACCGAGTGACTTCAAAATTCCCCGTTTGTCACAGGCTGACATTAACACATCAGTAGGTGTTCAGAAACTGTCTTCACAAACAACAAGTGATTCACAGAAAACAGTCAAATCATAAACTGTAAAAACAGCTAACTCATTGAAGCAAAAGGCTACTACTACCATCCAATCAGAACCGCCACGGAACAAGTCGTCGACTCCCTCTAAGCCAGCTAGCAGTCAAATAACAACAAAACCAGATAACGATATACGCTTTAAAGCCACAAAAATTCTGTCACGCCTCCAAGATCTGAAAACCAAGTTGTACTGCCACTTCTTGTGTAAAACTCTTCCAATATTCGAGAAGGCAAACACCTTTCTACAGAAGGAGGAGCCATGTATACATGTAGTTCATAGTGTGCTCTGTGAACAGTTTTCCGACATTGCTGTTCGCTTCATCAAGCCAGAATGCATATCAGTAGCCTATTTCATCAACATTGCAAAGTATACTTTAGTAGCAAAGTATACTTTGAGGGAGAAATTTTCATTTTTTTTTTAAATTTATTAATTTTTATTATACGGAATTTATTACATTATCACAGCCATTTAATGGCTGTGATAATGTAATAAATTCAGTATAATAATTCTGCATACTTTTAATCATGAAATATATGCATTTGTTAGTTCTATGTGAAATTATGTATTTCAGGAAAAATAAATGATTACTCCCTCTTTGGTAGTAAAGTATACTTTGCAATGTTGATGAAATAGGCTACAGGAGTAAAACAGCTCCACGCCCTTAAAATCTCGGAACGAAAAAACCAGAAAGACAACAGTGAACTTTTTGTTGGGTCGCAGGTCAGGGGCCAACTGAAGGGTATGTCCGAGACTGACTGCAAGACCTTTTACACAGATGTTCGCAACTATTACACTGCAGCTTGTGAATACATGATCAAGAAATTTCCTTTCGGTCACGAAGTGTTAGTTAACGCAGAGTTTCTGAACCTGTCACAAAAGTCGTCAATGAAGTTCAACAAGATACAATACTTTGTGGATCGGTTCAACATCCTAACTCCGTCAGAACTAGATGCTGTTGAAGAAGAGTTCATGTACTTTCAGAGTGACACACTGCCCACCGAGGTTGTAAATGCTGAACGAGTAGACGTTGCTTGGAGCTTACTTTCACAGTTAAAGAACCCTGCCACTGGTCAACAGAAATACACACTCCTGTCCAAAGTAGCAAAGGCCGTCCTTGTGATATTTCACTCAAATGCTGACTGCGAGAGGATCTTCTCAATTGTAAACAAAAACAAAACAGAATTCCGGTCATCTCTGTCCACAAAAATGCTCAATGGCCTGCTGACCACCAAACTGATGGGTGACGCCACACACACTCCATGTTATGACAAGTGTCACTCTCGTGAACTTCTACAGAAATGCAAGTCTGCAGCATATAATGCAGTCTGACAGCACTTACATTCTAGCGGAGTGTATGAAAGCGACAACTAATTCTAGATTAGTGCTATATATCGCCATAAATTTTATAATTTGAATAATTTGAAATCATTCTATGTTTTAGTTTATTATTATATTTAATTTCCCGCTTGAAAAACAGGACTTATTCGGCCAAAAATAAAATGTTAAATGTTCCACTTACACTACCTACTCAATAAAATGGTTGTGTGAGGGGAAACAAAGAATATTTTATTGTTGGCCTTATGGTATGCTGCTGTCCGTCCGTTTTGTCTGAGTTTTCAATCTGTCAATCTAAAAGATTGTAGTTTGTAGGCAGTCAAACATTGTTTATGACCGTAAAGACTTTAATCGCCTGATAGTTTCCATTTTATATACATATACATGTACTTTTAACTTTACTCACTCTAGTATTTAGGCTGAAAACTGGTAATAATTTCTTTAATAATGTGTCTAAAATGTCTCTGAAAATGCACCAGAATGCACCATTTTTGATGTATTTTTCAAATTTTTCCGGGGGGAGCATGCCCGGACCCCCCTAGACGCTTGCGCGCCTCGCTTCGATCGGATGGATTTCTATTATTAGGATTTTCTTTAACACAAGTTGGCAGGTATGCAGCCACACAGTTATTTTTAGATATGTACATCCAACTAGACGTAATTATCGATGAGATCCAAAGTGCAATGTTTTATCTGGAGCCCTTGAGATCACAAATCAATTTCTTGAGCCTAGGGAAAATATCACCGAGTCTTATCTCACCTCTGATGGAGTACGTGGTTGCTATGGACAACCTCAGGTAACAATCACTAGGCAGCCAAGATAAAACTCTGTGTGTGAATGACAAGCAAGTATAACTGCACTTACGGGTGTACTATATACAGTCAGAATTCGTTACAACGGCATAGTTCGTTTGAGATGAATCTGCCGTTATAACGAATCTGCCGGTATAACGAATCGGGGATTTTTTCCGTCCGATTCCGGTAATTGTTATCTGTCGGGAATTGGTATCTGTCGGGAATTGGCTACCACGCATTGTAGCGATGTTATTTGTTGTCAATTTATGCTAGCGTAATTCGGCATTATCGGCGCGATATGTGCTGAATTAAATACTTATTTGTCACCTCGTTGATAAATCAATGCATATGTATACAATTTATATCAATGAAAGAAACAACACTCAATAATAATCCGATGTTTGACAAGGTCAAGGTTGCATGCGAACCTCGTGTGATAATTGGTAATTACGTAGACACGTGACTACCGGATTATATGTGAACGTTGTTTCTTTATTGTTAGAAATTCGCAAACAAGTGCATAAAGAAAAGAAACACATTTAAATGAACAGTTTGTTTTTATTTACATGCTAACATTTATGAAAATACGAAACAATAACATACAGAGTTGTATCCCTTTCAGTATTTCATTTCGCCCCAACGAGAACTCGGCCCAGAGACTATGTTGCTAACCGTTAATTTATTTTCCTAATTTTTGTTTGGCAAAATAATACATCACCGCAATAATCCTTAATTATATGTGGACAAAAGCACGCGGTCGAGTATTTGTGACAATATACAGACCGACACGTTGTTAATTGACGCGATTTATGACATCGTGTCAGGGTTAATCAGCCGTGAAATTGTTTAGTGACTGGTTCCCGAACATCGGTGATGCCGGATAACTGAGCTGGGTCACAGTCCTGGTACCAGCTACACAGGTTACCGGCGCCGTTATAGCGAACATTAAATACGACTTAAATTGTGTATTCGTTTGCGGGATTTCTCTGCCGGTGCCGGAAGCCGAATTTGCCGGTATATCGAACAGATTAAAGAGCGTGCCGATTCGTTTGGCGGCGTATCGTGCCGGAAGGCGAATATGCCGTTGTAACGTGTGCCGTTGTAACGAATTCTGACTGTACCACGCTTGTGTGCACAGGGTGCAGTATGCCAGTACAAATTTCTATTTCGGAATTGGAGGACGTAATGTATCGTCACATATTTGATGCGTTACGCGTGATGCCCGGCCCGGAGCGGACCATATTCAAATATAACAATTGGCATTAGCAACAGGATATAACCCTTGCCTCGAGGGCGACAGCTCGTAGCGTCTTGAAAGCTGAGGTGCACTCAACCGCGACGCAGACGCAGGTCGACGTTAATCACACAACTACACAAACCAGCCATGCGAACACGCGGCCTACGGTTATCGTAACCCCGTATGTGCCTGACGCGATATGGCCATGGAACCTACCAGCCGTAGCCTACCTACGTCGTACAATTTTTCGATGGGAGCGAATGTCAGCCCAAAATTGCGTCAGATGATTTGGGCAAACGAATTTGTGGAGTTGTCCCTGCTGTTACCAAACGCCAAGGTTGAGGATGAGGTGGTGCTCCAGCTATCGGGCCAGAACGTCACTGTCCAACAGAAAGATCGGGGAGCGAAACATCTCACAATTGGACAGTGGCTTACTACTTTCCATGTTTATATGGATGTGTTTGTCCAGCGCTATCCGGCTGAGATATCTGGTCTACTAACGTATTGTAACTTGGTGCGAGATCTGGAGCGGGCATATGGGGCGGCGGCGTTCAATTTTTACGACCGCACTTTTTGTGCTCACAGGCAGTCACAGCCGTTGCAGTGGGGGGTGATGCACATGGAGCTGTGGGTGAAGGCGACTACGTTGTCACTTGCTTCACGTGCATCGCCTCCGACTGATAGGGCGAACCTGCCTGTGTGCCAGAAATACAACAAGCGGTCTGGCTGTACATTCAGGTTTTGTCGTTTTGCGCATATTTGCAGTTTTTGCAGTAAAACACATGAACGATACAACTGCTTCGCATTGCAGAAACAAAAGTGCCTCTGCTGCCCCCTCATTTGCCCCTGCTGGTCCCACACATGTGAACAACCAGCCAAAGCCAGGTGCCTCCGTGAAACTGCCCTTTTCAATGCCACCCTATGCCAACGCCCGTAAACAATGAATCCCTTGCGTCCTATTTAGATGGCTATGTTGACAGCGAGGTGTCCTACTTAGTACATGGCTTTAAATATGGATTTCACATTCCTGTATCATATAATGTTGCCCCACGAAACTGTCGCAATCACCCATCAGCTAAATATGTTGTGACAGAAAAATTATCTAAGGAATTGCAAGCAGGTACGATTATAGGCCCTCTTCGTGAGCGGCCAGATAATCTGGTATGTTCCCCATTAGCACTGGTTCCCAAAAAAGAACTTGGTCAGTTCAGACTCATACAAGACCTGTCATACCCAAAACACAACTCTGTCAACACGGCCATCGATAGGGAACACACGCAGGTGATTTATGACTCGATTGATACCATTGTAGAAAAGGTTAAATTAAATGGCCGCCATTGTCTTCTATCGAAGACGGATATTGAGAATGCTTACCGAATTGTCCCCATAAGGCCTGCAGACCGCCACCTTGGATTTTCTTGGCAAGGAGGTGACGGGACTGTACACTACTACATGGATGCTTGTTTAGTAATGGGTTTGTCGATCTCGTGTCAACTGTTTACTCGATTTTCCTCGGCTTTACAGTGGGTCATGGAGACTAAGTATGATGCATGTATGTCCCACATCATTGATGATTTTTGTTTTATTGGACCGACAGGCTCCGAAAAATGCGCTCATTCACAAACTGCATTTCTAAACATGTGTCATGAGATTGGCATTCCGATCAAGCGCGAAAAAACAACCACGCCCAGTACATGTATTATCATATATGGCATTGAAATGGATTCTGATGAAATGGTGATGCGGTTGCCTTCCGATAAGGTGGACAAAATCAGGTGTGAGTTACAAGGCATAGCCAAACATAAAAAGGTCACTTTACAGTCATTGCAATCCGTCATTGGCTTGTTGAATTTTGCGACATCATGTGTTGTTCCAGGTCGGTGTTTTTTGCGCAGGATGTATGATTTGACAACAGGGGTCACTTGTCCATCTTTTTATATACGGATTTCACAGGAAGCCAGAGCAGATTTTCGTATGTGGAAAATGTTCATGGATTCGTTCAATGGCCGATGTATGTTTTTGCATGATGACTGGGTTTCCTCAGACGCATTGCATTTGCATACTGATGCTGCATCGACATTTGGGTTTTCTGCAGTGTTTCTGCAGTGTTTCTGCAGTGTTTGGGAAGCAATGGTTTGCTGGGGAATGGCCGTCTAAGTTTCTGGATTACCATATTAATATTCTCGAATTGTGTTGTCGGTCCAGGTCTGGGGTCACAAAATGTCAAATCACAGGATAGTCCTTCAATGTGGCTACTGTCCACGTTGTCAATAACATGACGTCGAAAGACAAAGTAATGATGAAATTGGTTCGGTGCCTGGTATTGACATCGTTACAACACAATATCTTGTTCCGTGCTGTTCATGTGCCCGGTCGTTCAAACATTGTCGCCGATCTATTGTCGCGTTTTAAATTTCCGGAGGCGCTTATGCACGCAGAGCAGCTGGACAAGCTCCCGCCTCATCTGCCTGTAGAGCTATTGACAATTTGAGTCCGGAGGCTCGGAGTGTTGTTTCAAATGCATTGTCAGCTCGTACAAAAAAATGCTGTTTGTCTTATTGGATGCATTTTGTGTCTTTTTGTAAGGTGAACAATGAGCCGGTGGTGTTGCCTATTACAGAAGTTAAATTGGTAAATTTGTTGTCATCTTTGCTATGTACGGGGTATATGTCTACAACGGTAGCTTCTCATTCTTCGGCTTTGGCCTACATTCATAAAGCACTTGGTCACAATGATTTCAGCGATTCATTTTTATTGAAACAGTTTTTGAAAGGGGTCTACAAAGTTGCTGCAAGTACACCAGACATGCACCTGCCTATCACGGCCGATATGCTTTCAATAATGATAAAGGCTTTGCCAAATACTATTCCGTTACATTTTCATAGAGTCCTTTTTGCCTCTATGTGTTTGTTAGCATTTCATGCGTTCTTGAGAATCGGGGAAATGTGTGCTAAAGCAGGTGTGGCCACCAGTAACGTCATTCGTCGTGCAGATGTCCGTATCATGCATCAGGGTACACAATTATGTGGGATGGAGTTGACGTTGCGTACATTCAAACATAGTGACCATCCAGTCACATTGTTCGTTCCGGTACAGAATTCTACCAGTGCGATGTGTCCAGTCCACTCGATAGACGCTTACTTGGTAGCTTCAGGTCATCGGGATGGTTCATTGTTTCAGATGCCAAATGGCATTTTTGGGGTTCAATACAGACCTGTGCAAGTCACATTCTTTTCGTATAGGAGCGGCCACACATGCAACAATGCTGGGGTATTCTGAGGAATCCATTTGAAAAATGGGGCGCTGGAAATCTAATGCTCTGCAGCATTATGTTCGATTGCCACAGATAAAATTGAATGTCAATGGTTCTGGTCCATATAGGTGAGGTCATAGGGTGGAGTGACTTGACTCAGAGGTTCAGATATTTAGCATGTTCAGTCCAGACTAACGATATGTTGGTCTGCGCTGGTTGTATGTATATATATAGTGTTTTTGTTATGCCAGTATTGAGTAGTAGAACGGGAGAGGTTGTTCTGCCTGATGTTACAAGTTGGTACGATGTAGGCGAGTTTCTGCCGTCCGACTGCCAAGTGAGATACAGGACATTGGTAGCACAACAGGCAAGTGTCCGTACAGTATAAGGCTGTGGGTGCGCTTGAATGTTGGGTGTCTGGTGTTTTCCGTCTCTCATTAGGTTTGAGGCGGCTTTCAGCTGCGCCGAAAACCTATTGTATTCGTTGGTTTTTTTTTGGGTTTTTTTTTTGGTTTTTTTATTCAGCCGTTCAGTCTACAGCCCAAACCGCTGGTCGGATCGACTTCAAATTTTGCATGCCGATTCGGATCAAGTGTGAGCAGAGACTCAGAGATTTTCAGAAATATCTTAATGCCACTTTCCACGAAACCGGAAGTGACGTCATATTTTCTATAACTTTCTATAACTTCCTTATTTTCCAACCAATTTCAAAAATTGAATTGGAAAGCTGACAGCATTCTCTATCTCGGCCTCGCTGACAGTTCTCGGCTATCTGGTCAAATAAAAGAGCTATAGGCATTTGAAGTTGAAAAATGTACATACTTTTCAACGATTTTTCCGAATTTTTGCCGAATTTCGGCTGATAACGGGTGGTCTTTACAAAGGTTTTCCAATTTGTACAGTAATGTCAGCAACATAATTTCTTGCCAGTGTGATAGGGGAGTGTCAGGCGCATAAAAGATGATAATTTTCAGAGCTCTATCTTGACTACTTCCGGTTCTATTGGATGTCAAAGATGAACGTCTTTTTTTCAAGTTTTCAAAATAGAGCAAACGGATGTGACGTCAGCTTCGTTATTTATCAATAGATTTCAAAATTTCTTGCTGCGGTCGATATTTCAGTCCTTTAGCTAAAACTTTCCCGCTTTGTGCCCGGCCTATGGTGAAAAACAAACAAAAACTTCACTGGCGGAATATTGCATATTTCCGTTTTATTAGGTGTATTTACAAATGGCGTAAACTGCCATTTAAGGGCGATAACTATCGAAAAATAATCATCCGCTGACTTACGGGCTCCCTCCATCTACACCAAACCGCTGGTCGGATCGACTTCAAATTTTGCATACCGATTCGGATCAAGTGTGAGCAGAGACTTTCAGATATCTTTTAATGCTACTTTCCACGAAAACGGAAGTGACGTCATACTTCCTATAACTTCCTTATTTTCCAACCGATTTCAATAATTCTTTTTGCATTGGAAAGCTGACAAAATTCTCTATCTCAGATTCGCTGACAGTTTTCGGCTATCTGCTCAAATAAAAGATCTATATGCATTTGAATTAGAAAAATGTACATACTTTTCAACGATTTTGCCGAATTTCGGCTGATAACGGGTGGTCTTTACAAACATTTTCCAATTTGTACAGTACTGTCAGCAACATAATTTCTTGCCAGGGTGATAGGGGAGTGTCAGCCGCATGAAAGATGATAATTTTCAGAGCTATATCTTGACTACTTACGGCTCTATTCGATGTCAAAGATGAACGTATTTTTTCAAGTTTTCAAAATAGAGCAAACGGATGTGACGTCAGCTTCGTTATTTATCATTCGATTTCAATTGTTTTTGCTGTAGTCGATATTTCAGTCCTTTAGCTAAAACTTTGGCTGAGGATCGAACCCGGTATCCCTCGCTCCGAGTCCATCGCTCTACCTCTAAGCCATCCGGCCCCACATCGGTGTGATGATGCGAACACAATAATGTTGGACTGTTCATTCTAAAACTTCAGAAATTCTTTTTGTAACCGATAGTTTACACCTTGGGCTAAAGCTTAGTTACACATGAAATCAATGTTTGAGGCTCAAACCGTTGATGCAGCTCAAGCTGCTCTAGTTTGTTTCTATTTTACATGTATGTACCATAGAACCTAGATGGGTCTTCGGGTGGGTGCACTACGTTGTTGTTTATGGCGGTATTTTGCACCCACCTTTGCGGATACATGTACTTTATATCATAAATGGCTTAATTCATTAAACGTAAAATCATTTAGTTTTATAATATCACCGTTTAATTGTTATTATTACATAATACTAAGTACGTCATTTTTGAAAATGACACATCAGCTTTATTATTTACATAATATCAATATTATTACATAGTATCGATTACGTCATTTATTAAAATGACATTGACACATAACTACTGTGTTGAACGTGTTTTCTTCTTTTTATCCGCAAATGAACTTTACCCATCTAGGTTATTTATGTCAAATTGGTCGAGATCACTGCATTCATGGCTGTGCTTGCGGGTATGCCACGTCAACCATCTTGGGATAATTATATATTTTGCCATCAAAAAAGACAAAAACAACTAAAATGGTCGACAGCGAGATCACCGCATACATGGTTGTGTTTTGCGGGTATGCCGCTTCGTCTCTAGTTGGGAAATATAAATGTTGCCCTCCAAAAAATTCAACTTGGTCGATTGCGAGTTAACCACATTCATGAGATTAATTATATTATATTAGGCAAAGCAAATGAGTGTAAGACAGAGGTGACTCAAAGGATGATGTCCTTTCAATATGCGATGAATGCGAAGATCGTTTAGAACGGTTTAGTTCTTCTGAGGAAGAAATTGTCCCGAGCACAAAAACAAAACCCCCCAAGGTAGCCTCAAAAGTTGTGAAGGTTAATGCGGGTAAGGGCAAAAGCCAAGGTAACCCAAAGGGTACCGGAAACACAACTAGTAAGGAAAAATGTCCAGCAAAGCCGCCGTTGAAAAAAAACAGGTAAATCTACCAATAATATGGTCAATATAGACAATTTGTTTGCTGAAAGTATTGATAAGTTACGTAGTGTTTTGGGCTTACAGCAGCCGCCGCGTGTACAAACTGATACTCGCGAAGTCACATTGAGTTATGATTCCGATGAGTTGGAACCTATTTCCGGGCATTACCAAAACCAGGAAGACCCGTTAAATTTGAATGACGATATTGAATTGGGGGTGGGGAATGAGGCGTTGATGCCCTCCCAAATTGGAGACCAATTAGTGTTCTCGGAAGCTGGCTCCGTTGTAGCAAATGGTAACTACTTAGCCATATGCATTTCTACTTTTTAGGTACGATGTCATCCGTATCAGCCGACGTTGACTTTGTGAATGAGTCGTTGGTCACGTGCCAAAAATGGGTATCCAAGAAGGTAGCGGAAGTCATTTTGGATCTGTAGCCGATTTCACCAACATTGCAAAGTATACTTATCTAGCAAAGTATACTTTGAGGGAGTAATCATTTATTTTTCCCGAAATGCATTATTTCATATAGAACTAACAACTGCATATATTTGATGATGAAAAGAATGCAGAATTATTATACTGAATTTATTACATTATCACAGCCAAAATGGCTGTGATAATGTAATAAATTCAGTATAATACAAGAAACAAGGCAAAGCCACGAAGGCCAGGTTTTTTCCAAGCATAGACACTTGGATAATATAATTATACCCACTTTTTGCAGACTAGATGGCCGTGGCCTGCATGTCGCGCCTTGGGGCGAGGCATGGACACTAAAAAAATAGATATATTAGATGGAAAAACTTTAACCAAAAAACTTTAACCGGACACACGGACGGACGTACGGACGGACGAATGCCAAAATGCCGACGATATCATGCTTTCCGCAAGCGGGCGCGACAATGATGATAAACACCCATGTGAAGTATCAAGGTAATGGGTGAAGCAGTTGCAGAGATATAGTACACAAAAAACTTTAACAAAAAAATTCAAAGTAATTTGACCTTGAAATTGGGCACAGGGGCCGCACGGTTGTGGGGTAGAATGAAAATATGGATGATGATAAACACCCATGTGAAGTTTCAAGGTAATGGGCGAAGCAGTTGCAGAGATATAGTATAACAAAAAACTTTTAACCAAAAAACTTTAACCAGACGTACGTTAAAAAGTTAACTTTGAAAATGGCTAAGTCAATTACGTAGAAATAATAGGTGAAGGTAAAAAAATGGTCACATGTTGGATAGTTGTATGTGGTAGGCACCCCTTGGTTGTGAAGCTGTGAAAGTTTGGTGGTCCTAGGTGGTACAGTACCAAAGAAATGGACTTAAACACGAAAACTTAACATTGTAAACGCGAAAACTTAACATTGAAAATGGCTAAGTCGACTGTGCGGAAAAAATGGGTTAAGTTCAAAAAAAGGTAACATGTTGAATAGTGATATGTGGTGGGCACCCCTTGATTATGAAGCTGTGAAAGTTTGGTGGTCCTAGGTGGTACAGTAACAAAGAAATGGACTCGAACACGAAAACTTAACATTGATTGTGGATGCCGCCCGCCGACCGACCGCCCGCCCGCCCGCCCGCCCGCCCGCCCGGCTTTCGCCAATCCAATAGCCTGGATTTTTTTTCAAAAAAAAATGGTTAAAAAAATAATAAATTTATTCTAAAATTGAAAATTTCTCCCTCAAAGCATACTTTGCTGGAAAAGTATACTTTGCAATGTTGGTGAAATAGGCTACAGAAGAGGCTATCTGCGAAAATTCAGAAACAGGAACGAGAGTTTAATGAGCGAATGAACAGCCTAGAGGAAAGAATATCTCGTATTGGAAAAGAAATTGAAGAAAAGCAGAAGAAACAGAAGGAGAATGAAGAAGAAATACATGAAAGAAAGCTTTCGGTTGTTACTGAACTGCAATCTAATATTGACACCAAAGTAACAGCACTTACGCAAACTGTGCAACAGTTACAGCATCATCAGACAGCTCAAATGGACACAACATGTCGGTCCATAATCGGAAACATGTGTAGAACAAGGAGGGCTCTGAGCATTATGCAGACATAACCGGTCAGCATAAGAAAACACTGTGCTGGTCAGAACATACAGTGTTGGTCTTTGATTTTCATTACCTCTATACAGAGAACTATTCTGAAGCCTTTGTCCGATGTTCCATAAAAAAAGTAACAGTAGTGTCAAGTCTTTGTTAGGAAAGATTAATCATATTGCCGGCTGATTCTTGCTGCTGTATTATAATAATCTCGTGATTAATTCATGGCTTACATGAATTTATTAGGAAGCAGCAAATCAGAGATGTATACGTCATGATACGCGATAATGTTTCAGTGAATAAACATGAGCCCACGCTGTTCTGTTCCTATGTAATACTTAAAGACAGTTTTGATTAGATTTTTGGGCACAACAGTCACACTTTACTAAATTTCCAAGACGATCAAAATTATTGAAATTATCATTGGACAATTGTTATACTATTCGAATACAGTGCTTAATTATAAACTACGAATATGAAAATTAGAAAATCTACTTACGTCACGCCCTAAATTGGACTACAACTGTACATAAAATTCTTGGTGCCGTGACCAGGATAGAGAACGGGTTGAACGGTGCAAAATGGATGAGCCAGGATTTCACTGGATCACCATAATGTAACATAATTAGCCTGAGCTACTTATGTATGCTTGTTCGTCCGTGTGTCTCTTGTATGTCTGTCCGTCTGCGACATAAATCATATACTATTTGCTGTATATAAAACAGAGCTACTAATAGCAACTTGACAAGTCTCTCAGATAGCAGAATTCTGTAGAATTCTGTAGGCGTATAAAGTACAATTTATACATAAGTTCACTATGACCCACATTGAATATCGGTAAGAATAACATTCTGTTTACATCAATATTAAGGTCAATCCTTAATGTCAGTTAGTATATTCATAATGTCATATACAATTAAGACTAATTAATTACCAATAGCTTACAGAACTTTGACACCCACAGTAATTATATTTGGTTAATATTCAGCATGAACGGCCGAAAGGAAATTGTAGCAAATATCCACTATACGATCACAAGAATTGTTGTTTAGAAATGTGCTTAGAGATTTTGATAGAAAATAAAATGTAGAACTTGTTTAAACGGACTTGTGTACATCAGCAGTAGCGGCGGGAGTCCATACGCCGTCCTTAGAGGGTCGACCACACCAGTGACTATATGTTATAGGTATTAAATTGTTGCCATAGTTCCCAGGATCTGGACAGTGTTGTTGGGAAAACGCGAAGAACTACGAACTTACGACGCTCACTGTGATTTGTTGTGCATCCGAACACTTTACGGTCTACCAAGGTAAGATTCTTACATTGCTTTATAGTTGTTTCATTGGCCAGCCATGCGAGTGAATGTAATTAATTAAACGGTAACTTGTAGTTATAGTAACTGTAATAATTGCCCCGTAAAATAAATACTGAATACATTTTAAGTCCTTAAATTCTAAAAATTACAAATGATAATACTAAAATTAATAAACAAAGTTAAATTAAACATTTAATTTTACAACATTTTAAATTCAGTAAATAAATATAAAAGTAGTTTCTGTATCATATTATATTGTTCTATCAATTGAAGAATAATAATGCAATAATAAAATTTAAGAACAATTATTAAATAATAAAAATGGACATTGATGAACCAATGCCTAATTAACCAACATGGCGCTCATGCACACTTTCCGCAGCAGCACCAACAATTGCCTCACCAAGGGCAGGGGCAACAACAACAACAAAATCCTGCAGATAATGTAGAGGGTGTATTTAGGGAATTAGCAGACCAAATGCGAAATGTTGTTTCTACACTTTCTGCACAGGGTGTAAGCCAGATTGTGTCAAACTTTAACGGTGATCCCAAAATGTTTCGCGATTGGGTCGGTGCATTAGATAAATATGCACAGTTGGCCAATTTAAATGATGCAAATAGGAAATTGGCAGCATTACAAACAAGTAGCGGTTGTGTCGCCGGCCATATTAAACGATGGTTGGTGGCTTATCCAAATGGCACATGGGCAGCATTAAAAGCAGACTTGGCGTTGCGCTTTTCGGATGTGGCAAACCCACAGTACGCAATGGCAATGCTGCGACGAACAAAACAAAACCCCACTGAAAATATAGCAAGCTATGCTGAACGAATTCTTTCTCTTGCTGAGGAAGCATTCGGCAATACCCAAAACATCCAAGTGGAACGGCAGTTAATTGACACGTTTGTTGATGGGATAATCAATGAAGGCCTGAAGTTAAAAAATTTACGAGACAATCCTGACACTTTACAGGCAGCAATATTAATTACAACTCGCGAATTAAATTTGAAAAACCGAGTTTCACTCCGTAACAATAAACCAACTCCAGCTCCACGTCAAATTGAGCCAATGGAGGTAGACCAGTTTAAACGACTGAAATGTTATAAGTGTCAGAGAACTGGTCATACGGCAAATAACTGCAGATCAGTAAATGCAACTGGTGTTCCCGCAAACGGCAGACCAATCTGCTGGTGTTGTGGTCGACCGGGTCATTTGGTGGCGAATTGCAATCAGTTGAGATTTCGTCCACGCAATGGTGACTCGACCAGACTGTCTGGCGTACAAAACGAACGAGCAATGTATCGACCTCCCATAGGTCAAGGTCAGGGTCAAGGCAATACTAGACATGACAATAGAGGAAATAGGCACAACGAGCAGCAGGAAAACTAGTGCGTTCTTTGCACGAGGAAGCCCCTGCAAAGAACGGACAGCAGATCATATCGGAAAAGGCACACTATATTACATGGCTGAAAGTTTTCCGTATTAATACGGAATTCCGTATTGGAGACATTTCCCGGGACCATTTTTCCAATTTGTGTAAATCCGTTGAGATTTGGGGGGGGGGGGGGGGGGGGGGGGGTGGGGGGGGGGGGGGGGGGGGGGGGTCTCATTCGGTCCACCGATGTTTCATTTTTCATTCGGCCAACTGATGTTTGGCGAAACGGCGATAACTTTGATGCGCTGTCAAAATTAGGTTCACTTTCGTTTCGCGCATCGGCAATTTGTCTGGTCCCTGCTATATATATTCATATGATAATATGCACCTTCCACTTTATAGCGGCGCTTAGAAACCGGGCACCAATTATTCAGTCAGTCGCCTTACCGCACCGTACTGAAGCTAACAACAGCTCGGAGTTCGCGGTGCGGTGTATCTGCGTACAACACGTGTAAAAAATAAATTGGTCTAGATGATCTATAGTTTATTTTCACACATCTGCCCACTATTCAAATTTAGTACATGCTACCAGCAATATTTTCAATATATGAACTGTGATCAACAATTATTTTGGTAATTTAATATGTCGTAAAATGTGCCACTTTACGACCTAACAACAAACGTTTTTTCCAAAACATGGAAATTCACACCCGTGGCCTATATAATCATGCTAAATTAGTAAATACAGAGCATAAATTGGGTAGAATGGTGTAGAGGGTACTACATGCTTATAATTAAATGGAAATAGACATGGTTATTTTCTTCCAAATCTGTTTAAACGGTAACGTGACATCTCGGGTACTCAGCCCTATGACACTTCCACCTTCAACCATTTCGCACTACCTGTTACACCTACAGTCCAAAATAAATTCCCATATGTACTAAAGGCAATGATTACGCATTTATTGCATGCCAGTGAATATTTCTCACTGCAAAATTATGAATATTGCTTCAATTTTATTGGGTTTAAAGCAGTTTTAATTGCTATAATCCTGCAATTTGACAAGTCACAAATATCATCAAATGCTGTCTAAGCAACTCTGAATGTTCAAAATTTTCAGGGGAGATCCCTCGTACCCCCCTTACGAGAAGGGGTTAGCACCCCCTCTCGTGCTCTCCCCCCGGTCGTGCCTACGGCACTCGTTACGTGCCGTTGACACTTTTCAGTATTGACGATTTTCATACTTTCAGCCATGATATTAATGTAAACATGAGTGGACGCCCAACATTATGCATATTACATATAGGAAAATAGAAAAGCATAATTTTTGTACAACATAGGAAAATGTATTTATGCCCTCTGGCTCCCGAATATTACACCCCTTTGGGAGGCGTGTATCCCCGATAGTACTCTTTACGTATTTTAAGTCATGTTTATTTATAGATGTAGGATCTACGTCATGTATAAATTATCGTTGAGAGAGAAACACAACAATTATTATTACAAGCTTTCTCTCCCAATCCTCCCCACCTCCCTCCTTTTTAGGGGTACTGTTTTTTGTTGTTTTTTTCCATTTGCTTTAATTTCTATAATGGTGGTTTACACTGACCAACTTTGTGTCTTCAACATTCAATATACATGTACAACATCAATGTCAATACATTGCTATACTTGTAATTGATAGTACGCTATAATGTTGATATAGTACTATAGTCACATTGTTTTTGAAATACCAAGTTGTTGCATTGTTGCACTTGTTCTATAGTACTATGTTTCATAATTGAGAGTTAAATAAACTCTGTCTGACTCTCGGGTCAGACCAGTACAACATACATTCATGGCATATGTCTTAATACCCCCTAGACACAAATAAACTCGGACACCCGGTAATAGCACGTCAAGTTCCCAGCACCAGTCCGGGATCCCCCCGGGCTAATGCGGGGAATATTTTCCTTAGGGTGCCTTCATCATACTGGACAGTCAGTATCTGGGTTGATGCTGGGACCATATTATGGTAAAGATATTGAGAACCATCGAGTTCCCAGCACCAGCCCTGGATCCCCCCGGGCTAGTGGGGGGATATATATTACTTAGGGTGCCTGCGTCATACTGGATACTATAGAAGATACCTGGGTTGATGCAGGGACTATATTTCGTCAGAGCCAGAGAGCATAAATATAGAGCTTTAGTTGATACAGGTGCTGAGATTTCATTAATGCACAGGCGTATTTATGACTTATTGAAGGATAAACCTGTTACAGAAAAAAAATATTAATATACAATCTGTAAATAGTGGTCCTTTACAAATAGATGGGTGCATTAATTTATCTTTAGACATTGGTGGTCTCCAAGTGTATCAAGAGTTCTATGTGGTAAGGGATATTAATAGAAATTTAATATTAGGACAGGATTTTCTGGAACAAAATGGCGTCAGAATTTACTTTGATTTAGGGTGCATGAGAATAGGAGAAAAAACGTATGTGAGATTAGAGAGAGATATACATATTTCATCGATAGTTAGGGCTCAACACACAATTGTTCTAAAACCGCAGTCGGCTAAAATATGTTGTGGTAAAGTTAGAAATTTGCCTGATATACCTGATAATCATGAATACCAAGTTACATCGACAGATAGAGGGTTTTTGACCAAGGAACCTGGTATATCTGTTGTTAATTCAGTTAGCCAATTAAGTAAAACGCGAACAGTCCAATTGTTAATTCAGTTAGCCAATTAAGTAAAACGCGAACAGTCCCAATTTTATTAGTAAATGAAACAAATAAAAGAACTAAAATATTTAGACACAGTATTGTTGCGAAGGTAGAAACATTGTTGGATACCAATGTAAAGTCTGTAAATTCGTTAATAGCAGATCAACATGTGGCAAGTTCATTAGATATGAATGACTTACAAGTGTCACCAACCTTCAAACCCAGACTTGAAAAATTAATATTAGAAAATGTAGATTTATTCGCCAGTAAGGATTCAGACTTAGGACATACGGATACAGTAACAATGAAAATAAATACCCAAGATAGCCCCCCAATTAAACTCCGTCCCTATAGAACGCCAATTAATAATCGCAAAATTATTGATGAAGCCATTGACAAAATGTTGACCGCCAAGATCATTAGAAGGTCTCGATCACCATGGTCATTTCCAGTGGTGATCATTGATAAAAAAAGATGGTTCAAAAAGATTTTGTGTTGACTTCAGAAAACTCAATCAAATAACCAAAACAAATTCATTTCCACTACCATTGATAGATGACATATTGACATTGTTAGGAAAAGCAAAATACTTTACGTCATTAGATTTAAAAAGTGGATACTGGCAAGTATTAATGAATGAAAAAGACAAAGAGAAGACAGCATTTACCTGTCATAAGGGACTATTTGAATTCAACGTAATGCCGTTTGGGCTTTCAAATTCCACTGCAATCTTTCAAGAATTAATGGGCATTGTTTTAAATGGGTTAAGTGATTTTTCAACAGCCTATCTGGATGACATAATGATTTTTAGTAGTACGTTCGAGGAACATTTGAAACATATTGACATAGTGCTCAGTAGACTTCGGCAGCATGGTTTGAAATTAAAGTTAAAGAAATGTAATTTTTTACAGCCAGAGACCCATTACCTGGGGTTCATTATTGACCGGGGTGGAATTAAACCAGATCCCAAGAAAGTAGAAGCTATTCGTTCCATACCAGCTCCCACCTGCATAAGAGAGGTGCGATCGTTTATTGGCATGACCTCATTCTATAGACGTTTCATTCCAAATTTCTCACAAATAGCAGAACCAACTAGAAATGGACGCTTGTCGACCAGCGCATGTGTATCCCCCTCCCCAGATACACAAGTAGTTTGAAACAAGAGGGCCAAGATGGCCCTAATTCGCTCACCTGACTCCATGAACACCAGAGGAGAATGTGACATTGAGTTCATGTGTTTTAAAAAAATTGTGCTATTTTTAGATGGCGGTCATCTTGGATTAAGCGATGACTCATTTTACAAAATCTGAAAATGCTTCACCCAGCATCGGCCATGTGGTTCCTGAGAAAAAGACGTTAAAAATCTTGAATAAATGGACCTTTTGGTGGCCATCATGGATGACATAATCATCCGATTCCGACAAATATTGCACCAGAGTGATCGCCTCATTGATACCTTCAATTTGATATATGACATGACCATATTCAGTCAAAAATAAAATTTGACCCCAATTTGACCCCACGGGCCACGCTCATTTTTGACCCCGGGGTCACCATTTTAACAACTTTCAAAGACCAATGTACATCGATCATTCCTACCAAGTTTCGTCGAAATCCGGCTAGCGGTTCATGAGAAGAAGATTTTTTAAGAATTTATGCTATTTTTAGACGGCGGCCATCTTGGATTAGCGATGACCTCTATTTTAACAAATCTGAAAAGGCTTCACCCATGGACCATAACTTTTAAGTTTGGCTACCATGGGCCAAGCGGTTCATGTGAAGAAGAATTTTGAAATCTCTAATAAAAGAACGACCTTTTGACATTTCGGCGGCCATCTTGGATGACATAACAATCCGATTTGTACAAAAAATGTACCAGAGTGATCGCCTCATTGATACCTTCGATTTGATATATAACATGACCATATTTGGTCAAAAATAAAATTTTACCCCATGGGCCACGCCCATTTTTGACCCCGGGGTCACCATTTTAACAACTTTGAAAGAGCAATGTACATCGATCATTCCTACCAAGTTTCGTCGAAATCTGGCTAGCGGTTCATGAGAAGAAGATTTTTTAAGAATTTATGCTATTTTTAGACGGCGGCCATCTTGGATTAGCGATGACCTCTATTTTAACAAATCTGAAAAGGCTTCACCCATGGACCATAACTTTTAAGTTTGGCTACCATGGGCCAAGCGGTTCATGTGAAGAAGAATTTTGAAATCTCTAATAAAAGAACGACCTTTTGACATTTCGGCGGCCATCTTGGATGACATAACAATCCGATTTGTACAAAAAATGTACCAGAGTGATCGCCTCATTGATACCTTCGATTTGATATATAACATGACCATATTCGGTAAAAAATAAAATTTTACCCCACGGGCCACGCCCATTTTTGACCCCGGGGTCAACATTTTAACAACTTTGAAAGAGCATTGTACATCGATCATTCCTACAAAGTTTCGTCGAAATCCGGCTAGCGGTTCATGAGAAGAAGATTTTTTAAGAATGTATGCTATTTTTAGACGGCGGCCATCTTGGATTAGCGATGACCTCCATTTTAACAAATCTGAAAAGGCTTCACACATGGACCATAACTTTTAAGTTTGGCTACCATGGGCCAAGCGGTTCATGTGAAGAAGAATTTTGAAATCTCTAATAAAAGAACGACCTTTTGACCTTTCGGCGGCCATCTTGGATGACATAACAATCCGATTTCGACAGAAAATGCACCAGAGTGATCGCCTCATTGATACCTTCAATTTTATATATGACATGACCATATTCGGTCAAAAATAAAATTTGACCCCAATTTGACCCCGGGGGGCCACGCCCATTTTTGACCCCGGGGTCACCATTTTAACAACTTTCAAAGAGCAATGTACATCGATCATTCCTACCAAGTTTCGTCGAAATCCGGCTAGCGGTTCATGAGAAGAAGATTTTTTAAGAATTTATGCTATTTTTAGACGGCGGCCATCTTGGATTAGCGATGACCTCTATTTTAACAAATCTGAAAAGGCTTCACCCATGGACCATAACTTTTAAGTTTGGCTACCATGGGCCAAGCGGTTCATGTGAAGAAGAATTTTGAAATCTCTAATAAAAGAACGACCTTTTGACATTTCGGCGGCCATCTTGGATGACATAACAATCCGATTTGTACAAAAAATGTACCAGAGTGATCGCCTCATTGATACCTTCGATTTGATATATAACATGACCATATTCGGTCAAAACTAAAATTTGACCCCACGGGCCACGCCCATTTTTGACCCCGGGGTCACCATTTTAACAACTTTGAAAGAGCAATGTACATCGATCATTCCTACCAAGTTTCGTCGAAATCCGGCTAGCGGTTCATGAGAAGAAGATTTTTTAAGAATTTATGCTATTTTTAGACGGCGGCCATCTTGGATCAGCGATGACCTCCATTTTAACACATCTGAAAAGGCTTCACCCATGGACCATAACTTTTAAGTTTGGCTACCATGGGCCAAGCGGTTCATGTGAAGAAGAATTTTGAAATCTCTAATAAAAGAACGACCTTTCGACCTTTCGGCAGCCATCTTGGATGACATAACAATCCGATTTCGACAAAAAATGCACCAGAGTGATCGCCTCATTGATACCTTCAATTTGATATATGAAATGACCATATTCAGTCAATAATAAAATTTGACCCCAATTTGACCCCACGGGCCACGCCCATTTTTAACCCCAGGGTCACCATTTTAAGAACTTTGAAAGAGCAATGTACATCGATCATTCCTACCAAGTTTTGTCGAAATCCGGTTGGCGGTTCTTGAGAAGAAGATTTTTTAAGAATTTGTGCTATTTTTAGACGGCGGCCATCTTGGATTACGTAATGACGTCATTTTAACAATTTTGTAATCCCCCTACCTAAGGACCATGACCATGAAGTTTGGTGACCATAGGCCCAATGGTTACCGAGGAGAAGACGTTTGAAATGTTCACGGACGACGACGACGACGACGACGACGACGACGACGACGACGGACACATTGCGGTAACAATAGCTCACATGAGCTTCGCTCAGGTGAGCTAAAAAGGGTGTTCGAGTTATGCTCCAGAGACAAAATCAGTGATGGAAAAAACAAAGGGAGATAACTAAAAAATTAGTGATGCAAGAGTTGTCATTCTTGCGTGACACACCTTTAGGGTCGTGGTCTATGCAAGTGTGAAGTTTCATGAAAATATTCCAAAGGGTGTTCGAGTTATGCTCCGGACACGAAATCAGTGCACGAAACAACAAAGGGAGATAACTAAGAAATTAACGATGCAAGAGTTGTCATTCTTACGTGCGACACACCTTTGGGTCGTGGTCTATGCAAGTGTGAAGTTTCATGAAAATATTCCAAAGGGTGTTCGAGTTATGCTCCGGACACGAAATCAGTGCACGAAACAACAAAGGGAGATAACTAAGAAATTAACGATGCAAGAGTTGTCATTCTTACGTGCGACACACCTTTGGGTCGTCTTCTATGCATGTGTGAAGTTTAATAAACTAGAAAATGTGTTCATAGAACACGGATGTCCCACATATCGCTTTGATAATAAATGAGGCCAAATTCCAAGTCAAAAATTTTCATTTACCTGAGCGTTAAAGTTTTTGAAGCACCAAGTATGTGACCTTGACCCTGGGTTTGGTGGGGGCAGGATGAACGTGGATTTGGCACAGGGCGGTAGAGGACCATTAGAGCAATGCATATATGAAAAATGAAGCTGATCCGTGAAAGAAAACAGAAATTATAAGATATTTACCTGAGCGTTAAAGTTTTTGAAGCACTAAGTATGTGATGTTAACCCTGAGCTTGGCGGGGGAAGGACGAACGTGGATTTGGCACAGGGCGGTAGAGGACCATTAGAGCAACGCGTATATGAAATATGAAGTTGATCCGTGAATGGAAAGAAAAATTATAAGATATTTACCAAAGTGGTCTACGGTCGAAAAAGAAGCATATGCAATTCATTATGCCTTGCAAAAACTTGACTATTACCTTCATAATGCACAATTTGTAATCAAGACAGATCATAAACCACTGAAATATTTGCTTGAATCCCCAATGCAAAATAAGACTAGAAATGTGGCCTGTCGGCACACGAATGCCCCCGCTGGCAGCCAAAGAAAACGAGGCATATTTGATTATAAGCCATTTACCCGAGCGTTAAGGTTTCGAACGCACCAAGTCTGTGACCTTGACCCTGGGCTTAGCGGGGGCGGGACGAATGTTGATCTTTCACAGGGCGGTAGAGGACCATTGGAGCAATGCGTGTGTGAAATGTGAAGCAGATCCGAGCAAGGAAACAGAAA
The DNA here is from genome assembly GCA_029237695.1 of Conchocele bisecta. Classification (NCBI taxonomy): domain Eukaryota; kingdom Metazoa; phylum Mollusca; class Bivalvia; order Lucinida; family Thyasiridae; genus Conchocele; species Conchocele bisecta. The sequence goes on along the minus strand of CM055265.1, from coordinate 47,210,667 downwards.
TTATAAGCCAATTACCCAGTGTTAAGGTTTCGAATGCACCAAGTCTGTGACCTTGACCCTGGGCTTAGCGGGGGCGGGACAAATGTGGATTTTTCACAGGGCGGTAGAGGACCATTGGAGCAATGCGTGTGTGAAATGTGAAGCAGATCCGAGCAAGGAAACAGAAATTATAAGCCATTTACCCAGCGTTAAGGTTTCGAACGCACCAAGTCTGTGACCTTCACCCTGGGCTTAGCGGGGGCAGATTTGTCACAGGGCGGTAGAGGACCATTGGAGCAATGCGTGTGTGAAATGTGAAGCAGATCCGAGCAAGGAAACAGAAATTATAAGCCATTTACCCAAGCGTTAAGGTTTCGAAAGCACCAAGTCTGTGACCTTCACCCTGGGCTTAGCAGGGGCGGGACGAATGTGGATTTGTCACAAGGCGGTAGAGGACCATTGGAGCAATGCGTGTGTGAAATGTGAAGCAGATCCGAGCAAGGAAACAGAAATTATAAGCCATTTACCCAGCGTTAAGGTTTCGAAAGCACCAAGTCTGTGACCTTGACCCTGGGCTTAGCGGGGGTGGGACGAATGTGGATTTGTCACAGGGCGGTAGAGGACCATTGGAGCAATGCGTGTGTGAAATGTAAAGCAGATCCGAGCAAGGAAACAGAAATTATAAGCCATTTACCCAGCGTTAAGGTTTCGAAAGCACCAAGTCTGTGACCTTGACCCTGGGCTTAGCGGGGGCGGGACGAATGTTGATTTTTCACAGGGCGGTAGAGGACCATTGGAGCAATGCGTGTGTGAAATGTGAAGCAGATCCGAGCAAGGAAACAGAAATTATAAGCCATTTACCCGAGCGTTAAGGTTTCAAAAGCACCAAGTTTGTGACCTTGACCCTGGGCTTAGCGGGGGCGGGACGAATGTGGATTTGTCACAGGGCGGTAGAGGACCATTGGAGCAATGCGTGTGTGAAATGTGAAGCAGATCCGAGCAAGGAAACAGAAATTATAAGCCATTTACCCAGCGTTAAGGTTTCAAAAGCACCAAGTCTGTGACCTTGACCCTGGGCTTAGCGGGGGCGGGACGAATGTGAATTTGTCACAGGGCGCTAGAGGACCATTGGAGCAATGCGTGTGTGAAATGTGAAGCAGATCCGAGCAAGGAACAGAAAATTATAAGCCATTTACCCAGCGTTAAGGTTTCGAAAGCACCAAGTCTGTGACCTTGACCCTGGGCTTAGCGGGGGCGGGACGAATGTGGATTTGTCACAGGGCGGTAGAGGACCACTGGAGCAATGCGTGTGTGAAACGTGAAGCAGATCCGAGCAAGGAAACAGAAATTATAAGCCATTTACCCAGCGTTAAGGTTTCGAAAGCACCAAGTCTGTGACCTTGACCCTGGGCTTATCGGGGGCGGGACGAATGTGGATTTGTCACAGGGCGGTAGAGGACCATTGGAGCAATGCTGGTGTGTGAAATGTGAAGCAGATCCGAGCAAGGAAACAGAAATTATAAGCCATTTACCCAGAGTTTAAGGTTTCGAAAGCACCAAGTCTGTGACCTTGACCCTGGGCTTAGCGGGGGCGGGCGGACGAATGTGGATTTGTCACAGGGCGGTAGAGGACCATTGGAGCAATGCGTGTGTGAAATGTGAAGCAGATCCGAGCAAGGAAACAGAAATTATAAGCCATTTACCCAGCGTTAAGGTTTCGAAAGCACCAAGTCTGTGACCTTGACCCTGGGCTTTAGCGGGGGTGGGACGAATGTGGATTTGTCACAGGGCGGTAGAGGACCATTGGAGCAATGCGTGTGTGAAATGTAAAGCAGATCCGAGCAAGGAAACAGAAATTATAAGCCATTTACCCAGCGTTAAGGTTTCGAAAGCACCAAGTCTGTGACCTTGACCCTGGGCTTAGCGGGGGCGGGACGAATGTTGATTTTTCACAGGGCGGTAGAGGACCATTGGAGCAATGCTGTGTGTGAAATGTGAAGCAGATCCGAGCAAGGGAAACAGAAAATATAGCCATTTACCCGACGAGCGTTAAGGATTTCAAAAGCACCAAGTTTGTGACCTTGACCCTGGGCTTAGCGGGGGCGGGGCGAATGTGGATTTGTCACAGGGCGGTAGAGGACCATTGGAGCAATGCGTGTGTGAAATGTGAAGCAGATCCGAGCAAGGAAAGGACAGAATAAGCCAATGCCATTACCCAGCGTTAAGGTTTCGAAAGCACCAAGTCTGTGACCTTGACCCTGGGCTTAGCGGGGGCGGGACGAATGTGAATTTGTCACAGGGCGCTAGAGGACCATTGGAGCAATGCGTGTGTGAAATGTGAAGCAGATCCGAGCAAGGAAACAGAAATTATAAGCCATTTACCAGCGTTAAGGTTTCGAAGCACCAAGTCTGTGACCTTGACCCTGGGCTTCTTAGCGGGGGGGGCGGGACGAATGTGGATTTGTCACAGGGCGGTAGAGGACCACTGGAGCAATGCGTGTGTGAAACGTGAAGCAGATCCGAGCAAGGAAACAGAAATTATAAGCCATTTACCCAGCGTTAAGGTTTCGAAAGCACCAAGTCTGTGACCTTGACCCTGGGCTTATCGGGGGCGGGACGAATGTGGATTTGTCACAGGGCGGTAGAGGACCATTGGAGCAATGCATGTGTGAAATGTGAAGCAGATCCAAGCAAGGAAAGAGAAATTATAAGCCATTTACCCAGCGTTAAGGTTTCGAAAGCACCAAGTCTTTGACCCTGGGCTTAGCGGGGGCGGGACGAATGTGGATTTGTCACAGGGCGGTAGAGGACCATTGGAGCAATGCGTGTGTGAAATGTGAAGCAGATCCGAGCAAGGAAACAGAAATTATAAGCCATTTACCCAGAGTTAAGGTTTCGAAAGCACCAAGTCTGTGACCTTGACCCTGGGCTTAGCGGGGGCGGGACGAATGTGGATTTGTCACAGGGCGGTAGAGGACCATTGGAGCAATGCGTGTGTGAAATGTGAAGCAGATCCGAGAAGGAAACAGAAATTATAGCCATTTACCCGGCGTTAAGGTTTCGAAAGCACAAAGTCTGTGACCTTGACCCTGGCTTAGCGCGGGACGAATGTGGATTTGTCACAGGGCGGTAGAGGACCATTGGAGCAATGCGTGTGTGAATGTGAAGCAGATCCGAGCAAAGAAACAGAAATTATAAGCCATTTACCCAGCGTTAAGGTTTCGAAAGCACCAAGTCTGTGACCTTGACCCTGGGCTTAGCAGGGGCAGGACGAATGTGGATTTGTCACAGGGCGGTAGAGGACCATTGGAGCAATGCGTGTGTGAAATGTGAAGCAGATCCGAGCAAGGAAACAGAAATTATAAGCCATTTACCCAGCGTTAAGGTTTCGGGACGTACGTACGTACGTACGTACGTACGTACGTACGTACGGACGCCGGTAACACTATATGCCCCCCTCACCATTCGGTGGCGGGGGCATAAAAATACAGTTATGGGCATTAGGAATGGCGGGTTATAATTGTACAATTGAATATATACCAGGTACAACAAATAAGTGTGCTGATTTGTTATCAAGACAACCAGATTCCCCAGAGTATAATGACGTGAGAGTAACGTCTCCCGCAGAATCAGACCCTATCTTAGATATTAATGATAACACATACCAAGTAAATGTTTTGGACTCTACTAACTTAAACCCAAAGGAGTATGCTACTTGTGATATCCCGTTTGATGATTCACTTAAAATACCCAAGGAAACGTTGCCTGGTTTTGATATGATTTTTGAACAATCCAAAGACCCTGAGATAACAGAAATTATTAAATCCTTATCTCATGTATTAAGTCCAGTAAAACTGTCTTGAGAAAACACATCATTATTGATGACATTTTGTATTATTTATCAGACCCTGATAACAATGCTACATTACGCTAATATGTTCCCAATGATTTGACAATGTTAATTATTAAACAGTACCACACTGATGCTGGACATCTCGGAGTACAGAAAACGTATGATTCAATTAGGCAAAAGTATTATTGGCCAAATTTGTTCAAAGAGATTTATGTATATGTTACAAAATGCACAGTTTGTCAAATAATTAGCACATCATGATAAACTATATAGCTTTAATTATACTAGAAGTGTGATTTGTTTTTAAACATGTGTTATTTCTGTCACAGTGGTATTTTTACTCAGTGATGTTTTTAAAACTTCTCAAAGAGTTTGACTTTCCAGTGAAACAGTACTCATTTAAAAGTTGCTAAATTCAAAAACGTATTTATGAGAAGGCACAAATTGATGAGAAATGGGCATTCTAGTCTAGGGGCATGCAAGGGTTGATCCAGCATTTGGGTAACGGGTGGGGGCTGGGGCGGTTGCCATATTTTCAACTGTATTGGGCTATTCCAGATAATATCCGTACTCCCCCTAAAGAAACACTTTTATTACAGAAGACAAAGAACAGCTCCTGGAAGGGAAGCTGAAGTTTGATGCCTTATTGAAGGACAAGAACCTGTCTCCACAACAATTACTTGACGAGATGGGGGTTATATGTACAACTTTGGACTTTGAAGATCCAGATAGAACAGTTGGTAATTATCCTGGATAGGTTTTTATTATACCCACACTTTTCGAGGACAGGATCAGTATACACCTGCTAATAGAATACACTTTTAGGGTGATGTAAAATGCACACATTTTTTCCCCATTTTCCATCAAATGTATATGTTGTGACCGCTCATTTGAACCGTCTTGACGAGACGGTTCAAATGGTGGTCACAACATATACATATAAGCATAAATATGAAAATTATTCAACATTTTCTTCCGAGAAATAGTGTATCCTCAGAATGAAATGGGTTAAGCGGCGATTTAATTTGTTTAAAGCGCCAATCAATCCATTTGCGTAAAGTAAAACTAATATACTCTTGGCATCTGTTTTTGTTCGACCTTGTCTGTTATTGTTTTAACTTTTAATACTGTTACCGTCATATTGATCCATAAATGTAACATAAGTCATATTAAATTGCCCCGACATCACCTTTATTCTATTAAAAAATAAGATCTGCCCATTAACAGTGGCAGACCGAGTCCAGCCGACTGTGGCAGACAAATGCCAGCCGCCAGTGGCAGACAAATGCCAGCCGCCAGTGGCGGACAAACGCCAGCCGCCAGTGGTGGACAAACGCCAGCCGCCAGTGGCGGACAAACGCCAGCCGCCAGTGGCGGACAAACGCCAGCCGCCAGCCGCCAGCCGCCAGCGGCGGACAAACGCCAGCCGCCAGTGGCAGACAAACGCCAGCCGCCAGTGGTGGACAAACGCCAGCCGCCAGCGGCAGACAAACGCCAGCCGCCAGTGGCGGACAAACTCCAGCCGCCAGTGGCGGACAAATGCCAGCCGCCAGCCGCCAGCCGCCAGCCGCCAGCCGCCAGTGGCAGACAAACGCCAGCCGCCAGTGGCGGACAAACGCCAGCCGCCAGTCGCGGACAAACGCCAGCCGCCAGTGGCGGATAAACGCCAGCCGCCAGTGGCAGACAAATGCCAGCCGCCAGTGGCGGACAAACGCCAGCCGCCAGTGGCAGACAAATGCCAGCGGCCAGCGACCAAGAAGAGAAAAACCGTTTCAGAAATTGAAGATGAGGTATTTAGTCAACACTACACTGTTAGCAATGTGACTTACACATGTATGTACATGTAGTATGTCCTGGGTCTACACTGTCGGCAATGTGACTTACACATGCACTCTCACAAGGGCAGAGTCCGACAAATCCAATGTCCGGTGCCCAGGGACAACCAGATGTTCTTACTGGGCAACCAGATTTTGAAATTAGTTGCCCAGTGGACTACTGAAATCTCTGAAATTTGGTAACCTGCAAATATCATGTGCCAGATAATCATTCAATATCTGATCAAAATGATGTGCAAATAACTGAAGACTGCCTACATTGTATCTGAACATCTGATAACACATTATTATTACTAGTATGGCCATAAGGCCATTTCAGAAATGGTGGTTTGCCAGAATAATTTCTGGGTCTGTGAATCTGGTTGCCCACTGGACAACCACCAAATATAATTTGTCTGTAAGGTCTACACTGGTAGCAATGTGAGTTACACATGCAGTCTCACCAGGGTCTACACTGTTATCATTGTGACTTGCACATGTAGTCTGACCAGGGTCTACACTGCTAGCAATGTGAGTTACACATGTAGCCTGACCAGTTAATTTTCTTGCTTCTACTCAGGCGAAGCAGGCCAAAGCCGAGGCCAATAAAAGAAAAAGGGAAACGGCAAAGGAGAGACAAGTCGTGCTCGACAGCGTGAGCCGGTCTCTCCTAGATACCTCACAGTCATCGTCGACCGTGAATGAAGAGATTTTGGAGACGGTGAAGAATACGGCTGCTGCTGTTCGCCGTATGGAAACAAAGGTAAATTTATTTCTTGTGCAACAGCCCCTTTTTCTGACTTATTAGCTTGTTACGTCTGGCTCCAATGATGTCAAAGTCTGACTATTCAGAGCTCCAGTTAAGTAATTCCATGTTTAGTCTCGTTTTCAATGCATAAATAATCAAGCACAGCCTATCGCTGGCCTGGTTTCCGATACCAATTTGTCTCGTCGATAGAGAACTAATGTGTACCTGTGAACCATGCAGGTAGCTGTTTTTCCCCCCGATACAAATTTCTTACACTTGACGATTAATTGATATATTGTACGCGGAAACCAGTCGTAACTTCACACATGCATAGATATCAGGTCAAAGATGTTTTGTGCAAAGGTATACATGTAGCGTGTTCATCACCAATATTGGAGTTGTCTCTCTTTGTTGTCTTGTGAAAGCCCCAGGAGGGGGATACAATGCAGTTGCTGACAGTCATTCCAATTTCCATTTCTAATTGTCCGACAGGAGCAATATGCAACCGTTGCCAAATTCAGTAAATTAATCATCGGTTGTAATGAACATACAGGTATGAATATTGAGGATTATTTCAGAATTGAAATAATTCCATATTATTTTTTGCCAGCAATCAGCTGTTCGGTGTTTATGTTTGTGTACTGGGGTCAAGCGAGGTCGGGCATGCGCAAACAGGGTCATGCTGGGAAATTTGATCACGTGGGATTCATTACACTTGCGAAGCCATCTTGTAAAGCACATGGTAAATTCTCAGTCAATTTTTGTACTTATTACACAAATATGCGCGGTCGGGGAAAGCGGAGCGGGACAGCTGCACCAGCAAGGGCGTCAAAGAGAAGCAGGAAGGAGGCTGAGCCGGTTGTTGACGAGTTCAGTGACCCAGTTTTGGAGGAAAACCCGGGTGAGGAAACAAATTGCACAAATCAAGTTCCGCCCGCACTGGCTTCTCATTCACAATTGCCATCAACTTCAACAATTGATTTTGCACATTCTGCGTGAAGCTGGTTTGATTCAAGCTGATGAAAACACGAATTCCCCTGTCCCAACTCCGTTATTTGGTGCGTTGGCAAATTCCACCCCGGTAAATTTGTTAGGGGGTGAAACACCAATTCTCCCTGTACCAGTTTCGGCACCAATCCAACAGGTGCGCTGTGCCAATGATGATATACGTGCATGTACCGGTCTCCTTGCGTCAGGCTATTTGTAGGGGTGATTATGTCAATCTAGCACTGTTGTCCAAAGGAGGTCTTGAACTTAATGATCTATGCACTGGTGGTACTTTAAGGCTCACAGAGGATGGGGTTATCGAGTCGAGACCCAAAGACTGCAAGGAGCGGTTGTCGTCAATCGACAGTTGGACCAATGCCTTTATCATATTCATAGCCATATATATCACGGCACACCCCTCCAAGTCGGGGGAATTACTCCAGTATATGTATAACATTAGAGACTGCGCAGCGAGACAGGGGGGGTTGTCATGGAGGAACTATGACGAACAATTTAGGGTGCGACAGGCGGCCAATCCTGTTTCCTGGCCACCATACATAATGAACTATGGTGGCGCTGTATGCAGGTGAGGCAAAGTACACAGCAGGGTGCAAAACAACTCTGGTGGGCGTAAGCATTATTCATGCGATGCATTTAATGGTGGTGCGTGTCCATGGCCACTTTGTAAGTATCCACATGTATGTTCCGGGTGTGGTGCGTCACACAAGGTGCTCAATTGTCCTGCGAAGCACGGGGAGGCTAACCCAGTTCGGCCATCTGACAGTGTTGGTCTTTTTCGTGGCGCCAGGGGATGGTTCCAGCGTGGTCGGAGGCAAAGTAGAGGCCGCAGGGGCGGAGCCAGAGGGTATGGCAGACGTCCATCGTATTAATGCGGATATAGATGGCATAGCCCCTTCGCCGGTAGACACCCAGTGTTTGAAGCGAGCATTGGAGAGTATAGAGTATGATGTGGATTTGTCTGGATTTCTGTTGAATGGTTTTATATCAGGATTTTCGTTGAACTATGATGGTCCAAGGGTGGCACGCATGGCGCGTAATTTGAAATCGGCACTTGAGTTACCTCACATTGTTAAGCAGCAAATTAATAAAGAAATTGTAGCCGGCCGTGTGGCTGGGCCTTTCCCTGCCAGACCACTGCCTGAGCTACGGGTATCTCCAATAGGGTTAGTACCAAAAAAGACCAATGGGGAATATCGTATGATCCATCACTTATCCTATCCTGCAGGTGAATCTGTCAACGACTTTATAGATCCGGAAGTGTGTTCTGTACAGTATACACCTTTTGATGAAGCTATATTTTTGGTTCAGAACTAGGACGTCATTGTAAATTATTTCAAATAGATATTAGGAATGCCTTTCGCCTCCTACCGGTAAGATCTGAGGATTTTCAGTTACTTGGTTTCGAGTTCGAGGGCTATTATTTTGTGACAAGTGTGTTCCGTTTGGCTGTAGCATTAGCTGCAGCATTTTTGAAAAATTTGCTACATTTTTGGAGACGTATGTTAAATAAAAAATTCCGGGTAGCCGTTTGATTCATTATTTGGATGATTTTCTGGGCGGTGAACGGTGCAACTCTGCATGCAATAAAGCAATTGCGAATTTTCTGCAGTGTGCCCAGGAGCTGAACATCCCACTGGCGGAGGAGAAGTCTGAGGGTCCGGTGGAGGTTTTGATATTTCTTGGTTTGGAATTAGATTCAGATGAAATGACCGTACGAATCCCGAAGGAGAAGTTGTGGTTAAGATTAACGACATGCTCAAGAAGGACAAATCAACATTGAAGGAAATGCAGTCACTGATTGGTTCGTTGAACTTTTGTTGTAGGGCAATTGCTATAGGGCGGCCATTTTGTAGACGCCTCATCAACGCGATTTGCGGGCTTTCAAAACCGCACCATCATATGAGACTGGATAGGGGCATCAAGTTAGATTTACAAATGTGGTTGGAGCTATTCAGTAATCATAATGGCATTTCAGTATTTCACGAGCGATACTGGGTTTCAAATGTGGATGCACAGCTATTTTCAGATAGTGCAGGTGGTGTTGGTTTGGGGTTCGGCATCTATTTTGAGGGGCATTGGGCGTGTTCCGCTTGGCCGAGCAGTTGGCATGCAAGTGACGTCACAAAGGATATCACTTTGTTGGAATTGTTTCCAATATGGGTGGCGATCTCCATCTGGGGTGATGTATTACGTAACAAGAAAATTGTGTTTCATTGTGACAATATGGCAGTCGTGCACATTTTAAATGTTATGACGTCAAAGTCGAATTGGTTATGTGTTTGGTTAGGAAATTAGCAGTGTTGTGCTTTCGTAAAAACATTGTTTTGAAAGCAACACATGTGCCAGGGTGTGAAAATGGTGTGTGTGATGCGCTATCTCGTTTTCAGTAGCCAAGTTCAGAGAAACGGGCGCCGGATGCAGACGCGGAGGCAACTCCAGTACCGTCGCATCTATTGGACATCTTCGGAGACAGATAGGAAGCTTGCTACAGGCCACAGGGCACACAACACGTCGGCAACATATGTCACAGCAGTCAATGCATTTGCTCGGTTCAGGGATTTGTATCACACCAAACACTGCTGGCCAGCTACGGTGGAGCAGCTGGCAACATTCATTGCGTACTGCTTTGAATTGGGTATGTCACCAAACACTGTATCCACGTATATGCACGGATTGAATTATGTGCACAAATTGAATAATTGGTTTGACATATCGGGCACATTTGTAATTATGAAATTGTTGGAAGGGTTTCGCCGGTCACGATCTTGGAAAGACAGTAGGTCGCCAGTAACAATCAATATTTTGACCGAGATATGCCGTCTGTTGCCTATAATTTGTCATAATGGGTACGAGGCGAATCTGTTCAAGGCGCCCTTTTTGTTAGCATATTTTGGGCTATTCCGGGTGAGTGAGCTGGTTTGCCCAGCGCGAGGGGTCCGGGGTCACGCAGTGCTGGTAGGTGGTGTTTGTTTCGGGGATATGAAGGGCTCTGTGTCAGTTAAGCTCGAGTCATGCAAGACACGGCAATGCGGACCACCAACAACGGTGACAATACAGCGGGAGGCTGATGTAGCATTATGCCCAGTTCACGCCCTTCGTTCATTTGTTCAGGTCAGACCTAACGTAGAGGGGCCACTTTTTTTGCCATGCAAATGGACTGGCAGTCACTCGTTCTCAATTCAATGGGGTGCTGCTAAAGTGCATGGATGCTTCTCGGTTCCGGAATAGCAATATCAGATCACACAGCTTCCGTATCGGTAGAGCAACGCAGTTGGCAGCAGCGGGAGTTCCTAGCGAGGCTATCATGAGGATGGGAAGGTGGCAATCCGGGGCTTACAAAACATATATTCGGATAGGGTAGGGTTACCTTCTTTATACAGTTATTTATGGGGAAAACAGACAATTAAGGTGTCCACAATGCCCTATATAGCAAATGTCACAGTAAGTGGCCACTTTTTAATGATGTCGGGGTGGGCATTAATTTCCCCACGTAGAACACGTTTTGTTACATGAATATTCTAACATACTTTACATTTCATAAATCGGAACTAATATTTACAGAAACTATATATATTTCAAACCTGGAAGTAAAATAATCTGATCTGGTGCCAGGTCTATGCCGCACCAGTCATTCGGCTCCATTATCTAAGGTAATGTTAGTATATTTGATCATATTGTTATCTTGGAATAACACGTTTTGGCTCTCAGGATATTAAACGCAAAAGGTACGTGAGGGCCAGACCGTGGAAGTCGTCATTCTGGTAAGGATCAACTCTTAGTTATTAAAAATACCACTCGTATATGTACACCTCGAACCAACTAAACACTGTGTTATATTATGTTGCTTTTGTTTATGCAGATGTTTGGATCCTGGGGGATTCAATTCCCCACTGGGCGGGGGTACGCGCCAGGGCCCGGGCTGAGCGATTTCCAGCTGACGTGGGCTGGTATGCAGTCCGCGGGCTGGGATGGGACGGTCTGGCTCACAGCATTCAGCTGAAGGTCTTGTTCCAGCCGGTTCCACGGGTGGTGGTTTTTCATTTAGGGGGGCGGGCAATGATCTCATCAACACGTCGAATTATGGGACATTCAGAAGAGTCAAGCGTGCACTCGCATATCTGTCTGAGGCGTGTCCGGGGCTACTATCGTCTGGATAAATATATTACAACGGTCTTGTTGGTCACCAGCCATAGAGAAAAAACGGAGAAGAATTAACTCATATGCCAGGCAGCGAATTCGACTCCTGGCAAAGGCAGCAATTCTTGACATGCCAATTGACTTGTCCAAGCCCGAATGTTACGGGCCGGATGGGGTGCATTTATCTGATGATGGCTTGGATATGTATATTGAGCAGTTGAAACAAGTCCTTGCCGTCTATTTGTGAATTTTTGGGGTGGGGGAAAATTTGTGTAAATTTTTGTGGCGGAAAAATTCGAACATTTGTTGTCGGTCGTGCAGGTGTGTTTCTAAGATATATATGTGTAAAGAAAATACTCTTTTGTAATTGATAATGTCAATAATACAATAGCCAGTGTTGTTATCAGGCTAATAAGGTGTATCCAATAACAGCCATAGTATCAATTTAACGCACTCAAAGGGGCCAAGACTAGTGTTGTAACGTCGTCTCTTTGGAATCTCAGTTTTACAATAATATGTACATTGTATATACTATGGTTTAGTCTGGTTGTGCGTGGTATGCACAAATGATGTTTGTGGTTGTGGTATAAATGTATGTGGATTCTCGTTGGTAGAGCCACATGTTAATATCCAGACTTTAAAATTTGAGAAATGATTTGGATACACATGAATGCATAATAGTACTCCTGTGTGGTTATTGACGTTAATGTCTGTTGCATTAGTGCTATTGTGCTAACAGTGTTATAGTGCATGGTTCTGCACTGGAAATCATACTATCGTAATATACCTAATGATTAATGTAACTGTGATCTATAGAGTACTATGGAGTGTCTGAATCTGCATCTGGTTGCAATATATACTGTGACAGCTGTTGTTTTATTAACAGGTGCAGATCGGAAGCCTGCACGACCGTCCGTCCTTATGGTTGCATGTAAACGCAGTTTCGGGGCTGCCAGGAACCGTTTTCAATTGCACCAAAAATGCAATTGGAAACAAGGAACTTGGAATCGGTAGTAAACTGTGATTGCGGCCATTTACGCCATTTATACCATTCGAAGGAATCAATGGAAAAATACATTATTGAGTTTGAACGGAGTTTATTAATTGTTTCCATGTAACAAGTATTATATGAACACGGGTCTGAGTTAAGCTACTAGTCAATGAATATTCCCGCCTTTCGTCCGTCTGACGTCAACACCTGCTTAGGTGAAGGGCAAATTGCGAGCATGTTTCAGTGACATGCATACACATGGCTGGTCGAAGGAATATTCCCGTTTTTCGTGCGTCTGACTTAGCTTATGTGAAAGGAATCAGGAACATGTTTCGGTGTTACCAGACACCTATGGCCTATCAACTGAATATGACCGTCTTTCGTACGCCTGAGTTCAATTAGGTGAAGCAACCCAGTAAGCAATGTGGAATGCATTGCTCTAATATATTGCAAGTCATTAAATAATTAGCACATATCGACCCTTGTTTTCGATGTCATACACCCATCACGTATTCTTTTGTAAATCTCCATAAGATACAAGCACTGTATTCACATTGTTAGGGATTTAATATTCGGTAATGCGAAAAACCAAGTTGGTGCGATTGTTACAGGTGGACACTCTTATAAATGCTGTTGACTCCGTTGTTGGGAGGCTCCATTGCAAGCTATGCGTCAAGAATGTGTATAAGGTAAGTCAAGCTGTTTTGGCTGGTAGGTCGATATATATGCATTATTGCGATTTCAAATGGTTGTATGCACACCACTTTAATTTACAAAAGGTTCATATCTATACCACTGGATCTGACTTGAGAGTTAATTAGTTTTAACTTGTAGTCTTGTTCGTTACGTCATGTGAGGAAATCTGCTTCGTGTAACAATGCCGTTCCTGGTGGTGATTAGTTAGATTTCTCTCATTATGTTCATAAAAACTGACATTTATTTCAGAAAATTGACCATGCACAATAATCGGGGAATACCATCAAAGACTTCTCTCCTCCCAGACCACATGAAACTGCAAGAAGTCTTCAGCTGAATTCTCCTGGTTCCTATATATTCAACTATTTCACAATTGGTATTTGTTTTTGGCTAGGTATTCATTTACAATAGTAGATTAAAGTGACTCATCGTTTCCATGGTGCGTAAAACTATTACTATCTGAAATAAATAAGTACTTAATTATACAACTATTCCATTGGAAATAAAAAAAATTAAGTGGTCAATATAAGTGGACCCGTATATTTGCAGAGGGTAAAATATCCGTAGAAAAGTGAAAATCCGCATAAGTTTGTCATGGTAGATCTAGATAAAATATGTCTTTTCACAGTCAGTACTTGCGAAACATATATAAGTCTTGTCTTGTATTGTCTAAAGCTGAAATTGTATATACGTCTGCTTTTGAACGTCTGATTCAAGACGTCGCGACTGGGTCCGACTTATTTCCGACGTCGTGCGTCTGCTGGGAATTATTGTTCCTGTGCATATTGTATCGTGGCCGAGCCATAACAGAGACGATGAAATAAATTAGTTCTGTTACAGACACCCATGGCCAAGGGATGAATACTGTGGCAATTCTGTGTACGTCCGAAGGAACATCCAGCTCTGGTAATGCATGGTATAATTAAGTGGGCATTAAATTGACTTTAATTAATTGCAAATACACAAGAATAATTTGTATGTGCGTTGAATATTTTCTCTTCTACCAATTAAGCCTGAGTATGTCACTGATATATTAACTGAATGTGGCAGTGCATGTGATTACCAACAACGAAACCAAACTGAACACGGTTTTGTTGATAAGTTTCTTATTTCCCCCATCACATGGTGGAATAACATAGATAAAACTGAAAATGTTACATGTTCATAAATTATGTATTAATTATGTTGAACAACTGATTGATCAAGCTGATTATATATCAGTACAACCTGGATTGCACACAATTTTTGGGGGGCATATTAATGTTGGCATATCGCCTGTCGTTCTTGCGGGAAACCACAAAGCGTGGCATGTCTGAAGTAATTGCCGATTCTTCTGTTCAATTTATGTCTAGGTTATCTACCTAATTATGTCTCCCCCAGGAAATGGGGAGACATATTGTTTTTACCTTGGTTGTCTGTCCGTCTGTCCGTCACACAATTTGTGTCGCACGCATCTCCAAAAGTATTTGAGTTAGAGTCGTGAAACATTACACAAATACTTATCATCATGTGAATTGCGCACCTGGGTGTTTAGATGCGGATCGATTCATCCAGTATTCACAGAGTTACGGCCCTTGACTCAATTAAAAGTGGCCATTTTCAACTTGTGTCGCGCGTATGTATTAGCTTCGTTTAACCATGCCTTAATTTCTTGTTATTTTATTATCTCACAATATACAGCTTATGCAGAACATACCAGTTGGCTATACATATACCCGGTAGTCTGTTGTTTCCTTAGATTATACTTGTCCAAGTCCGGATAACATGCAGTGGTGGTATTGGGGAAGAGATATGTTTTTTTTCCGAAAAACAACCCTCTAGTTATCTCCCTTCATCCAAAATACACCACCATTTGTAAAATCATGTATAAATCCACTCCTGTTACAGTTATAACTAAGAATAACTTGATGATTGTAGACGACAGCCATATGGAACCTGTACCTGTAGTCATTGATGACATTGCTGTTGCTAATGAGGAGTCTGAGAGCAGTGGTAAGTTAATATCTACATCATATTGATTTTGAAATCGCCTGCGGTATGCCCCACACTTCAGGGACACAACTACCCCACCAAAAGTCCCCGCCCTGGGAGCTGATGCAAAAATGTGTCTTTTAACCATTTTAATGTGTACAAGTTGTGTACAACCAATACTAAACAAATAAAAACTAAAAACCAGTTTTAATCATGTGCAATTTTTTTTTCTCTTTCGCATACTGAATTGTACTGTACCCCCGCAGATCACCACAACATCCGTGTATGGGAATAAACAACATAAACTGTTCCCCATGGATGTGCAGAAATTGGAAGGGCTGCATAGTAAGTATTAACAAAATAAATGCATTAACTGTTCCCATTTTTCTTATTATCCATGAAAATATTCTCATTTGCCACACCTGCCCTGTCTGTGCAACCTATAGGCGGGAACAACTGCAGACCTGTCTCTGGTCCCAAGAATAATGCTGCAGTAGCCCCTGCTTTCGTAAAAATAACCATCAGTGGGTGGCAGCTATAAACCGCCGACCCGCCGCTTTGTCAATTAAATTTTTTATATTTTTTTAGTTTCGCCCACTTTAATGGAAGGCGACCCGTAGCAGTCACAATTCTGTTAATTTCTATCTACAGGCCACATTGACAACGTATACACCAAGGGCATGGAGGCGAAGGAGCGAGAAGCAGCTTGGGAGGCAGTGACGGACGCTCTCAACAACAAGCTGCGCAAACTACCCAGCCAACTACTTAATTATAGTGACATATTTTATAGTGAAAGTTGGCATTACATTCATTTTAGAGTTGTCTCTCTTGTTGTGTTGTGGTGTGGTCCTCAATGTGCGACTGTCGTTCTAGTTATGCGCCCATGACGTTAAGTGGGCATTATGTTTTGTACCTTTCTAGCCGTTCAACCGTCTGTCCATTTGTGCTACGACCTCCAGCGATTTTTCACTGGTATAACAGTGATATATCAGTGGTATTTCACGGTATGTCAGTAATGTCATGGTAAACCGCACAGGTACCACTGGTAGTGCCACCTGTGCCAAAGCCGTAAAATTCACTGTAAACAGTGGTATACCACTGATAGATGAAAAGCCTGGATAAAATCAGTGGTGCCAGTGATACCAGCGGTAAAATTCACATGTAAATCCAGTGGTATACCACTGATTTTACCACTGAAAACCCAGTGGTAAAATCAGTGGTAAAAATCAGTGGTAAAATCAGTGGTTTGCCAGTGGGATATCAGCGGTAAAATTCACATGTTTAAACACTGAGAAAATCATCATAAAATCAGTCTCCATATCAGAAAATTCACTCCATATCAGTGGTATGTCAGCGATATATCACTGATATACCACTGTAAATTTTCTGTAGGGCGTTCCCTTCAAAAAATTAAACAACCATTACAAGAAACTGACATTCCTCCATACCCAATGGCTAAGTTAAGTTTAGATTTAAGTGGTCCTTATCCAGTCTCTCTGTCAGGGAATAAATACATTATCGCTTTTGTTGATTGGTTCAGTGGTTGGGCTGAAGCCTTCGCAGTACCTGATAAAACGGCTGATACCGTAGCACACCTGTTAACTGAAGAAATATTTGTAAGATTCGGAGCACCGCTCGTTCTCGTGACTGACAACGGAAGTGAGAACGTCAATAAAACTATGAAAGAAACAATGGAAGCATTAAAAATCCATCATATTTTGACCAGCGTTTATCACCCCAAAGTAATGCAATGTTGAGCGATTTCATAAAACATTACATGATGTATTGTCAAAAAAGTTATCAGACGATCAACAGCTTTGGGATTTACATCTTAACCCTTTCCTCCACAGAAGCGCCTCTGGACGCCTTTATCTATTCCCCCATACAAGCGCGTTTGGACGCCTCTATCCATTCCCACATGTAAGCGCCTTTGGACGCCTCTGCACGATTTCCATACAAGCGCCTTTAGACGCCCCTTGATAAAACCACGTGGGTCTTTGTTATAACTGGAGCGACATCTCTCGGACGATTTTCATTCGATAGTTCAATATTTTACGTCACATTCCCGCGTAAATCTTACTACGACTTCCTTATAAGGATATATAGTATTTTTGATTCTAAAAATACACCCCACGCTACGGTTTCCCGAAATTGAATACACGAAACCTCAAAACAACTTGATCAAAATGGCGTCAAATTTTCTAGAAAGTGACGATGAATTAAGTGAATTTGAAGGGTTTAACCAATCGATGTGGATCAGCATCCATGTCAGTGACATATCGTCGGAGAGTGATGTATCCGCCGAAAGTGAAGTTTTCCGATGACGAAACAAACGAGGAATGGACCCGAACTTTCTCCGACATTGTGGTAAGTGAAAAAAATATTCGGCCTCGTGCGGGACAAAGGCGCATAAATGCACCGTTATTCGAGCAAAACATGCATTGTCATTGGTAATACATGATGGATTATTAATAAGAAATGATTTATTATAACAAAATAATGCACTTCGAGTTTATATTGTACATGGTTTTTATGGATTTCGAGTATAAACTATCGGCGCAATTCGAACCCGATCGCTTCGTCCCGACAGTTTTTTAACTGATCACTTGTCTATCAACGCTGTCGAGACTTTCTGACGACCGTTATCTATTGTATTCTAATTTTAACTAATATTCAAATGATAAAATGGACCTTATGACATATCTAGACCAACACTGTGTCCAACCTGTTTGTGTATTGGTGTTTAACGGCCTATCAACAGCTAATTTCATTATGTCCAACCTGTCAAAATTATAATGCGATCTGCAGGCTGCAGATAGTAATGATGTTTTCACTGAATGGCTAACAGTGTAAACTTTGATTACACGGCACATATGTATGGAGCTTAGAGCATATTCTTGTGCAAATTAAATGTCTCGAAAACATTTTTAATTCAGAAATATCATATTTATTTTACAGATTGAAGACTTCACAGAGGCTACTGGGCACATCTCAGATGAATTTGATGCCGGAACCGCGACACCACTGGAGTACTTCTGGCAGGTGTTTAAACCGGAGATGTTCCAGACCATGGCCCGGCACACAAATAATTACGCCCGGTGGAAAATCGACCAAGCTCGGGCTATCGACCCACGCTGGACCGAGACGGATGCAGCCGAGCTTCGTGCATATGTTGGCATCAACATATTGATGGGTATTAATAGCTTGCCAGAAGCCGACATGTACTGGTCACAGAACCAGTACGTTGGAAACCAGGGCGTGGCGAATACAATGACATGCAACAGATACCAGAAACTTAGTCAGTATTTCCACGTCTCTGACCGCGCCTCCGAGCCACGACAAGGACAACCAACATACGATAAACTATATAAAGTTCGGCCAGCACTCGATCATGTGATGGACACATTTCCCTTCGTTTATCGGCTTGGAAGAGAAATTGCCATCGACGAAGCCATGGTGAAGTACACTGGCAGACTAGCATTTCGTCAGTATATGCCAGCCAAGCCAATTAAGCGCGGCATAAAGATCTGGATGCTGTGCGACGCCAAAACAGCGTATCTGTCACGGCTAGATGTGTACCTCGGGTGACAAAATAATCAAACCGAGCATGGCCTAGGATACAATGTGGTGACCAAACTGACGGACAACCTACAGAAGACTTATCGCCATGTCTACTTTGACAACTTTTTTACGGGCGTTCCACTGATGGAAGCACTGTTACAGAATGGTCTGTACGCCTGCGGTACAGTGCGTGTAAACCGCAAGCAGTTTCCAAAGGAATTGAAGAAACCACGTGATGTTAAAAAACGTGGTGACTACAAAGTCCAACAGAAGGGTGACACCAACCTAACAGCAAGCGTCTGGAAGGACAAGAAGTTGGTGTACAACCTGTCCACCCTCAGTGACCCGAAGTTGGAGTTGGATGCACAGCGGCGATGTGGTCAGAATGTACTCCAACTGAAATAACCACACTCCGTCTCCAGCTACAACCAATTTATGGGTGGGGTCGATCTCCATGACCAGTACAGGATGAAGTATGAGGTGGGCCGCAATTCCAAGAAATGGTGGCGCTATTTGTTTTGGTTCGTCATCAACTGCGCCATCGTCAATGCCTTCATCCTGTACAAAGCAACATCACGTCGTGCCACAAAAAAGAAGCGGTACAGCCACTTGGATTTTCGTCTTGAGCTCGTCCGTGACCTCATCGGCGGATATTCCAAACGAAAACGGTCCGGCGTTGAGGCTGACAATGTTGGACTTGTCGACGGGCAAAATATCCAAGGCCATATATATAGATTATGAGGCGCCAGCGATATAATCTATATTGTATCGTTCTCAGACCGTGAGCTGAGAAGTTTAAATAAACAAAAGTACAAAACTACTATATAGTTTGGTATTTTTGTACTTTTATATGAAAATCTTACAATATAATCTCAATTGTAAACTTCTCAGCCCTTGAGATTAGGAATTTATCAAAACAATGCTTGCTGTACAAGACTATATAGGTGTTTTGTACGAAAAATCATATAGGGTAAACATAAATCATTGTCCTTATATATATGTTATTTTTTCTCAATCTATTTGTTTCGATTCTAAAATCTCTATATACTGTGTGATATTTATTTAAGGATCGAATTCTCTGTCCACCGCATTTGTCACATACTTGATACATAGCACAAGTACCTCTTCCACAGGTTAAACACGGACTCAAGTGTTTATTGTTTTTTATCCTGAATTTATGAAGTGCACAGTATATAGATTTTTTCACCGATTTAACTGTGCATGCTTTATCTGAGTGTATATTTTTATATTTACAAATGCTTGTTTCCTCCATTGTGCTTTATATATAAATATTTTTTTTATTAAATAAAAAAATTATATATATAAAAATACTAAGTTTTAAGATGAATGAAAATGATATCAAATATATTTTGAAGCTACACCGTGATGGAACTATTAATGATGAGCAATTGCGAAAGATGGTTGATGCTTTGAAATCTTCAGAGACTAAACCATCTGTGGAAGAAAACCGTAGGGAAAGACGTAGAAAAAAGAAGCAAAGAAGGAAAGAGAAACTTAACCAAACAAAGATTGAAAAGCCAATTCCAGCCCCCAGATCAAAAAAACCAATCCCAGCCCCACGATCCATAAATCGTGAAAAACCAATCCCAGCCCCACGATCCATAAATCATGAAAAAGAATTAAAATTGATTGACAAGCCATTGTGTGCTTATTTCAAGTCATATGAAATCAATGCAAAGAAATATAAAGATCCTTCTGTTCTATTCGATGAAAATCAATCTGCTATAATAAAACAAATCAATCAAGATATAAAAGAATACAATGGAATAAAGTTTTCAATTGGCATTTCTTTAAAATTCTTCAAAGATGAAAACGGCGGAGAAAGAAAGTATGTCATCGGACTAGCCCATGGAGAACAAAGTGCTGTTCTTGATGGATCTAAAGTAGTTGAATTTTATAATAATCAAACCTCTTATCTGCAAACTTGGATTGAAAAATTTACAAATACAGCATCAGGCCTAGAGATTGAACACTGTATTAAACTGTACTTAAACATTGCAAAATATGAACCACTCAAAGGCTCTTCATATATCCCTTTACCCAAACCATTGATAAATAAAAAAGCAATAATCAATGTAAAGAATAATGATAATGAATGTTTGAGATGGGCTCTGGCATCCGCTATATACCCCGCAAAAAGTAACCTTAATAATATTTACAGTTATACAAAATATAAAGACAATTTGAACTTGAAGGAGATCGATTTTCCAACCCCCATAACCCAAATACCAAAAGTGGAAAAACAAAACAATCTTGCAATAATGTTTATGGATACACAATAACAAAAAAGACAGAGAAAATAATGCATATTCCCATATTACATATCAGATCAACCAACAGAATTGAATAGAATTAATTTACTATTAATATCTCAAGACGAAGAAGGTGAAGAACCAAAGAAAGAAACGCAATATCATTATTGTTGGATTAAAAACCTAAACAGACTACTCGTAGATCAAAACAAACACAAAAACAAAACATACTTCTGTGAACGTTGCCTATACGGATTCTCACAAGAAGACTTACTACTCAAGCATAAAGAAGACTGTGAAGGAATCAACAAAACTGCAACAAAAATAGAAATGCCCTCAAAAGATAAAAACCATATAAAATTCAAAAACCATCAAAACCAACTACCAGTTCCATATGTAATCTATGCGGACTTTGAAAGCATAATAACCCCTGAAAACAAACCTGCTGGTGACAAATCAGAAATAACAAGTGAACATGAAGCTTGTGGTTTTGGATATCAAGTTGTGCGGTATGATGGCAAAGCAGAAAAACCAGTAATATACAGAGGTGAAGATGTAGTTGAAACATTCTTAAACCATTTGAAATGTGAAACAAGCAACATCAACAACACTTTTACCAATCCAACTCAAATAACAATGACAGAACAAAACACCAAAGATTATGAAAGTGCAACCCATTGTTGGATATGTGAAACAGAACTAAACGATACAAAAGTAAGAGACCACTGCCATTTCACAGGTAAATACAGAGGAGCCGCACACAAAAACTGCAACCTAAAACTCAAAATAAAACCAGGCACAACTAAAATCCCTGTAGTATTCCACAACCTAAAAGGATATGATAGTCATCTTATAATGCAAAAAATACACAGCAAACCGCAACATAACTTGTATTCCAACCAACGCTGAAAAGTACATCTCGTTTAGCATTGGACAACTCAAGTTCTTAGATAGTTTCCAATTCATGTCTTATCATCACTTGAAAAGTTAGTAGATGCAACAGATAAATCAGATTTCAAAATCACCAACAATGTCTTCAACAATAAAACAAATACTACTTTTACGTAAAGGAGTTTACCCTTATGAATATATGAACAACAAAGAAAGATTCAATGAAACACAATTACCACCTATAGATACATTTTAACAGCAGTCTTACAGATGAAGGTATCAACCAAAAAGAATATGAACACGCACAAAAGGTAGGTAAGGAAAGAGTTCAACTGTAAAACCCTGGAGATTATCATGATTTATACCTTAAAACTGATGTTGTTCTACTTGCTGATGTATTCCAAACATTTAGAAAAAACATGTATAAATGCATACAAACTTGACCCATTACACTACTATACAGCTCCAGGTCTATCATGGGATGCTCTACTAAAAAACACACAAATAGATTTTAGAACTACTAACAGATATTGATATGCATTTATTCATAGAAAAAGGTATGCGTGGAGGTATAAGTATGGTATCCAAAGACATCAAAAGCAAACAATCCTGTGAGCTGATTACAATCCAACTGAAGAAAACAATCACATCATGTATTACGACGCAAATAACCTATACGGATGGGCAATGAGTCAACCTTTACCATACTCCGGTTTCAAGTGGAAACCCTTAAACAGTAGAAACACAGTTGCTCAACCAAAACCAGGCAAAGGTTTAATCCTTTGAAGTAGACCTAGAATACCCAAAAAGCCTACATAAACTACACAACGATTATCCACTTGCACCTGAGAAACTAGCAGTAAAAAAAAAAAATGGTTATCAGAATATCAAACAGAACTTCTTAACAATAGCAATATGATAAGCATAGAGAAACTTGTCCCAAATCTAAACAACGAATATGTATTACACTACATAAATCTACAGTTGTACATATCTTCTGGCCTAAAACTCACTAAAGTACATCGAGCCTTAGAATTCAATGAAAAACCATGGATGGAACCATACATTCGTCTAAACACCGAATTACGTAAAAAAGCAAAGTCTGCATTTGAAAAAGATTTCTATAAACTAATGAACAATGCTGTATTCGGAAAAACTATGGAGAACCTACGAAAAAGATCAGATATCAAACTAGTAAGAACAGATGGAACCGAAAACGAAAGACTAAGAAAAATCATAGCTAAACCTAATTTCAATAGACGTGTCAAATTTTCTCAGATGAATTATCTGCTATACATGTAAACAAAACTAAACTAACGCTAAACAAGCCAATCTATGTTGGCATGTCTGTCTTAGACTTATCAAAACAATCTAATGTACGACTGGTACTATAACAAACTGAAAAAGAAATATAACGAAAACTGCACCTTGTTGTATACAGACACCGACATTTATTATTAGTTGACATCAAAACAGAAGATGTATACAAAGATATGTCTAAGATGAAAGATGAATATGACTTCTCTGATTATCCAAAAGACCATCCACTTTATGATGAAACAAACAAAAAAGTAATAGGCAAAATGAAAGATGAATGTGTTGGCACTTCAATAGCAGAATATATTGGTCTACGCCCAAAGCTATACTCTATATTACGAGCAGACGAACAACTCATCAAGAAAGCAAAGGGAGTAAAAAAATATGCAATAAAAAAACAAATAAACTTTGAAAATTACAAAGATGCACTTTTCAACAAGAAAACATACACTCATAACATGAATATGCTACGTTCCATACACCATAAAATATACGGACTAACAAATGAACAAAACAACACTCTCACATCGACACAAAACGATACATTGCACCCGATGGAATCATGACATACGCGTTTGGGTATCAGCCGGAACAATAAGAAGCTCTTCCTTTACAAAGCCTCTCTTTGGTGCCGGCGCCTTCAAATAATACACTCTTATACCTTGGGTAATAAAATGATAATCAATCTTGTGAATATCAACACTCCATATCGGGTCAGTAGCTCTACGTCTGCCTCCACCTTCTTGTTCTCCAGGTTGGTATAAATATCTTAAGTTTACAGTAGGACAGATGGGGTTGTCTTTTAATGTTTTAAAATTTCAATTGGAGAGGGTTTTTTCGTTCTCCGAATTTATTGCAGCGATTACCGCTGGTAGCCTCTTAACCCATTCCCTATTTCGTTTATGAGGATTGTCCAACTCCTTAGCATACTGATAACCAAACAATCTTTCAGCTAGTGTCCTGTTAAATCTTTCAACAATGGCTTTGGTCTCTATGAATTTCCTTTCTACCGCGTCTTATATTTACATTATGTTTATCCATGAACTGTGTAACAGCACCCATAAATTCTCTACCTGGATCTACTTGTAATAATTTTGGATATGTTAGTTTTTCTTTTATAAATATTTTCAAAAGCTTTAGCAACTTCCTTGCTGTCCTTTGAAGTCAGTGGTTCTGCCTCTTTATACTACTAGCAATATCAACAACAGTCAATGCATACTTATATGTTTTTCTACCAACAGTGTCATGTGGTAGGAATAATAAATCCGCTTGATGAACTTCATTCTTTGTTAGAAACATCAAACTTTGGCCTCACTATTTTCTTTGGTGCAGGTAAATAAATCTGCCATACCGCTTGTTTCTTTAAGAAATTCAATGCTTCTTTATCACTTACTTTAGCTGCTTTTGCTAATTTCTTAACAGCTGTTAAACCTTTCCAAAATCCTTTAGGACTGTAATAAATTTTCTCCATTTTTTTATTTCTATTTAAGATACATTTCTATAACATAAAACACAAAAATGAATCAACAAATCACACTAGCCAAGTTTGAAGAAAGGCGCAAGGAACAAAATGAATACAACACAATTAAATGGGCAGATTTAAAACAGAATGAAATCTATACTATTACAGATTACAGATGTGTGGATACTGTTAATGGTGAATCTATGATTTTAACATTAAATGATGACACTGAAGCATGGGACACCACTCTCTCTTAAATCTAAAATTGAACAAGCTAAATCTAAAAATAAGGAGTTGCCATACTATGTAAGACCATTAGGGTTGAAGCCAAGTAAAAACAATAAGAACAATAAGTATCATGCTTTTGATTTTGTCTGTTGACAAACTTTAAAACACCATTTTTTTTTTTTACCACCCGACCGCACTCAAATGAAAGTCAAAATTTAGTGCCCATTTATATTTTTTAACATGTCTGTTTTGATTTGCTCTCGTAGTATTTTTTTTTCTTCAGCAGAAATCTCAAACTTTATAGGTTTTCTAACATCTGCTTTCATTTGTTCATATTTATCCATCTCTCCCATGATCAATTTAAATTCTTCATCAGATACATTACCATCTTGTAATGCAGTGGAAACTTTATTTGCAATAGAATTAAGTTTTGCCATTGCAAGTATACATATTTCATCATGTTTTTCAGCCTTTTTCAGTAGTTTAGTATTAACAAATTTGCTTGTTAATGCAAATGCACCACATATACTACCCGCAATACCAAGGCCCAAGGAAACTGGCACTCCTACAACAGTTAATAATAGTCCGGCACTCGTCCCACCCATTACCAGACCAACAGTAGTTAACCCAGACTGAACACCATTTAATATGTTCAGAGCTCTTTTATATTTATTTTATTTCGTATTGTTTTTTCTTGTCTCAACTCATTTTCTAGCTTATGTTTTAAAGCACTTATTTCACTAAGCCTATAATGTTCTGTTCTATTCTCCTCAACTGGTAGCGGTGGATACAGTTTATTACTCATTTTATTTTTTATAATTTTTAAAATTTAAATATCTAATTCAATCAATACATTTACAATTGAAATGGAAGCTCTACTATATGTTGTAAGTGAAACAAAATTTAATACACTTCCAGAAGCAAGCTCGATTGGAGTTTGAAATATTGTATATGCTGAACGTTGCCCTTTATGTTGTTAAAGTTTCCATTCACATTTGGAGTGCTATTAATACTAATCCCAATTTTTAGCTCATCGTTGCAAATCCATCTCTTGTGACACTGCATAAACCCATTCGTAAAACTCTCCCACTACACATCATAGTATACCACAATTTTCATGCGCTGAACCAGAAACACCATTTCCAAATGCAAATTCATAAGAGCCATCACGTAATGGCCCAGATTCTTCTGCACATACAGTTATTATAGGTTTACCTTGCTGAAGGTCATGTATTGTTTGTTTTAGGTTTGGGACATACATTTTATCTTTACAAGAGTAGCAAACTCATTCATTTTCTTTTTAATCAACTCATCACCTGTATCACTATATGATTTAGTTGCGTGATAGTTTGTATCTCCATATATAGACATTTTACTTTATTGTTTATCTTATTTCAAATACAATAAAAATTGGCAGTCCGTGATTATTTATAAATAAATTATTACTATTGTCTCTGACTTCAATTCCCAACTCGTCTATGATACCACTTTGTAATTTTTCTATATTCCGGAGATTGAAATGATATTGTATCCGATTCCCCAAACGTAGTTTTGCTGATGGTACAGTACAAATAATGTTACTTATATTTCCATAATAGATTGTGAGATGAACTGACTTGATTCAGATATATATAAACAGATTTGGTAGCAAAATCAACTGGATTGACGCTTGTATAAGTACCACTATCCAACTGTGGATATATGTCAAAACCTAGTAATTTAAGTATATTTTCAGGAATATTAACCTCGTGTCCCGTTGTAACTGTAAAAGTACATTTCCCATTAGATTTGCTTACACTAAATGACAAAGCGGCATTACTTAATAAATTACTTAATCTATCAAATGAATATAATCCAGCGGGAATTGTCACTGCAGTTGGTCTAGCTCTAACAGTAGACCACTCGTATTTTGTTTCATCCTGCAAAATATTGTACCAACCAACCCAGTATGTAAGACTTTTCAAACCAATTTCTCGCTTAGAATCCGTATTATCAATATATTCTTGTAATGGAATTGGTTTTGTAATGTCAGTTAAAGTTATATACATTTTTTTTATATATATATATATATATATTATAAAAAAAAACAACAACAATGGCATTCAAATTTAATAAAGATGCAAACTACAATGTCAACCATATATATGCTTTGAAAACGGTTCCAATGTTATACAATGTTGATGTTTATGTTACAAAAGATAAAAGTTTCAAAAGCTACATATTCCAATGCATTAGCGGGGTACCAAACCCCAATAACTGGTAATGTCTCAAACAACAACAAAGCATATAACAATTGATTGAATAATCAAATGGGGTGGTATCAGAATCAATTTAACTTTGCAATATGGTGTGCTACTTGTGGGTGCGGTGTTTCATATAACCAGCATTTAACAATTACAAATGATCCGTTTTTGAGATCCTTATATGAATTTCATATTATGTATCAAACACTTCGAATCTTAGCTCAAATGAAAGTTCCTTTACCAGATGATCACAGCTATTGTTGGTATGATAATATTTTGACCTTTCCGCTTACCATAGAATATGCACTGAATTTGGTATTAATCCAAATAAGATTTCAGACAAAAAATAGACCATGGGAATCATAATCTTGGCGGTTTTACAATGTTTATGAGACCTTCAGGGGGTTATAGATTGAGCCATGGAGGTAGGGTATCACCATTTTTGATGTACACGATTCTTTTACCCATCACGTCGATATTACTAATGCTTGGACTAGTTTTGTTCTAGATAATTCAATTGGGTTCACTCAAGCTGGAGTTGAATGATTAAATGATAGTATTAGAGTTTATGTGTGGTCAATTCTTGGAGCTCAATCTCAAACAAGAACTTCCATTATTGGTACTGGGACAGCATTTGATGCGCGCAAAAAAAAAACAATATTTAGCCAATGTTAATGATGCAATTAATAGAGCTGTAGACTTACCCACAATAATTTCAAACTATCAAAATGTACTAAAATATGCAAGGTCAAAAGTTGATTTTGTATATGGAATTGGTTTGTATATGGCCCCAAGCAACATGGATTTGCAGATAGGAAGTATTCAAAATTACAATAATTTAATTGTAATTGCAAGTGGTGATCAAACTGTTGGGTTTAATGGTGATGTAAATAGTTTACCAGTTCCACCGCCTGTACAAACACCAGAAAAAAGTATTGTTAAACCTTTGGATGTTACACCTTTGAGTGTTAAACCTTTGAATGTTAAACCTTTAAATGTTAAACCAACAGTCGCAATACCTGAACAAATAGAAGCAGTCAAACATGAAAATTATAAAACTGCACTAGTCACTGGTAGTATTGCAATTGGGTTAGGACTGCTATTATTTTACTTTCGAGATAAAATATAATCCTTAGCAGCCATATAAAGAAGCCCAGCAACTGTAATAATTAAAACCCATAAATTATTGGCTAGCCATCCAACAGCCTTTCCTGCTGCATTCAATATCCAAGATACTATTGACCAATAATTCCGGGTAAATGCATCCACTCCTTCCCTGCTAGCCATACCCAGTAATGAACTAAAAGAGGTTTTATTGTTTTTCTTTATCCATTCTTTAGCTCCACTTTCCTGGTGGCTTGAGAGCGGCTGCACCACCACTTGCACCTCCAGTAATACTTAAAATTAAAGTAGAGATTACCCATAGCCGTCAAAACAGAAACAATAGTTACCCCCTGTTCTTTTGAAGAGGGTTTTTGAGTCTTTCTCTTAAAGTAGTATCTTTGTGTAATATTCTATCAAGGGTCTCTTTTATTCTGGATACTTGAGTTCTTAAATTTTCTCTATCAACTGAAATCGCCTCAAGACGTGCTTCACGCTCAGATCAATAGCAGCAATTTCTTTTCGACACGGTCTGCATCTGGACTGTCTGAATCAAATGTAGTTACAGCTGCCAGCTTTAACACTGCAGCATCTTTATTTTTATCCAATTCATTTAACTTGGCAAGGTTGTTGGTTAGTGAGCCTCTTGATTGTTGCAGTGCTTTGTTTAAGGCTTTAAGTTCTCTTAATGGTAACGTTTCAAAATCATGTGTAATTGTAGTTGATGTTTCTTTTGATAGTGTATCAATGAGTTCTTTTACATGTGTTTCTGTTTCATCTACTTTACTTGGTAATTCAGACATTTCTATGTTTTCAACATTTGGTAATTCGTTTTCTATAGTTTGTATTTTATTAACAGCTTCTGGAGCCAAGTGGGCCTCTTGTAGATTCAATAACCGTTTTAATTCAGCTGTTCCTTTGCCTTTTTAAAAGTTCTTATTAATTTATTAGGGTCCCCATTTTTACTAATGCGGTGATCCTTCCAGAACAGTGTTTTGTTTTCTGTGTGTAGGTCTGGAATTAGTAACTGAAACTCCTGATCTGTTACTTTAAACTCCTTTTGGAATAGAGTTTTAAAAAGCTCTAAAGTTTTTAGTGGTAGAGGACGATCATTCTCTGGAGTTAGTTTTTCCATTTGTAAATCAGGTAATGTCATTGGAACATCAGGGGGTATCAGTTGTGTTTCTTCATCACCATCAGGGTCATACGTCTCATTATCATAATGCATAAAATCTCCTTCTCCACCTTCAGCCATTATTTATTATTTATTTTAAAGTATGTAATATAAATAAAATAAAATTAAAAAGAATAATGACAACATACGGAAGAAACTTAATCCCTACAGACATTTAAGAGAGCCTCTCGGTGTAAAATAGGAATTAGACAATCAGTTACAATAACAAATAATCCATCTACAATTGATCAAAACCAACAGCTTTTAGTGCGATTCCCAAATTTAGGTCCAAATGATTAATCGTACCTGGAACAGTTCGTTTAGCTTTTACAATTGCATTAACCTCCACTGATGACAATCGCTGAGTGGTTCAAAATCTTGGTCGTGCAATCGTCAAGAAAACAACTATTAAAATATATGGTAATGAAATGATCAATCGATGATTCAGATGTGTATTACATCTATCGTGACCTATGGAAAACACCTCCAGAGCGAAATAATATGGTTTATCAAGGTATAGACACTAGTACAAGTTCAAATGTAACAAAATTAAGAACTGGAGCAGCAAATGCTAGTTCTGGAAACGTTGAAGATAAAGCTATCGCAGATACATTTGGTAATCGATTTTATATACCATTAGATTTTGAACTTCTTGAAGCCCATATGCCTTATTATCAATCTGGTTTGGGTGATAGACTCGAATATGAACTTACATTTAATGATTATTCGAGGGTAATAATAGCCACAGGTGATTTAGCTGCTAATTATGAAATTAATAATGTAAGTTTAGAATTTGATATGGTCACAGAGCCTAATTTAGCGACAATGGTAAAAAATCAATACATGGGACAAATGTCAATTTTGTATGATAGAATTCTTAGGCATCGAAGGATACCTAAAAATAAAAGTGATTCTATATGGAATATAAATTTGAATACCCCTGCTAGGTCCATGAAGGGAATTTTAATGGTATTTGAAGAGCAATCAACACCTTTTGAAAGAAAAAGTGAAAAATTCTATAATCCAAAAATCAATAATGTTGAAGTAACAATTGAGGTATACCTAATCAACTATACAGTCAAGGGATGAAAGCATATAATATGTGGGATGAAATACGCAAACACTTTGCCGGCGGAGATATTAATGATCCGATAGTGAACGCTGTCAGTAAAGAATTTAATGTGTCCAGTGTGACAATTGGCAAATATCTTACAAAACAATATGCACTCTGGCTTGACTTAAGAACAACAGATGATAATAGTTTACATGGGAATGGACGGAGAATAGAAAATGCGAGTGAAGGTATTACAATTCAGATTACTAAAGAAGCTGAAGCTGCAGGTGTAATAAATATATATTTATTTATAATTCAAGATGCGCAATTAAATATAGAAAATGGAGATTTGTATCGGCGTTGTATTGATTTGCCAAAGTATGCACATAGTGCAATTGTTTGTGGTCAAACAGGATGTGGAAAAACAGAATTTGTTTTAGACTTATTAGAGCTTTCACAACAACAAGGAGGTTATAAAGGTTTTTTATTCGATAATATAGTTATTCTTTGCCCAACTATAACATGGAACAAGGCTTATAAAAACAGAAGTTGGATAAAGGATGTACGCAGCCCAATCGATAAAAAAATAACGATTGTTAATCCAGTTGGTAATAATGGCGAAGAGAAGCTGCAAGATCTGTTAAGATTATGTTTTTAATAAATATGCTGGAAGCCCAACATTATATATCATTGATGACTGTTCAGCTACAAAGCAATTAACAAAGAAAAAGGATATGTTGTCACAGCTCGCATTCTCTGGACGACATGCAGAGCAAAGTGTTTGGGTTATATCACAGAGATATAATTCAGTATTAAAAGACTTAAGAGAACAGACAAAATGGCTGTGTATGTTTTATACGAAAGACAGAGATAGTTTTGAGGACTGTTTGAGAGAAAATGATGTTATTTCGACACTAGAGGAGAGAAACAAAATAAGAAAAGAGTTATCGAAAACAAAACATTCTAAGTTGCTTATTAGAACTGATCAACCTACTGGTTATACGTTGCTTAATTAATGCTTAGTATTACTTAGTATTACTTAATATTTTTTATTTTACTTATTTTACTTGGTTTTAACTTAATTTAAACTTGATTTAACTTGATTTAGCTGAGCAATTCATAGATACCAATGTTAAGAATTGTTCAACAAATAGGTATTGCTTAACAATGTTGAGTTGTTCTAAGCAAATTTAACTTAAACAATTGTATGAATATTTTAAATGTTTGAGATATTGATATTCATACAATTATTGATTATTATATTTGGCTCGGGTTGGGTTTATTTTAAATTGAAATTTATATTATGCAAAATAAAAATGAATTGTGAGGAACTTATAGAACAACTAAGTGATGATAAAGTATCCAATGATAGTGTTGTAGGTGAAGTAAAAAATGATCACTTAAAACAACGGTTATCTTCGATTATTTCAGGTGGGAAATCTGTTCAATATTTGGGTAAAGATATAACTATTTCACAACTAGAAGAGTTGTCAAATGAACAAATATTGAAATTGTATAATAGATATGAAAGTCGATTGGGTTGCTTCAATGACGAAAACTCTTGGTAATACTATTTTGAATATGTATGCTCTAGCTGTAGGTAATATCTTGCCTATACCAGCAGAAAATCATGATAAACTCGTAACTGATTTAGGAGATCCATTTGTTAACCATGCATTGACTAGTACTTGTTGTGAGTTGTATTTTAGGTTTGGAGCATTTCTGGCACCTATTACTGCAGCGATAACAACATTTAAATATTGTCAATTTAAAAATATAAATGATATAAATAAACATAATGGAAACGGAGAACACACAACAGATTCCTGATGAAGAAATTCCAGAACGAAAAGAGGAGATTAAACAAGTAACAGCAAAGAATCCAAAGAGGGTTGAAGCTGGTAAAAAGGGTGCTGCTACTAGAAAAGCCAAACAAGAAAGTCTATTACATATGGTACATAAGAAAAAAGTAGATATACAACCTGAAGAACCGGTTATAGTGAAAGTCTATAAACCTCGAATATAATATGTGTAGTGGCAGTGAGTTTAGTTGGTGGGTTTGTGTTTGGCTATAAATTGTTAAATCAAAATAAAATTGAAACAAAAGAACCTGAAATGCCTAGTGTAAAACACAATCCTCATCTTATGGAGTAAACAATTAATTAAATTAAATTAAATTTATTTATTAATTAAGTAAAATAAAAAAAGATGACGGCAATTAATACAGATGGAAAGATAATAGGAAATCTTGCATATCATGCTGCTGTAATACGGCGCTTGAAAATCGGATATGCGCAGATAATGAATAAAATTATAAGACAGGCGGTGCCAAAACTGCAACTTGATGGTTATAATATGGCTATGTTAATGTTGGATACTGGACTTGCTATTGCTACGAGAGATATGCTTGTTAAACAAGGTATAATTCCTGATAATATTTTTAAGTAATAAAATTATTATACAA
The DNA here is from genome assembly GCA_029237695.1 of Conchocele bisecta. Taxonomy (NCBI): domain Eukaryota; kingdom Metazoa; phylum Mollusca; class Bivalvia; order Lucinida; family Thyasiridae; genus Conchocele; species Conchocele bisecta. The sequence continues at coordinate 47,177,702 of CM055265.1, read as the reverse complement.
AATGTCTGGAATAGCTATGATGGTTGGGGCGGTGCTTTGGTTAACGCATTGGCGTTTTACAGGGAGTAATTTTCTTATTCAGTTCATTGGGGAATTAATTCTGCGATTGAAGAACGCAAAAGGCATGATAATGCCGTAGAGCAATTACAAAAGGCACAGGAACAGTGGGCAGAAAAAAGAACATAGAGATTTAGGGATGGATTAATAGTGAAATTAGAAAGCAGAACCACGCTGCTAAGACTTTTGAGGATGTAGATGAAGCTATTAGGGAGTATAATGCTGTTACAGCACCGGTGACAGGTGCGCAACAATTACAGTCATTTGGGGAGGAACCGGTACTGAGTGATTATTATACACCCTCACAGAGTCAAAAGGATAGAGAAATTGTGTTTATTGTTGGTGGGATAGCGTTAGTCGGTGTAATTTCATACAAAATGCTTTGAGTGTAATTTTAAAAAAATATGTCACTGGGTATGTGCCTCCAAATTGGCCCCCTATACTACTTATGATTTTTTTTTTTTTTTGTATTTTCTGCTCTGTTTTTATTGTTTTTCAACTGTAATCACTCCAAAAGAGAATTGGATTGGAAGAAAGCTTACATAGACCATCTCCCTACGAGGTGAGCAGTCACATGTACCATTTGTTAATGCATGGCGGCCATATTGGATTTTTTCATATCATAATGATGGTTATACTGCCAAATCAAGCTTATACTCAAACATTAAATCAATATATCAAATGAAAGACTATTTGTATCGCCGTATTGAGTTAATATAGATTTTCTGTTGAAATGATTGAATATGTCCGCGGACATATTCGCTCGTGTGGACATATTCGTGTACATATAAATATCTGCTATCTGGCTACTCTATGTCTGACAATAGGTACCTTATGACATTTAGATACAGTATACGTCCCGATAATGCAGCCCAGCCACATAGTTTCGCTACCATCGGGTAGTGGGATTCTTTTGCGAATGAATATCTAACAGTGTAGCCCCTGATGGAGAGGGGCTAAAATCAATACTACATGGCCCTATTCCCATGAACAATGAACAGGTACCCCCATTTTCCGTAGGTATGAGCTTATGAAAGGTCGACCTTTAGCTGAAAAAAAGGACGACGTCGTCCTTTTTATCAATATGACTAGCCCACATGTATCAGTAATTGGGACCGCCGGTTTGGGGAAAAAGACCTTTAAGACGTTCACGATTAGCGTAGATCCGGATCTGGACCTACACCATTCACATAATTAGATCCGGATCTATGCTATTGAGTTGCTAAGTAACTTGATTACCATCAATGATTCTAATCCCACGGTGTAGGAGTGTAGGAGGGGTAGGGGGGCCGTAATTTGTGTTAATGTCCTGAGGTCCTCTTTTCACAACCTGCGGCCCGATTATACCACGTGAAAAATCATGGGTTGGTCATATGATATTTTTCGTACGTGTATATACTCACACACTTGTTAATGAATTATTGAGGAAAAATGGCAGGCATAAAAAGAATATCTAAATTTAATGAGGATACTATTAATCTAGCATTTTCAGAGGCGTTGACAGAAGATGAAAAAAAACAACATTGGCGGCATTACAGAAAGTTAAAAATTAAAAATAAGTTGGAAAAATGTGTAGGTGCGGAAAGAAAGAGCAAGGCAGTGGCAAGCCCAACTGATGACTATTTTTTGAAAACGGATATCCTGCCTAGAATACTGAAGAAAATCGCAGAAATTGAAGTTAAAGACTTTTGCGCGAAACAGCCAAATATTGTGATAAATTTTGACGTTGAAACAAACTTTGAAAATATGGACGCAAACCAACTTATGAGACAGCATGAAACACTACTGTCGCTCGAAAACGAAATAAAAACGATGGATTTAGTCGCCAAATATTTTCGTGGAAAGTTATATTTATTCTTGAAACATGTGTTGAAGTCCGAATTCAAGGAAGTTATTGAGAATAAATTACAACTGTGTTACAAGACGGTTATGAGATACATGTTGGTGGCGGGATTTATTACAAAATTCCCTAGACTTATCCTTTGCGATTTAACCTTCAGTCAAATTTTGAAATACAAGAAAAAAATGCTGGGTTATTTTACAACTGATGAAGGAAGAAAGGTAGGAGAGTGAGTCTCTTGGACTAACAGTATACTTACTGGTTCAAAATAAACCAGTTGCCATAACATACTGTGACATTGATCAACCGAAATCATCATTCAAAACCCCAATTGATTGGGAAATGCATGATAAGCATGACACCGCACCGATCAACAATCAGGCGGAACTGGAAAAATGGGCGGATGGTGCGGCGACGTTGCTGAGGCAGACTTCAGATGAGACTGACAATCTTGAACAGGCCATGAAAGAGCTGTGAGTATTCATATGTTGTTGTGTTTTTCTGAGCATGCCCACATAACCGAGCTTGATCACTACATAGACGATGGTAATAATCAACTTGTTACCACCAAAATTGCACCAGCTGTTTAGCATAACAGTTTATTGGTCGATTAATATTCAATTGTCTACATTGCCACATTCAATTAGTATCTGATATGGTTCACAATGAATTTTACAACAAAATATTTAGGCACGCATACAGGCGAGCTAATTTCTCATTTTATTTCAGATAGATGCAGTGAATGACCTGGCGAAAGGCGACTTGGTTTACGCGGATGCCATTCTAGTTTCAATGAACAGTCGGCGTGCCTGCCTTACATCAACAGTGATAAACAACTGAACTGAGTTCCGCCATGAATATTAGCATGTTTTTTTTTTTCTTCATTGTTTTGGCATATATATGAATAATAAGGGGTCTGAAGCCGATCGCGCGCAAAGCAAGTGCTGTATATATTAGGTCATATGGGGCGACCTTTGACCTTTTTGTACAAAAAGGCCAATAGTTTTGTACAAAAAACATGAAATTAAGTCCGGAAAACTATATTATCTATATATTTATGATAACCCCTTTGTTTACAAACATTGTAGTAAAATTATCACCTGTATCAAGTGTTATTGGGAAACACTATTTTACAAAATGGGGAATGTCACAGGCGTCAGTATTTTGCGAGTGGGAAAAAATGCCTAGCCACAGGGGCTGAGAAGCCTAAAACAGTAAAATGGTCTTACACTTTTATACAAAAGTGTACAAAACACCTATATAGTCTTGTACAGCAAGCATTGTTTTGATAAATTCCTAATCTCAAGGGCTGAGAAGTTTGCAATTGAGATTATATTGTAAGATTTTCATATAAAAGTACAAAAATACCAAACTATATAGTAGTTTTGTACTTTTGTTTATTTAAACTTCTCAGCTCACGGTCTGAGAACGATACAATATAGATTATATCGCTGGCGCCTCATAATCTATATATATAGGCCACATAAATGGCCGCCTTGATGGACCTAAGCGCCGGTGTCGCTACCATCTAAAATATCTCAAGCAGAGGCGCGACACAGTGTTCGGCTGTACAGTGTGTAATGTACATTTGTGTAAAGACGGATGTCATGGCAGTTTTCACAACATGCACTGACCAAATGTGAATAATGTGTCATTATGTTTATAGACATGTACATATGTACAGTTTAGATTATTAGTACATGGAAATGTGAACTCAAAATATCTAGTTAGTACTGTTTTACATATAAATTGTGTAAATTTCATCATAAAGTGATAGTGTTTGAGTGATAAATATTTATATGGATTTACATAAACACAGGATTATAATCAGACATCTGCACATACATAGTAAGTGAGCATGCTTTTATTTTTGCATGTTCAAATAGGTATACTTTTATTTTCATTCACTGAATAGCGAACAGTACAGACACTCATCAGACTGTTCAGATGTGATTTGGGTCTACACTGGTCGCAAATTCATGCAGCTTGATAAGAATTGAGTCCTTTTCATTAATATTCCACTGACGAATAACTAATCGTGCAGACCCTGATTAGACTGCATAAATCTGCAGGCTGATCTAGGTCTACACTAGTTGCAAAGACCATAAGCCCCATTTCCCCAGTGGCAACCACATAATTATATTGTATTACTCTTGTTGATTACATCCACTGTGAAAGTTTTTTGGTATAAAACACATGAAAATTTAAATAAAAACCTATTTTTCAACTGTCATCGCTACTACAGCAGCATATACTAACAAAATACCTGAAAATATAACATAAAAAAAATACATATACAACTAGCCCAATTTATTATCAACATTTCATTTAAACATTGCAAACTGATATAACCATTGGAAAGTTGGGTAAATTACATTTTAAATATACAACTGTATTATTCACTGATTCCACCAATTACCTGTATTGGGATGGTGCAGATAAAATTACCAGTACTGCATTCACTGCAGACAGCTAGCTAGCACAGATGTGTATGGACACACCATAGCTGATAAGCCCAGTTGGCTGTGGAGGAAAGGGTTAATCAGGCATTAGCTGCGTACCGATTTTCAATTAGCGAGAGCTCAAAATTCAGTCCATATTTTCTTCTTTATAATAGAGATGTGGTATTAAAATTACCGATCGATAATCTAATGAAACCGAGACGCAAGTATCAAGGAGAGGATAAAATTATGCTACAGGAACAACATAAAACATTCCAAATTGTCAGACGTAACTTAAAGAAAGCAAAGAAACGACAGGCCATTATAAAAATAATCAACGAAAAGGTAAATTAGATGTTAAATGGAGACAATATTATCGAATCATAGAAAAGACAGGTCCTGTCAGTTACATAATTAAAAATCAACTTAATGGAACCACTAGCCGAGTACATGCAGAACTCTTAAGATTAGCGAATCTTGAGGAATGGGACATTCCCCGAGCTGATGACGGGAAAAGCAGCTTATGTAATACCCCCCCCCCCCCCATGGATACGCCATGGATACCATGGATACGCCATGGATACCAGCGCAATACAGGTGAACACACCTGTAATTGACAGTCAGTTGTGTAGATGTCAGATCGAAACTTCAATCTGATGCAGACGCAACTGGGAACAGTAGTGAGTGTATGAATGGCGATTCGTGTGATGATGCAGTGTTTGTCGATTCGGTCGACGTACCAAACAACACTAGCAACGTGCAAAGTAAATCCATACAAGATAAGCAATTAGAAAGTGGCGATAAGGTTAAACGTCTTCTAAATGCCATTTACGATATGATTTAAGAGGCTTCAATTATGTAATAACATAATAGGAGTACATTTAAAATGTTGTAAGGTGACGTTGCTTACAGTAAATGTACCTTTAAATGTTAAACATAAATATAGATATTTATACATTTTTTTGTTGTGTGTGTATTTTCAGGTTGTAACAAGAAGACGTTACAACATGATGTGTTGCAAAGCTCTTATTCTAGTCGGCATTAGCTATGTCTGTGGATTACTAGTGAACGAGAATGTCGTATTTGAGAAAACCAATGCAATATATACTAACAATGCTCGTTGGTTAGTGACATTCATTCATGACTTACAACCATACAAAACTTTCATTGACAAGCTGAATGATGACATTAGATTTGTGAACGACTTAGTAAAGCATATGCAGACTTATTACAGACCAACTTCGATGTTTCATGTTGCACCTTCTGTCAACAGTCTGGCACTTGACGTTTATTTGTTAAGAGATGCTTATTTTAGCATTAAGGACAATTTTGAGGATTTAAGATCAGTTAGATCCCACAAATGTACGAAACGCACCGGATTTCATCATAGGTCTAAACGAGTACTGTCTAATAAAGCGTCTAAACGGTCTATTTTGCCATTTATAGGAGAACTTTCAAGTTTCCTTTTCGGCACTGTTACAGAAGCTGATCTGGATGACATACATCGCAATATCCAGCAATTATCGGCAAATCAGGACAAAATAATACATGCAGTGGGCGAGAGTCTAACTCTTTTAAATTTAAGCAGAATAGAGATATCAGAAAATAGAAAAGCTATCCTTGATTTATTAGCAGTCGTGCAAAAACTAGAGTTCGGACTGCATGATATTTCACTGTGATTCGAGGAAAAACTTTCAAGAATGGAAATATTCATTAACACATATTTCCAGACCAAAATATTATTGGATGAAATACGGCAAGCTGCACAAAATGCAGTTCGCTATCTTTTGAATTTGAAAATGGAGTTGAACATGTTATCATTGTGTAACGTAGTTGTCTCTGAACAAGTACGTTAGTTCGTCCGTGTGTACAGATGCATTCGTCTGTCCATGTGGACGCATACAGGCATTCGATTGTATTGTACAGCAATGTGACCGATAAGTAAAGGAATTGCCTCTCTGATAGCAGCTATGAAAATATCATGTAAGCCTCTAAAATACTTCGACAAGGTTGTTATATTAAGTAGGTCGATTGCGACGCAGTTCTGGAAAAATCAATCTACTAAGTTGCCAGACAATACTATTGTCCAGATTAAGTGATCGGGTTCGGAGTAAATTGGAAACTCTGGTTGATCAGGTGCCCAGTGGTATTAATGTAGATTAAAAACTGTCAATATCGGATGTTTGATATAATGGATAAGTTCCCTAATGATCACTTTAGTAAACTATATCTTGATTGGCTACAGGACGATAAAATGACAGTTCCGGAGGCGGCCGTTAAGCAATTGCGTCTTTAATCCAAGGTGGATATAATATTCAGTTTGGAAGTATCTGGGAGCAGAGCCATTTTGACAGTCATTGAGAACACTTGGAACATGGTTACAATAGTTATAGTTATATTTTAAATAAGACATTTTAGGTCGGGCTCTGTGAAATAACACTAAATTCTAAAATATATTTATTCTAAGTATGATAGCAAAAACTATACGGTCACAACAGAATTGTACACTTGTACACATATTTAGATTTAGAACATTATTAAATTTAGAATTAGCTGGATGTTGGAGTTGTTGACTTTGTCCTAGAAAATAGTTAAACCCATAACTATGTCATAAGTATTAGGCTTTATTTGGTGCCGTGACCAGGATATTGAACTGTGTTAAAACTGACACAAAGTGGAGGAAGTGTAATAAGTGACATAAATGTATATTTTACTGGATGTTACAACGCTGATCATCTTCCAAGGTGAGTTGTTTCATTGTTTATTCATTGCTTCGTTAGTTTGCCATAACACCAAACTTAGTAGCAGGAATGAAAATAAAATAATAATTAAAGCAAGACGTAAATTAATTGTAGAAACGTTTCTAATTTAATTAAAGTAAGTAATCAAATTAATTAAATAAAATATAATAATGGATCCCGCGGAACAATTGATAATGCACAGCATGCACAACAATTGCCTCCTCAACAACAACAGCAGCAACAACAACAACCAGGTCCTGTCGATAATGTCGAAAATGTTTTTCGTATTAAATATCCACCATATTTTAACGAGTGTTTATCACCCACAAAGTAATGCAAAAGTTGAGCGATTTCATAGAACATTACATGATGTTTTGTCTAAAAAGTTAGCAGATGATCAACAGCTTTGGGATTTACATCTTAATCAGGCACTGGCAGCCTACAGATTTTCAATTAGTGAGAGTTCAAAATTTAGTCCCTTTTTCCTTCTTTATAATAGAGATGTAGTCTTGCCAATCGATAATTTAATGAAACCCAGACGTAAATACAAAGGTGAGGATATGCATAAAATTATACTCCAGGAACACAAAACATTTCAAATTGTCAGACGTAATTTAAAGAAAGCTAAGAAAAGACAAGTCAATTATGCAGAAAGAAAGGCTAAAGAAATTGATTTTCATGTTAATGACCCAGTATATTATAAGAATAATCACCGTAAATGTAAATTAGATGCTAAATGGAAACCCTATTATAGAATAATAGAGAAAACTGGTCCTGTAAGTTATGTAATAAAAAACCAACTTGATGGAACCACTAGCCGTGTACATGCGGAACTCTTAAGATTAGCAAATCTTGAGGAATGGGACATTTCCCGAACAGATGACGGGAGGCCCATAAGAAAAGCAGCTTATGTTATTCCAACCGAGAGCTCTGACTCAGAGTGTAGTGACTCTGAAACAGAACCATTACATAAACTTGCTAAAAAGTATAGGAGAGAGAGGGAGAACTCAGATAGTGAGGATGATATACCGTTAATGGAATTTGCAAAACGTATCAAAAGTAGTAATCAACCAGTTAATGATGAAACACATGACGAATTAACTGTTGACCATAAACAATCATCAAATTCTGAGCCTTCCCCTGACTCAGATATAAATATGTCTGATTCCAACGATGGTGACGAGTATACAGACGCTGTGTCTGATACCACCATGGATGTTAGTGCAATTCAGGTGAGCACACCTGTAATTGATAGTTGTGTAGATGTCAGATCAAATTTTCCATCTGATACAGGTACACATGTGAGCAATGGTACGAGTGAAAATAGCGATACATGTGACAATGCGGTATTTGTTGATGCGGTAGACACACCGAACAATACTAGTAGCATTGAGATTAAGTCGATACATGATAAGAAATCGGACTTAGATGGAAGCGTTAAGATTAAACGTCTTCTAAGTGCAATACATGATATGATTTAAGAGGCTTCAAATATGTATTTTGAGTACATAGTATTTCTTGTAAGTTGATGTTACTTACAGTTCGATATTCATATTGAATGTTAAACAAGCAATGTAATCAATTTTTTTTTAATTTGCTATCGCAAACGTTGTTGTAAAACTATAAAACAAATTCAATCTCAATGGCAAACTAATGTGGGCTATGAGTTGAGCAATGCGGCAGCGCAGTCAACGGGAGAGAAGTCAGTGTTGTCCAACGACAAAGTTGCCAGTAGCAACGAGGGAAGGCAGTCACCTTCCGCACGTATTACAGGAAGTAGCCCGGCGAGGCAAGGCAGGATACATAAACATTTATCCTAAAATCGACAAGGAACCCGTTATGGTTTGAATAGGATCCTAGTTAGTGGACAAAGTGTAGATCTATATATATCACCATATTGTATAGTCCTTAACTTTAATATGTAACCATGGACAACGCAGTAGACGATAAAGTTGTAATGAAAAGCATATACAATGAACACAACCAGACACCTACAACAAACACCGGCCGGAACATATCTTAACAAACATTATGCAGTACAGTGTAAATTAATGACGACGGTGGCAACAATGACGACGACAACGACGAAAACAAATATTTCCCTGAATTTGAAGATAGGCCGTCAACACGGGAAGAATAAATAACCTTGTTGCCTCAACATGAATGTCTCCATTGATTTAGACAAACTATTGAACATTTCATTCGTCGCAGTGAAAATGGAACTTGGACAGTCGGACGACGCCCAAAACACTGACATAACACGCAATGAAATTCTGGCAGTAGACATCGTTAGCTGTATCGAGGAAAACCTATGCGATACCGACGCTGTTTGTCCCTTGGTCTCGGAGACGGAATCACCCGATGGTATGCCACCCGCAGCAGGTGCCAAATCTCACACCGCTGGGTTGCCACCGCGGCCGATGTCAAAACAACGACGTCAAGGGTACGACCCGTGGTTATCGTTAAACCCCAACGCCGGTTCAACCAGCTTAGTGTGACGGATGATTACGTAAATTTCAACGAGATGGACTAAGCACACATAGACTGTAGATGTCTAACCTGATGCCAGTTGATAAAACACATAGACTGTAGACGTCTTATATACACATACGCGCCAAGCCCATATATGTGGGAATTAATGACAGTACATTATAGAACTGTGTGGTTACATATTAACATGTTTTCTTTTTCAGAAATGTTTCATCATGTTGTTCATGTTTGTAGGTTACTTGTATCTAGTAATGAGTCCATTCATACATCTAATTGATGTTGTATTATATTGTCTGCATGACAGTTGCTAATTAAAACTATCAATTGTCAGGTGGTAATAGGCGAGTGTAACATAGTTGTCTCTGAACAAGTATGTTAGTTCGTCCGTGTGTACAGATGCATTTGTCTGTCCGTGTGGACGCATACAGGCATTCGATTGTATTGTACAGCAATGTGACCGATAAGTAAAGGAATTGCCTCTCTGATAGCAGCTATGAAAATATCATGTAATCCTCTAAAATACTTCGACAAGGTTGTTATATTAAGTAGGTCGATTGCGACGCAGTTCTGGAAAAATCAATCTACTAAGTTGCCAGACAATACTATTGTCCAGATTAAGTGATCGGGTTCGGAGTAAATTGGAAACTCTGGTTGATCAGGTGCCCAGTGGTATTAATGTAGATTACAAACTGTCAATATCGGATGTTTGATATAATGGATAAGTTCCCTAATGATCACTTTGGTAAACTATATCTTGATTGCCTACAGGACGATAAAATGACAGTTCCGGAGGCGGCCGTTAAGCAATTGCGTCTATAATCCAAGGTGGATATAATATTCAGTTTGGAAGTATCTGGGAGCAGAGCCATTTTGACAGTCATTGAGAACACTTGGAACATGGTTACAATAGTTATACAGTCGAACCTGCTCGGGCGGTCAACTTTAATCAGGGGTCACCGCCGTTAAGCGGCCACTTCAAATTCCTCCCGAGCATTTTTGATATATAAAACGCTTTCATTCAACGGTCACTCGTCTAATGTGGCCAGCGGTCATTAATTATCGTCCCAAACTAGTGATCCAATTTCATTAAACGGTCCCCGCTAATCTCGATTACAATGTACCCTGCGGCGGTCGTTACTGAAGCGCGAATTAACAATGATGTCAGCAGTCAATGCGGGTAATTAAAACACCTAACACGTCGCCGCATCGGCGATATTGAGAGGGTATGTTTCACAGGTGCAAATTGTGTTGCCCGAATTGTCGGCTTATTATTGAAAGAACAGCCTATCGCATCCGGGTTCTTGCACCCTAGTCCGTTGATTCGTAATTTCTATAGGTTACTGACACAAATGTTGTAAAAAGGAACAGCCCATTGCCAGTTACCAAATTGACAAAACACGAATAGCTGATATAATTGGTGTGTATTGCCCAGGACCGAGTGTAACCGACTGAAATATAATTTAAGCAAATTGCCTCGTATGTCGAATATGAGCCGAATGTCGCACTTATTGACTGCTTTTGCTGACATCGCCTATGCATTATTTACATACACAATTGGAAATGAATCCAAATTCGACTTGACCAATACCCGACAAATTTTTTTTAAAAATCGCACAACTTGTCCCACACCATTTCCGATTATACCACATTATGCCCTATTATCTAGTACAATAAGTTGTCTACAATATGAATATTGCAGATTAGCAGTTGCAGTAGGCTGTAAAATAACAACAAAAACGTGAACATTGGTGTTTTTATTTGTTGACAGATTTTTGATTTCATTAAATGATATACTGATCCACTCATTACATGTTCAGGTTCAATTTTGAAAATATTAAATAAATATAAAGATACACATTTATATTGCATTAAAACATACATATTTAATCAATATGGTACTCTAAATTAATCATTAATATTATTTATTACATTTGTATTATCAAGTCAACATACATGTCTATGTTATCTTTATCTTCATTTCAATTTTCAAAATTTACCTGAAATGTACCTGGAAACACAACCCTCTATTAAGAGGTCACCTCTGTTAAGCAGCTAGTTTTGTCACTTCCCTTGGGTGGCTGCTTAAGACAGGTTTGACTGTAGTTATATTTTAAATAAGACATTTTAGGTCGGGCTCTGTGAAATAACACTAAATTCTAAAATATATTTATTCTAAGTATGATAGTAAAAACTATACGGTCACGACAGAATTGTACACTTGTACACGTATTTAGATTTAGAACATTATTACATTTAGAATTAGCTGGATGTTGGAATTGTTGACTTTGTCCTAGAAAATAGTTAAACCCATAACTATGTCATAATTGAACCATTTATCGCCTAGTACAATCTCGCCCAGAAATCTGCGATCTATACCGACTGATATTAACGAGAAACTCCCTAGTAACATGCAGTTACCCGCAGATGCGAGAGACGATATTTGGTACTATTATAATAGTCTGACGTGTAATACATACGTGTATGATGACAAAATATTAGTGGTCTTACCCCTACCCCTCTTGAATAGTCGAGAGATGTATGACGTTTACCAAATTCATCAATTATCGTTACCTTTACATAATGTCACAATTATGCAACAGGAGACGGCCGAGCAAAATTACATCGCAAACTTTGAATTAGAATCAAAGGCGCTAATGATTAACTCCGATAGGACTAAATATTCGTTATTAGGACAACAGGAATTCAGAGAATGCAATAATCCGCATATCCAATTCTGTAATCCCAAAACTGCAATGTACCAAATTAATTTGAGTAAATTATGCGTAATTGCCCTGTTTCTAAAAAACAAAGAGAATGTCAAACTGTTCTGCCAGAGTAAAGTGTCAAGAGAAAAACTGCCGCTGGTTCAGTACATACGTATGGGACTGTGGGCAGTTGCAACAACTGAAAATCTAGAATTCACAATTGTCTGCCAAACTCAGGCATCTAATACAGGCAATGTTCTTATTTCTCCACCGTTAGGAATTATACACCTCAATGAAACTTGCCACGCAGCCAATGCATATTTAAGTTTGCCCATGTATTATGAACGCGAAACGGCTTACGAAAATCCTGACAGCTTGGCTTCGCTTTTAAAATACGAAGTTACCACCAAAAACCTGACTCTCTGGCAAGATTTTAAAAATAACTTCACTAATGAAACAGCCATAGAAATACCTAAAACACTGCTCGATTTGAAACAAATTCCCATGCCTAATTTTATTGATGCAATTCAGAAATATCACCATGTCAAACTTGTTAAAGCTCCGAGTAAGGTAATTAGATTATTTGCATTCAGCTTGGGAGGTTTAAATTCCGTCCTAATGATAGTAATTTTCATAATTTGTTGTCGTAAATGCTTATGTAATAAGGTTAAACACATTCACTCTAAATGGCTTGCTAATGTTGACAATGATGTGAGCAATGTGACGAAGAAATCTGAGGGAAACCAGTCAGTGTTGTCTGAAGACAAAATCGCCAGTAGCGAGGAAGGAAGGCAGTCACCTTCCACACTGAGAGTCCTTCAAGACGTGGTGAGTCGGAACGATCCGTCTTATATTAACGTTTACCCAGAATTGAGAGACAAGCAGACTGTCTCCAACGTTTGAGGCAAGCGATATCGCCCCCAAACAGATAGAGACGACCGATAGACTTAGCGGCACCGTGTAAATAGTTAATTATGTACTATTATGTGTAGATAGATGTCAATTAATGATAAATAATTTATTGACATTTCCTTATTATGCTACAGATATCTGGAAATCGTGAAATATGGAACCAGACGATAAACCATTGATGCGACAATATTATGAAGATCAATCCTACAAACAGCCGAAGTTAAACATAATGGGAATTGCAATAAATACCGCTAACAGAGGTACGAACAATCAAGTGAAAAATACAACCACTCCAACCATAACGACGACGACGCCCCATACATCAACTACTCAACAAAACATCACCAACAAATAATCCCGATTATTGTAAACACTAGTTTTATAATAACTCGTTATTATTTCTGTGCAGCTGACTTGTCTTTGTTATGAAATAACTTCCGGGTTCACTAAGGGTCATGAACTCTGTGACATGACCGGTGTCATTCGAAACACCTTTGCTTTCTGCATTTATTGTATGTTAACAGAAAGCACATGTGTTTCATTCATATTTAGCGACTCCATCTTGTTTCAAGTCAATTTCTTTACTAGTCATTTACTTCCAGTCTTTTTTCATCACAGTCATGTCTAGGGGAAGAGGAACGAAGCGGAAGGCGACGCGGGGAGCGGTTCAACAACCACCGACAACCAGAGCGCGGAAGGCGGCTGAAGACGACGACTTGGGGCTGGGCAAATCTGACGTCGATCAGACGGGTATTTGTATAAATAACAAGAAACGAGGCAAAGCCACGAAGGCCAGTTTTTTTCCAAGCATAGACACTTGGATAACATAATTATACCCACTTTTTGTAGACTAGATGGCCGTGGCCTGCATGTCGCGCCTTGGGGCGAGGCATGGACACTAAAAAAATAGATATAGTAGATGGAAACACTTTAACCAAAAAACTTTAACCGGACACACGGACGAACAGACGGACGTATGCCAAAATGCCGACGATATCGCGCTTTCCGCAAGCAGGTGTGACAATGATGATAAACACCCATGTGAAGTATCAAGGTATTGGGTGAAGCAGTTGCAGAGATATAGTACACGAAAAAACTTTAACAACAAAAAAATTCAAAGTAATTTGAACTTGACATAGGGCACAGGATCGCGCTTTCCGCAAGCAGGTGCGACAATGATGGTAAACACCCATGTGAAGTATCAAGGTATTGGGTGAAGCAGTTGCAGAGATATAGTACACAAAAAAGAAAAAACTTTAACAAAAAAATTCAAAGTAATTTGACCTTGACATTGGGCACAGGATCGCGCTTTCCGCAAGCAGGTGCAACAATGATGATAAACACCCATGTGAAGTATCAAGGTATTGGGTGAAGCAGTTGCAGAGATATAGTACACGAAAAAACTTTAACAAAAAAATTCAAAGTAATTTGACCTTGACATTGGGCACAGGATCGCGCTTTCCGCAAGCAGGTGCGACAATGATGGTAAACACCCATGTGAAGTATCAAGGTATTGGGTGAAGCAGTTGCAGAGATATAGTACACGAAAAAACTTTAACAAAAAGATTCAAAGTAATTAGACCTTGACATTGGGCACAGGATCGCGCTTTCCGCAAGCAGGTGCGACAATGATGATAAACACCCATGTGAAGTATCAAGGTATTGGGTGAAGCAGTTGCAGAGATATAGTACACGAAAAACTTTAACAAAAAAATTCAAAGTAATTTGACCTTGACATTGGGCACAGGGGCCGCACGGTTGGGGGGTAGAATGAAAATATGGATGATGATAACACCCATGTGAAGTTTCAAGGTAATGGGCGAAGCAGTTGCAGAGATATAGTATAAAAAAAAACAAAAAAAAGTTTTACCAAAAATACTCTAACCAGACGTACGTTAAAAAGTTAACGTTGAAAATGGCTAAGTCAATTACGTAGAAATAATAGGTGAAGGTAAAAAAATGGTCACATGTTGGATAGTTGTATGTGGTAGGCACCCCTTGGTTATGAAGCTGTGAAAGTTTGGTGGTCCTAGGTGGTACAGTACCAAAGAAATGGACTTAAACACGAAAACTTAACATTGTAAACGCGAAAACTTAACATTAAAAATGGCTAAGTCGACTGCGCGGAAAAAATGGGTCAAGTTCAAAACAAAGTAACATGTTGGATAGTAATATGTGGTGGGCACCCCTTGATTATGAAGCTGTGAAAGTTTGGTGGTCCTAGGTGGTACAGTAACAAATAAATGGACTCAAACACGAAAACTTAACATTGATTGTGGACGCCGCCCACGCCCGCCCGCCCGCCGCCCGCCCGCCCGCCCGCCCGGCTTTCGCCAATCCAATAGCCTAGATTTTTTTTCAAAAAACCTGGCTAAAATACACAAAATAGGTCCCACACCATTGACTTCGCTCAATTACTGAGCGAGTCGGGCATGGTTGATTTGCCCCCCAATGCGAATTTGTCGGCGCAATCCGCTCCCTCACAGGCCTTGCGCCCATTGCCAGTTTCGTCCACAATCACAAGCCCCCTGCCAGTTTCGTCCACATTCACCGGTGATCCGGCAAATTTCTTGCCGACCATTCCATCCGCAGCCATACAAGTACCAGGTCCATCCACACCGCTGTGCGAATGATGACCTGTATGTACATGTCCCCGAGGTGTTAAGGAACACAATCAGAAAGGGTGAGTATGTCAATCTGGCATTGTTACTCAAGGGGGGGGATGGAATTAAATGACTTTTACACCGGTGGGACCTTGCGATTGACGCCCGAGGGGAAGATTGAGTCGCAATCTAAAGAATGTCGGGACAAAGTTGCGGATATTGAAAGGTGGACCAATGCCTTTCTCATTTACATGGCAATCTATATCTGTGCTTATCCTGACAAAGCTTGCGATTTGCTGCAATATATGTATAACATTCGGGATTGTGCGTCTCGGCAGGGTGGTCTGGCTTGGAGGATTTACGATGAACAGTTCTGTCTGAGGCAGGCTGTGAATCCGATCTCCTGGGCAACCATTCATAACGAGTTATGGTGGCGGTGTATGCAGGTGCGTGATATTAACCAGGTGCGTGATGTGCAGCAGGCCCCGGCATCCGAGAAGGCGTATGTGTGTCACTACTTCAACACTGGGATTTGCTGTTGGCCTAACTGCAGATATCCACATGTGTGCTCTGGCTGTAGCTTGCCCCACAAGTTAGTTAATTGTCCAAGTAGACCTGGAACCAGTTCCCCACAGCAGGCGGATGCTACACCAGTCTATAATAGGCAGAGTAGTTCCTTTCGGAGTCAATCGAGAGGAGAGGGAGCTTTCACCCGTGATCGAGGAGGTCGAAGTTTCAGGAGGTTGTCTGGCAGGCGCCCATGGTTCTAACATCTCCAATGCAGATGTTGAATATCCTGTAGTGTCTCCAGTTAATGTCAATAGTTTAGATAGGGCTCTGCGATTTATTAACTATGATTCGGATCTATCTACTTATTTGTTACAAGGCTTTAGTCGGGGTTTTTCATTAAATTCTCATGGCCCACGAGAAGCACGAGATGCTAAGAATTTGAAATCGGTCAATGGACTCCACAATATTGTGCGACAAAAAATTGCCACCGAAATAGCAGCGGGGTGTGTAGCCGGACCTTTTCCAACTAGACCACTACCAGATCTGCGCATTTCATTTTCGCCCATTGGCATTGTTCCAAAAAAATCACCAGGTAAATTTCGTTTAATACATCACTTGTCGCACCCGTCTGGGGAATCTGTGAATGACTTTATTGATCCCAGAATATGCTCGGTGCAGTACACCAGTTTTAATGAGGCAATTTTTATGTTACAGGATCTAGGATAACACTGTAAACTATTCAAGATTGATATTAGGAATGCTTTTCGTTTGCTACCAGTGAGACCCGAGGATTTTGATCTGCTGGGCTTTATGTATGACAGGTTCTATTTTGTTGATAAATGTGTTCCTTTTGGGTGTTCCATCAGTTGTAGTATAATCAAAAAATTTGCCACATTCTTAGAATCCTATGCAGGTATACGAGACAGCAGAGTAGTTTACTACACTATTTAGATGATTTTTTGGGTGGTGATAAGTCCAGTGAAGATTGTCAGGCATCGATGACCAACTTCCATAAATGTTTAGATGAACTGAATATCCCGATAGCTCTCGAAAAATCGGAAGGTCCTGCCGAAGTTCTCATATTCCTGGGTTTGGAGCTAGACACGAATCAAATGATTGTGTGCATACCTATGGATAAATTATCTGACGTGGTTACTAAGATCAAAGACATGCGGTTGATAAAGAAAACAACATTAAAGGAAATGCTGTCGCTTATTGGGTCCTTGAATTTCTGTGATGTGATGTGTTTAGTGCGAAAGATTGCACTGTTATGCTTCCACAACAACGTAGTAGTTAAAGCAGTACATGTAGATGGATACAGGAATGTGTTATGTGACGCTCTTTCTCGCCTACAGATTCCGGGAACAGGCCCCAGGAGCAGACGAGGAGCCGTGCGGAATGCCATCGCATCTGTGGACTGCCTTGAACGACGAGCTGAGTGACTGTTGGGTGCCAGCAGATCATTGAATACTTCGGCGGCATATTCGACATCGTTAAATGCTTTCAACCGTTTTCGAAACATATATGACATGCCAGTGTCATGGCCGGCATCGGTAGACCAACTGGTGATGTTCATTTCGTATTGTTTTGAGGCTGGTTTGGCATCTAGTACTATTGCTACTTACATACATGGCCTAAGTTATTGGCATAAAATTCATAACTGGTTTGATATCGCAAACACTTTTATTATAAGTAAGCTGCTAGAAGGTTGCCGTCGGTCACGCTGGCGAAAGGACAACAGGGCACCAATAACACCCAGTACACTCCGTGAAGTTTGTCAGTTATTGCCGATGATATGTTACAATAACTATGAATCTAAACTGTTCAAAGCCGCCTTTTTGTTAGCATTTTTTGGTCTCTTCCGGGTTGGTGAACTTGTTTGCCAGTCACTAGCATGTGCCAGCACGGCCCTTCAGGTAGAGGATGTAGCTTTTAATGATGGACTTCAGTCTGTGTCTATTTCTTTGAAAACTTATAAAACAAAACAACGTGGCCCATCTACTGTGATCCGCATTAGCCGTGAGCGGGACTGCACAAAGTGTCCAGTTCAGGCCCTTCATGAGTTCCTGCTAGTTAGACCCAAAATTGGCGGACCAATATTCTGTCATGCGAATGGATCAGCTGTAACGCGCTCACAGTTTGGTGGGGTATTGACAAAGTGTATTAGCTCATCACGATATAGGGATCAAACGATCAGATCACATAGTTTTCGTATTGGCCGAGCGATGCAACTTGCTGCAGCAGGGGTAGATCCTGATGCCATTATGGCAATGGGCCGATGGCGTTCGCAAGCATATAAGGCTTACATACGTTGAGCCCAACTATACCCTACTATGCAACTTTTGCTTGTGCCGCTGCATATTCATTAAAATATAACATAGATATCCCGTTTTCCCATGCATACATGTAACTAACTTACAAATATTTCCTATCTGCATGCTCTTCTTTCGTGATTCAGGTATATGGATCATAGGTGATTCCATCCCATATTGGGCAGGCATACATGCCGCTTCCAGGAAACGACACAACCTTGATACGCAGGAAGTAGTCGGCTGGTACGGCATTCGCGGAATGAAGTGCAGTCAGCTGATTCATAGTCTACAACTGAAGGTGCTTTTCCAGCCAACACCAAAAGTTGTCATAGTGCATTTTGGAGGTAACGACCTCCTGTCGTTTTCAAACTATAGACTGTTCCGGAGAATAAGAGCGGGACTAAAATATGTGGCGGACGCTTGTCCTGAAGCGGTAGTGGTTTGGGTGAATATTCTGCAAAGGGCCCAGTGGTCACAGGCAGAAGAGAAAAAGAGACTTAGAATCAATCGGTTTGGTCGTCAGAAATTGAGGCGGTTACCTAACAGTGATGTGCTGGAGTTAGGAATCGACCTCAGCACACCAAGCCTATTCCGCCCAGATGGGATTCACCTGTCGGCGGCGGGTTTGGATCTGTATCTGGACAAGATGGCCGCTTGTCTTCGCTCCCATGTTTCAATCTGAATTTTTTGGGGGAATTTACCGGTACCATTGAATTTTGGCTAATTCACTGGTGAATTTTGTGGCGGGAAAAAATTTGGACAGCCGAGGGGCGGTCGTGTACACTTTTTTGGTTGTATTCAATGGCAGCAAGTGTAGTTGTTGATGTGCTGCTAAGCAAGTAATAATAATTGGTAGCCCAGTAGTTGTTGTTGACGAGGCTACAAAAATTATGATATTGGCGCATGTAATCGTTGGCTTTATACATTGAAAACTAATAAATTGCTAGTAGTATTTAGTGGCTGCACATGTTGTAGTACTAGGCCGCTAAAATACTAAGTTTTT
Source organism: Conchocele bisecta (assembly GCA_029237695.1). Lineage (NCBI taxonomy): Eukaryota > Metazoa > Mollusca > Bivalvia > Lucinida > Thyasiridae > Conchocele > Conchocele bisecta. The sequence continues at coordinate 47,158,088 of CM055265.1, read as the reverse complement.
GTTAACGATTTTACAGTGTGTGTTTTTTGAGATTATTCGCGCCAATCATGTGTCACTCCGGCTTTATTTATTTTACATATATTGCAAAGTGTAAGTTATGACTGGTTACATGTACACGACCGTTACTCGGCTGAAGGTTACGCATGATCAGGCTGATCATGATTCATCATTCATTTTGGGTTCTCCGGCTAATACCGGGGAGTATCCCATAATGAATCCCAGTTGCGGCCATATCACTCCACATTACTACATGTAATTTGATGCCAAGATATGGCATGATAAACATAATGAAAGTTGAATATGTTCAGTTGTATGTATTGGTCCAAGCAAGTCACGAAATAATAAACTATGGAATTCAAAGAAAAACGACAACAGCTGCTACGCATAAAATATAGGAAGCGTGAAGCATTAGATATACTACAAACAAGAAACGAGGCAAAGCCACGAAGGCCAGGTTTTTTCCAAGCATAGACACTTGGATAACATAATTATAATTATACCTTTTTGTAGACTAGATGGCCGTGGCCTGCATGTCGCGCCTTGGGGCGAGGCATGGACACTAAAAAAATAGATATAGTAGATGGAAAAACTTTAACGAAAAAACTTTAACCGGACACACGGACGTACGGACGGACGTATGCCAAAACGCCGACGATATCGCGCTTTCTGCAAGCGGGTGCGACAATGATGATAAACACCCATGTGAAGTATGAAGGTAATGGGTGAAGCAGTTGCAGAGATATAGTACACAAAAAAACTTTAACAAAAAAATTCAAAGTAATTTGACCTTGACATTGGGCACAGGGGCCGCACGGTTGGGGGGTAGAATGAAAATATGGATGATGATAAACACCCATGTGAAGTTTCAAGGTAATGGGCGAAGCAGTTGCAGAGATATAGTAAAACTTTTAACCAAAAAAACTTTAACCAGACGTACGTTAAAAAGTTAACGTTGAAGTCAATTACGTAGAAATAATAGGTGAAGGTAAAAAAAATGGTCACATGTTGGATAGTTTTATGTGGTAGGCACCCTTTGGTTATGAAGCTGTGAAAGTTTGGTGGTCCTAGGTGGTACAGTACCAAAGAAATGGACTTAAAGACGAAAACTTAACATTGTAAACGCGAAAACTTAACATTCAAAATGGCTAAGTCGACTGCGCGGAAAAAATGGGTCAAGTTCAAAACAAAGTAACATGTTGGATAGTAATATGTGGTGGGCACCCCTTGATTATGAAGCTGTGAAAGTTTGGTGGTCCTAGGTGGTACAGTAACAAAGAAATGGACTCAAACACGAAAACTTAACATTGTAAACGCGAAAACTTAACATTGAAAATGGCTAAGTCGACTGCGCGGAAAAAATGGGTCAAGTTAAAAAAAAAGTAACATGTTGGATAGTAATATGTGGTGGGCACCCCTCGATTATGAAGCTGTGACAGTTTGGTGGTCCTAAGTGGTACAGTAACAAAGAAATGGACTCAAACACGAAAACTTGACATTGTAAATGCGAAAACTTAACATTGAAAATGGCTAAGTCGACTGCGCGGAAAAAATGGGTCAAGTTAAAAAAAAAGTAACATGTTGGATAGTAATATGTGGTGGGCACCCCTTGATTATGAAGCTGTGAAAGTTTGGTGGTCCTAGGTGGTACAGTAACAAAGAAATGGACTCAAACACGAAAACTTAACATTGATTGTGGACGCCGCCCGCCCGGCTTTCGCCAATCCAATAGCCTGGATTTGTTTTCAAAAAACCTGGCTAAAAATAAAGCAAGTTGGACTGATAGAATTGGTTCCCCTCTACGATGGGAATGCATCACAACTAATGAATTGGATAGAATCCATTGACAATTTACTTGCTCTAAATAAAGACTTCATAATCCGTATCGCCCGTATGTGTTCACGTGGTACAGCAAAAACCGTTGTAAGTAGATTCATAGAAGATAATCCAAATGGTGATTGGCAGCAGCTGTGTGATGTTTTAATTACTGAGTTTCGTGACATGCCATCAACATTAGAAGAGTAACATTTATTTGCCATATTATACAATATGAGTGTTCATATTGGCCTAGACGACTTATGAAATATGACATTTGACGCCGTCAAGAAAGAGATGGGCCCATCAAATGATGGCAGATACACCGACGTTTCGGCAAACGAAATACTTGCCGTAGACATTGTAACCCGTTTGGAATGTCAACTACGCCATGATGGGTACTTCTGCTCATTGCCCGTAAACCAGACAGGACGATGTGACCAATTACAACCATCCACCAGTAAAGACGAAATCCCCGCAGGTTCCACTAAGCCACTTACGGCCAGAGACAATAACTGTTTAGATGTATTATTACCTGTGTAGCAGATCAGTCTGCAGGTAAACAGCAAGCAGCGCCGATATCAACGCTTACTGCACCACCGCAGCAGTTACCTCGCCCGACGCAAATCGTTTACACATTAGCAGCCAATTGTTGGGTGGAACCGGACAGTGACAATAATAATTCAGATACAGACTCAGACGTAATGCCTCCCCTAGAATGGAATCCATTGTTTCGCCCATAAACTCTCTGTGTAATATTGCAAATAGGTAGCAGAGACATATCCAGATATGTATTGCATTTAAGTGTTGCGACCTATCATTAATAACCCATTATGCATGATCACCAGTGACATTATTTGTTTCATGTTGGTAGAATATTTATCAAAGGTCACATTCACCGTACACCTATATACATGTTGTGATCGAGTTATATATTTATTGTGGTATAGTCAATAATTTAAGGAAGCTTATTTTAAGAGAGGAACAAACAGAGTTAAACCTTTTGATCAATGATAGTACATGAAGATAATTACTAATTAAAACTAGATGGCCGCGGCCTGCATGTCGCGCCTTGTGGCGAGGCATGGACACTAAAAAAAAGATATAGTATAACGAAAAACTTTAACCAAAAAACTTAACCAAAAACTTTAACCGGACACAACGTACTATATCGCGCTTTCCGCAAGCGGGCGCGAAAAATATTTAACCCAAAACTTCAAAGTAATTTGACCTTGACATTGGGCACAGGGGCCGCACGGGAGGGGGGTAGAATGAAAATATAGATGATGATAAACACCCATGTGAAGTTTCAAGGTAATGGGCAAAGCAGTTGCAGAGATATAGTATAACGAAAAACTTTAACCAAAAACATTAACCAAAAAACTTAACCAAAAAACTTAACCAAAAACTTTAACCAAAAAACTTAACCAAAAACTTCAAAGTAATTTGACCTTGACATTGGGCACACGGGCCGCACGGGAGGGGGGTAGAAAGAAAATATAGATGATGATAAACACCCATGTGAAGTTTCAAGGTAATGGGCAAAGCAGTTGCAGAGATATAGTATAACAAAAAACTTTAACCAAAAAACTTAACCAAAATACTTAACCAAAAACTTTAACCACAAAACTTAACCAAAAAACTTTAACCAAAAACTTTAACCAAAAAACTTAACCAAAAACTTCAAAGTAATTTGACCTTGACATTGGCACAGGGGCCCGCCCCACGGAAGGGGGTAGAATGAAACTACTATGATGATGTAAACACCCATGTGAAGTGTCAAGGTAATGGGCAAAGCAGTTGCAGAGATATAGTATAACAAAAAACTTTAACCAAAAAACTTAACCAAAAACTTTAACCAAAAAACTTAACCAAAAACTTCAAAGTAATTTGACCTTGACATTGGGCATAGGGGCAGCACGGGAGGGGGGTAGAATGAAAACATAGATGATGATAAACACCCATGTGAAGTTTCAAGGTAATGGGCAAAGCAGTTGCAGAGATATAGTATAACGAAAAACTTTAACCTTTAACCAAAAAACTTAACCAAAAACCTTAACCAAAAACATTAACCAAAAAACTTAACCAAAAAACTTAACCAAAAACTTTAACCAAAGAACTTAACCAAAAACTTCAAAGTAATTTGACCTTGACATTGGGCACAGGGGCCGCACAGGAGGGGTAGAATGAAAATATAGATGATGATAAACACCCATATGAAGTTTCAAGGTAATGGGCAAAGCAGTTGCAGAGATGTACTATAACGAAAAACTTTAACCAAAAAACTTAACCAAAAAACTTAACCAAAAACTTTAACCAAAAAAACTTAACCAAAAACTTCAAAGTAATTTGACCTTGACATTGGGCACAGGGGCCACACGGGAGGGGGGTAGAATGAAAATATAGATGATGATAAACACCCATGTGAAGTTTCAAGGTAATGGGCAAAGCAGTTGCAGAGATATAGTATAACGAAAAACTTTAACGAAAAACTTTAACCAAAAAACTTAACCAAAAAACATAACCAAAAACTTTAACCAAAGAACTTAACCAAAAACTTTAACAAAAAAACTTAACCAAACAACTTAACCAAAAAACTTAACCAAAAACTTTAACCAAAGAACTTAACCGAAAACTTTAACCAAAAAGCTTAACCAAACAACTTAACCAAACAACTGAACCAAACAACTTAACCAAAAACTTTAACCGGACACACGTACGTATATCGCGTATATCGCCGACTATATCGCGCTTTCCGCAAGCGGGCGCGACAAAAAATGAAAGTCCTCCAACCTAAAGTCCGCCAAATTGATTTTTTTTACTCCACCCTGGAGGGGTGTAATTGTCCGTCACTGCCCCAATCAAGGGGCTACCCTTCCGTTCTTTAGTGCAAAGTGTAGTGGAAAGAAAACCCTGCAAAACTGTAAGAGCACCCTCTCAAATTTTGAGTTAGAAAACCCCAAAAAATGAATTTGAAAATGGGGATATTTTATATTTTGGGTTCGACCGCGGGGCAAGTGTTCCTTTTCGTCTATCGTCTATCAAAACCCAGGGTTTCCATGGAGATACGAAGCCCATCTTTTCACTATCCCTCCATCGTATCTAGGGCTACTAATACACCCAATGACGCGGTCGTAGACCGTTCCAGTGTGAGATCATAGTTTTATTTAGCGGACTAAATCGGAAATCGGCTAACACACCATGTTTTTGTGTGCGTTTTTATGGTCATTTCAATAGACGATATCTCATCGAATCCTCGACCGATTTGTACGAAATCTTCACCAACATATAATGGAGATGTCCATCTAATGGATCTAAAATCTGGTTTTTGCGATTATTGCATATTTCAACATTTTTTTGTGTGTTGAAAATGGTGAATTTTCGATTTTTCCACAAATATCACAAATTTTAGGTTCAGGTCCTACTCCTAATAACTTTTGTATACCTATAAATATGACATTCTAACCGACATGCAATAATAAAAGCATTCATTATTTAGAGTAACTGTGCGCATGCGCACACCTATATCTCTTTATTTGACAAAGTCATTAAGGTGGGTTTGGGGCAATTATGTTAACTTTTCGGGGACTTCAAAACGTCCAAATTTCAAAACTTCTACACATGATACGTTAATGATACGAATATGTACGTGCTCAGAATAGATAGTAGAAACACATAGGCCATGTATCACACTCCTCCCCTCTTTGTAAAAAAAATATTTATTTTATCAAAGTTGACCTATTTTCACAGGTTCCACTGTGTAAGCCCCTATTGTATGTAGGCCCGTGTCATACACCATTCAATAGGGGGCCTTATTATCTATAGCTCCACTGAATTACAGCTATGTAGCTCATCTGTATCAAATGATACAGGGGTTTAAAGATGGTCACTAAAATGGATTTATTCAACAACAAAATATATTTACCTGAAAGGTCCCCAAGTTCGAACCACTGGTATTCCGCGCATGCGCAAACCACAGTCATAAAACTTATATATGCGTACTCAGCATAGATGGCTCTTCACTATAGGCTATCTAACATCCTCCTAACTCACTTTTTCAAAACAATAATCCTGGGTTGAAAATACACTAGAATTGGTCACGTGACACCACCCGCATTTGCATACGGCACTACATAGAACGTTCAATTATATATGAGCTCAATATCTCGTTTAGACTACGAAATATTAAGTCACAAACCCCTAATTAACCATAACTGAAATTAGGGTTACGGCCGGTTTATGTACCAAGTTCGAGCCCCTGGCTGAGCACTCAAAGGAATACCACAGTAACAAAACTTGTACCAAAATTTTCAGAATAGACAGCTATACACGATACACTATCTAAATGCCTCATATCTAGGTAGCTGATCAATAAAAATTTGCGTTGAAAATACACTATTTTTGGTCACATGACACCACCCGCATTTAGTCCCCCAACCCAGATTTGCACACGGCACTACATAGAACGTTCAATTATGAACAGATTCCCAAAATATGAGCTCTATATCTCGTTTAGACTACGAGATATTAAGTCACAAACCCCTAATTAACCATAACTGAAATGTGGGTCACCGCCGGTTTATGTACCAAGTTTGAGCCCCTGGCTGAGCACTCATAGGCTTACCACAGTAACAAAACTTGTACCAAAATGTTCAGAATAGACAGCTCTACACGATACACTATCTAAATTACTCATATCTCAGTAGCTGATCAATAAAAATTAGCGTTGAAAATACACTATTTTGGGTCACGTGACACCACCCGCATTTAGTACTGTCCCCCAATCCAGATTTGCACACGGTACTACATAGAACGTTCAATTATGAACAGATTCCCAAAATATGAGCTTAATACATTCAAGGGATATCAAATTTCAGGCACCCCACTTTTGATGCCAGCCTCTGCACCCAAAACGGTTTTCCCCCAATTGCGCGAGTGGACTGTCGCGTGCCATGGGTTGCGCTCGAGCCCGATTGCTGCACGAGTTTGCGTACCACTGTAATATAACTAGTATCATTCTTTTCAGGAAACATAGTTCTACAATGTGCAAACAAAATTATCTCAAAATCTATATTCGTTTTCAAGATATCTTTCTCAATTACCCGCTCACCCCTGCTGTCACTTTTTGGTTTTGTCTGGCATCTGTCAAACAGTGACGAGTGGAGCGCAAATATGGTATAAAAGAAAACAAAGCAACCTGCTCACTGTCATTCTTTCTGTATATACGGAAGGGGTAACTTCAGTGTGTATAGTGTATAGTATAGTGTATAGTGTAACCTCGGAGTTAACATGTCAACTGTAGCGACACAGACGGATGGGCAGTTGATATCTATTCTCATGGAGGAAATCACATTGCTGCGAGAGACTTGTGACGGGTGGCGCCAGCGCGCACATTGCCTGGAGCAGAGGCTGGCTGTAAATGATACTCAAATAATTATATATATGTTCCTTGTATGTATGTTCCTTGTAGGGGGCTTATGGCCGTTGCGACCAATGCACACCCGGATCAGACTGCGGCTGCGTAGTCTGATCTGGGTCTTCACTGCTACATTCATTCGGGAGGTAAGTGCTATACACCGTTATCTGACTGTTTCAGGCATTGGGCGGCGACACCAGGGAGGTTTTCTTCCGTCCGCGGGCGACCCTCCCACCCCCACCCGGTTTTGCCCAGGCTCCGGTCGGCATCGTCGCGATGCGGCCCAGCCATCTCCACCGCTCCGTCAGGCTGCCCAGCAGGGAGGGGGCAATGTCGTATCAGCGACGGCTCATACCCCGGAGTCTGTGTCTCGTTGTGCGCTGGTAGACGACGACGACCAGCAGCACCACGACGACAGCGACGACGGCGATGACGACGTGATGACGACGACGACTTCGTCCCCGGGACCCTGCCCAAGGCCCGCTTGAGCATAGCGCCCAGGGGCACGTAACTTGAGCACTGATATAAGTATTATAAATAGTAGTTTATGTCCAAACTTTATGTCACATAATGTCAAACTAATTCAAAATGGCCGCCATAAATCACACATTACATTTCACAGGCCATTACCGACGTCTTGAGCGACTGGCACAACGTGGGAGTCATGGGGGCCAAGTTGGCCAAGGCGGTGCAGGCGGTGCAGGCGGTGCAGGCGGTGCAGGCGGTGCAGGCGGGGCAGGCGGTGCAGGCGGTGCAGGCGGTGCAGGCGGTGCAGGCGGTGCAGGCGGTGCAGGCGGTGCAGGCGGTGCACCGGTGCAGGCTGCATGCGGTGCAGGCGGTGCAGGCGGTGCAGCGGTGCAGGCAGGTGCAGGCTGCAGGCGGTGCAAGGCGGTGCCGGCGGTGCAGGCGGTGCAGGCGGTGCAGGCGGTGCAGGCGGTGCAGGCGGTGCAGGCGGTGCAGGCGGTGCAGGCGGTGCAGGCGGTGCCGGCGGTGCAGCGTGCAGGCGGTGCAGGCGGTCAGGTGGCGGAGCAGGCGGTGCATGGCGGTGCAGGCGGAGGTGCAGGCGGTGTGCAGGCGGTGCGGCTGTGATGCGGTGCAGGCGGTGCAGGCGGTGCAGGTGCGGTGCAGGCGGACGACCCCCCCCATGGATGTCCAGCATACCCTGGAGCCTATGTCTCGTCGTGCGCTGGTAGACGACGACGAAGACTTCGTCCCCGAGACCCCGCCCAAGGCACGCTTGACCACTGATGTAAGTATTATAAATAGTAGTTTATGTCCAAACTTTATGTTACATAATGTGAAACTAATTCAAAATGGCCGCCGAAAATGACACATTCCATTTTACAGGAACCTACAGCTTCTGCCGCGCAGCGACCATCGAAGCCATCTTCAGTCACCTCCCAGGCCCAGTACCACAACAAGCGCAAGTGCATCATCTGTGGCACGAAGGTACAGAAGATAGCGCAACATATGCGCAAGATGCACAGGATGGCAGGTGACAAGGCCCGAGAACTCGCCAAGTCCGTGGACAAGGAAAGCCGGACGGCAAAGAAAAGGGAGCTACGCCATTTGTGCTTGCAGAAAGGGCAAGTTATCCATAAGTAACGCCATGTAACATATTTACTTTACAGCAACTAACTAGACATTTTGCACCTTCGTCGCTAACCGGAAAACCACCATGATGTCTGTCCGTTATTCCATTCCCAACTAACTCATTATTTTCCAGATGCAGAGCCTATGTAGCCGACATGGCTTGCCATCTACGTCTCGTGCACACACACCCCGCCGACCATCATGCAACCCACACCCTCCGTTGATATAACGCCACGGAGCGACACATCCCTCCAAGTCACGCTTCGACGATTGTACGACTACTCAACCCGCCCATCTGGAGGAAACCGGTCGCAGAAAAATGCGAAATAACTATCAACCCTGAAGAGATTTGTACAGTTTTGCCAGATAGCGGAGCTTCCCCTGCCAGGTGCTGCCAATATACAGACAGGGCTCCAGATAAGGAATTTGACATTGGGTACTGTTACTCCATACTTTTGAAATCAATTGGGTTTTCTCAATTTTCAATTGGGTATTTTAAAAACGTTACCCCATCAATTTTTTTTCAATTGGGTATTTCCATATTTTGATTACAAAAACCGATTCGGAAACAAATCGTACTAATTTATGTATTAATGGTACTGTTTTGTTGTTCATATAATTAATTCACTTACTTATAAGAGCACCAAAAGTATTAGTTCAAGTTTTCAATGATTCCAAGTACATACAAGTAACTGTTACTAGAGTAATTGGGCTTGTGGCATTTGTGACCAGTGTAGTTCCGGATCTGCTAGCACATTTATAGTTATAAGTTATGTAACAAGCAGTATCATGTATTCAAAAAATCATGCGAGATGTTTCATTATCTGAATGACAAACAGTGCAGACGCTGATCAAGAATGCATTGATTGGCAGATTGATCTTTGCAACACGTGATCCAGTTTTTTTTTTGCTGACCACGTTTGACAGCAATTCATCAATAATGTCAATCACGATTAATTTGGGATCTCCACACACCGAGCTCAACAAAATGACTGTATGATGCCTTGTGCAATGGATTGAGATTCCACCTTTGCATCGGTTGTAAAATAAATCGAAATACATTTTGTTGCGCCATGTGTCACCAATTTTCTACGAAAAAATCTGACATGATCTGATTGTGTTATTTATAGTGTCTATCGCTACTACGATTATATTACCTAATGGGTGAATTCGGGCGCCGTTCAACTCGTCCTATTTTAACTTAGTTAATTCGACTTTCATTTTATTCAGCGTGCGCGTTGGTCGAAATACCAATAATGTTACCATATTTTCATTTATTACTTATGATACCGTCCCACATGTAAAATATAAACCTGACACATTCAAAATAATAAAATGTCTGCTGTGCCCCGCCCTCCCCCAGGACCAATTTCACTGTACCATTTGTTTTATCCGTATGGATAGTCGTTTACGAATGTCTATGGACGTTTTTCGTTGCATCTCCTGGAGTAGACTCGGGGTCGCCGAAACAAGCAGTTTCACATCGATTTGAATTTAAGAAAATAGACTACAGGTAGTAATGAGCATGGATCTCGGGTTCACAATAGTGTCGCATCGCCGTTTGTTTTCCACAATTATTGATTTGAAAATCAGTAATATTTTCCATAAATGACGTGGATTGTGACAACAAATTCAGAGGTAAAGGGGAATTCAATTCCAGCTCGCGTGAGCTCTTAAGTTTGTGTCAACTTTCGCCATAATTGATAGGCTCCGTCATATACGATTTCTTTTCTCAAAATCAATATGGGCAAAAACGGCCGATGCTATAAGGGTGGAAATTCTAGATTCTGGGATCATTAACTTGAACGGTACTCGAAACAACTGCCGTGTGTTGGGTTACTAGAGTATCGAATTGGATCAATTTCTTTCCCGCTGAGAGTCGGAATCGCTCCCGCTAAATCCTGGAGTTCAAATCGAATACACCCGAAGACCGGTTTCCAGCCGTTATCGGTGAAATACAGAGAGACAGTGTCCGTAGCTGGAGCCGGGACCAGACTTTGTAAACATTGAATGGCCGACCGCACAGATCATCGGTGATGATTTTGTAGGATTGTATACATGAACAAATCTAGCAGTACGCGACAAGTACGCTACAAGATAAAAAAGTATAGCGTACCGGACATTTTAATTGATTTTTGGTACGCATTGGCCCTGATTTTAATTGGGTTTTGGCATTTTTCAATTGCGTATTTGCGCAAATATGCACCTTATCTGGACCTCTGTACAGACATTAGTCGGCAATCTCAGTTCGAGCCTCCACCGGGAGTCGTCCGAGCGAAAGGACGCTCGTGCGATCATCGACGAGACTAATAACCTCTTGCCGGCGGAGTCCCGCCAGTACTTTGAAAACTCGCCCTATGTACAGGGTGTACTCCTTCGAATGGAGGAACCCCTGCCTGACATCCACGACCTGACCGCAACCAGATGCGTAATATTAACACTTATTGCCTTCTCATCTGGCTGCCGGATTTCAGCACTGACTAACATGACGCGCACACAGGTCAGGACTGCGCCCTTGTTGGCCAGTGAAACCGATCACTCGTGCCGTGTCATAAGCGTATCACGGCACAAAACTACATCAGCACAATGACCTGCCAAATTGCCGCGATTGTACGATCAGATTCTTACTTATATCTCACTGACTTCGGGGGTGGGGTGGGGGGGGGGTTAGTGATATGTTATTCACAGATATTCGTGCCCGAGACTACACGGAGAGGACGTGCATGGCCGACAGACTGCTGGAGCCCTCAGTCGCTACGGATCCATCAACATCACGGCATTCCGCAAGACAATAACGACGAGCGCGCGCCGCCACAGGACTGACAATGCACAGCCAGTGACCAGCCTCCTCTCCCATAACATAACCACGGCCGACAGATATTATAGGTAAGTTCCAGTGATCTTATCTTATAGTGTAACATATCCTTTGCTCAGCATAACTACCAGCTTGTCCGCACTTCCATATGCATTGTTATTTTACACCTTCGCTGGCAACAGATCACAGGCGGCTGACGCGTATGGTCGGGTCGAGGAGGCCAATAGGTCCGAGCCTCCAGCCGCTGACTTCAGTGACAGCGAGGCCGAGGAGATGGCAGAGGAGGAGGAGGTCCGCCTGGCGCTAGCCACAGCCAGATTTAGAGTAAGTACACGTATTAGTGTAGTAGTGTAGACCCAGATAAAACAGGCTGATCAGTCTCCACTCATCCATTTCTTCATTAAATATCAAAGTTACGCGAAGATGCCAAGACCCTCTACATTCAATAAGTAAGTAGCAGATTTGTATCTTTCCGTCCGCGCCCTACTCCCCTCAGACCTCACCGATACTTACGCAGACATAGTGCGCCGTGCTGCCTAGATCCATGTCACGAGCACACTGTGCACTACGTCTTCCCATATGAGGGTGCACGCCGCATTACAGGAGCGCTTCATCGCGCGCTACGACATTCATTACCGGGAGTGTCTGGATGCATGCTTCGACTACGCAAGCATAGCGTCTCATAACAGGCGCATCGCAGTCATGCACTTGTTAACAGACTCCGACCCTGAGCCGGAGCCCGAGGGTGAGAATTCATCGCCGGAAGATGAGGACATTGGTGAAGTCAAACGCTATCTCGAAAAAGAGAAGCGCAAGATAAATAGATAGCAACACATCGATGAGGATGAGGAGTTAGAAGAGGAGGAGACGGTGTGCTTCCCTGGGTTGGAAGAATGCGACTCACCCGATGCGATACTAAAGCGGCTGGACAGCGTCGAGGACGTCCTGGCATCGGCACAGAGACAGTCACTTCAGCACCGAGGGTCATTACAGCTGTGAATGTACTATTCATACCTATGCATCTTTGACGCTTTAGAAGAACATTTCAGTGCGCGCTACGAGGTAGACCTCAGGCTGTGGCTGGAGTCACGTTTCCGCGTGAAACAAGTCGCCACCACCCCGGACCGAGCCCACATGCTCATGCTCTTTTATTGTGGACGCCATAGCTGCTACGTTGAAATGCAACATTCGGGGGTGCGACCAGCGGTCTGTAGCCGTACCTTACTGCGACACAGACTCCGACCCTGAGCCGGAGCCCGAGGGTGAGAATTCATCGCCGGAAGATCGGAAGATGATGACATTGGTTAAGTCAAACGCTATGTCGAAAACACATCGATCAGGTGCTCGCGGAGAAGAAAGCGAGAAAACTAGAATCCATGAAGCGGGAAATGCAGAAGCAAACGGATGCAGACGAGGAATGCTGGGCAAGCAATCGGACAAGATGGTCAGACGACGAGCACCGACTGCTAGCTGAGATGTTCTACAATAGCTTCTGCACCATGGGCAACAAGAAGATGCCGCTAGGCGTTATCTGGAAGACGAAAGGATCCATAATTTGTCAAAAGGAGGCAAGAGCAAGAAGTTACTATAGTGTTTTGATTTCAGAGACTGCTAAGAGACCGCATTTAGTGATAATAGTGTGGGAGATAGACAGCTAAGAGACCGCATTTAGTGATATAGTGTGGGAGATAGACGGCTAAGATACTGCATTTAGCGAGGGGTTGGGGGGTGTAGGGAAGTACTCTTTTTTTCCAGCACTATCTCCTGGCAATCATCCTGCTATTTATTCCATAACAATGCGGACAGACAGGTGAGCAGGCGGACGGACGGACAATCAGCAAGAATGGACGGACAGACATATGAAAATTACATGAAAAAATGCTTTTTTATTGCTAACCCAGGCTTAGTTTAAAAGTTATTAAAAGAAACCCATTTAAAGTCCCCGGGGACTATTGTTAGCATTATGGCGTCATAGTCCTGGGTTAGGGTTAGGGTTTGGGTTCACGGACTTTCCACAGGGACTAAAACGCCAAGTCCCGAGGACTAAAGCGCCATGTCCGGACTATTCAAGGACTTTAAGGGACTAAAGCGCATTATTTTCGGGACTAAAACACCCATTAACTCCAACCCTAATTAGCGTTTTTCGCAGCATTCATATCGACTTACGCAGCAGTTAGCAGGTATCCAGGGGTAATCAGTTAGCGTGGGTGAAATTAAGCTAACGTCTAAATATAGTCTAATTCATCTAGTTAGACATTAGAATGAATGTAATAAATTAATTAGAATTAATTTACCAGATGGTTCAAAATTTCGCTGTTTTTGTGTCATAAAAATCGTTTAAAACGTCCTAGAGGTCTGGGCATTAGTGGTACCGGTATTTTGCATTCGTAGACATCCCTGAAGGCCTTAGACGATCCCAGATGATCCCAGGGGGTCAGAATATGCTTAAAAACCGAAGACAATGAAAACCCTCTGACACCCTATGTATACCTCAAACCGATTTAACCCTAAGTCAACTTTGTAGTCTGTAATGGTTAAGGGTGACCTATAGACACGTTCATATACCTGCATTCATTTACCTTCTACGTTCACCACGTAACCTTGGGTGACCTTGACAAGTTTGGTCAAAATCTGTTAGCATTTTCGTGCCGACCTAGTCCCTAAATGGCTAACAGGGATTTGGTTTTCTTACGATATCTTATGTATTTATACAGTTATTGTGTTCCAATTTGACAGACATTTAAGCTGCATGGATCTGGAGAGTTCCTGAAAATATGGTAGGAATCCGTTCATAAACAACCCCAGAATAGTGTTTTGAAATTTCCAAGTCCCTCACTGAAAAGTCCCTCAAATTATTTTTTTTCGGTCGAGCAGGGGGTGCACATACCTTCGGGACGGCGTCATTTTCGGGGCTAGACGTAATATTATTAGTGCAACGTGTAGCTTAGAGAAATCCCTCAAACTTGTAAGAGGCGCCCTCTCAAATTTCGACTTGTAAAACAGGGGGGCCTTTTTGAAACGTCTATCATAACATAGGGATTCCATGAAGATATGAAGCTTATCTTTTGACACATTAATGCTCAGCTCAGAGCTACAGGATGACACAATTGCGGACGTGATAGACCGTTCCAGGGCGAAAATATTAGTGAAAAAGTCGGGGACTTTATCATAAAAAGCTAACACACTATCCCTTTTTTGGGCGTTTTATGGTCGTATTCATAAGAACATATCTCATTGAATCCTTCACCGATTTGTACGAAATGTTTACCTATCGAACGTTCAGATGTCCCTCTTAGACAACCATGTTTTCGTTGGTGCAACTTCGCTCTCCATGACCATTTTTTCGTGCTTTGAAATTGACGAAATTCGACTTTTTCACAAAATATCGCATATATTATGTTTCGATCCTAATAACTTTTTTAAACCTAATACCACCTAGTAAAAGCGATGCGGTAATGATAGTGTGTATTCTTCTGAGCTGCTATGCCAATTAGGAGGTTTATATATGCATATGTAAGAAAGTTATTAAAGGATGTGCAACGGCAAAATACTCAGCACCCATGGACTATAAAAGGTGCAAATTTCAAAAGGTCATAAAACCACTTATGCGCATGCTACGTCAATGAACCGACTATGTACGTGCTCAGAATAGACAGTAGTACCCGATAGGCTATATACTACACTCCTCCCCTCTTTAAAAAAAAATAATAAAAAAAAATACTAAAAATACCCTATTTTGACACCACTGTGTAAGGCCCTATAACATATAGGCCAGTGTCATATACCATATAACAGAGGGGCCTAATATGAACAGGATCCTGAAAATTACAGCTCTCTATCACTTCTTTATCGAAATATACGGGGGTTCAAACATGGTCACCTGGGGTTCACTTTAGTGAAAAATGCAGATAAAGTCACTCGATACCAACAGCTGGTATTCGGCACATGCGCAAGCCACAACTATGAAACTTATATGTGCGTGCTCAGCATAGATGTCGCTTCAATATAGGCTATCTAGCTCACTCATAACTCGGTATTTAAAAAAATAATACCTGGGTTGAAAATTGATTTCAGTTTGTAACGTCATCATTTAACGACGTAGTCCCTCAAACCCAAATTTGCACACGGTACCACTTAGAGGCTTCAATTCTGAACATATTCTCAATATTTGAGCTTTATATCTCGCTTGAGCTCTGAGATATAAAGCTCGAAAAAAGGTCATAAAACGAGTATTGACCTACTGCATATCGGGTTGGGGGCCGTTTCTCGACCCCCTGTAATTTCGCTCCTAGGCATGCCAATGTAACAAAACTAGTACCAAAATGTTCAGAAAGGATAGTTCTAAGGGATAGGCTATCTAGTTGACTAATATGCCACTATTTAATCAATAAATATTTGGGGTCAAAATACACCAAAGTTGGTCACGTGACACCTCCCCGATTTAGTCGCCTAAACCCATATTGCACACGGCACCACTTACAGGCTTCAATTATTAACATATGTTAAATATTTGAGCTTTATATCTCCTTTGAGCTCTGAGATATAAAGCTCGAAAAAAGGTCATAAAACGAGTATTGACCTACTGCATATCGTGTTGGGGGCCGTTTCTCAACCCCCTGTAATTTCGCTCCTAGGCATGCCACTGTAACGAAACTACCAAGATGTTCAGAAAGGATAGTTCTAAGGGATAGGCTATCTAGTTGACTAATATGCAACTATTTAATCAATAAATATTTGGGGTCAAAATACACCAAAGTTGGTCTCATGACACCGCCCCCATTTAGTCGCCAAACCAGAATTTGCACATGGCACCACTTAGAGGTATCGATTATGAACATATACCCAAAATTTGAGCTTAATAGCTCGTTTAATTCATGAGATAGTGTTTGCAAAAACCCTATTGCCATGCATTATATATCAGCAAACGAAACACCTACCCGTACTTAAATAATGGTTACGTCCGTTTCATATACCGGGTTCAAGCCCGATTATGGCACTCGTAGGCATGCCACAGTAATAAAACTAGTGTCCACTTATTCTACAGAGATAGTTCTACAATGTCCATCAAATTTCAGCTTAATATCTCGCTCCGTTCATGAGATAATGGGGGATAGTAGCGAGTTCTCTTATCTTGCTTCCCGCCAGATGGCGCCATTTCCCACAGGTCACGGAACTATCCCAGTCTCTGCAGTTCCAATACACACACGTGTAATTCATAGAATTTGTAGAGTATTAGCGAGTGAAATTATGGCATCAAACTCAAAGTACGGTTCACTAAAGTTGGGTCAACTAAAAGACGAACTAAGGAAAAGGAATGCTAGGCTCGCTGGTCGGAAAGAAGAACTAGTATGTTCTAGATGAACACCATGATTACTATTACCAAATACAGGGACAGCTCCTTTGCACTGGTGCCAAAACATGTATATTGGTTATCTGTACTGCAAACAATTTAAAAATCACTGATATAAAGTATGTCACAGTAACGATAAATGACCCATTTATTGCACAAATGGTGCAAACTCTGAAGCTGTTTTTTGACAATTATTTCAAACAGGCTCTGCTTGAAAAGCACTTCTACAAGTCTTATGTTGCTTAAACCTTACCATACTTACAGAGTTGGAAACTGAAATTGATTCTCATGAGCTGCCAAAATATGTTTTTGTTAAGAATTATTGAATAATAAAAACAAACAGCCGACGACACAATTTAATTCAGCACATGTCGACTGGTGCCACACCGCAGAGTATATTTTTTTCTAAAGAAATATTTAGAATTTCCCAAGAGCAAAATTATTATTTCACACAAGTTAACACAGCTCCAGTTAACATGTTAAGAAGGTGCGTAATTCGACCGAATTTCGTGGTATTTCTTCACCGAAAATGGCAAGTTGGGAGTTCTTTAGAATCGTTTCAATGGGACGATTCTAAAGAAATAACAAATTTACCCCCAAATTACGCACCTTAACTGGAGCTCTGGCTAACTTAGATTTTAGGTACATTTATTGCATGTATTGTATATTTAATGTATTAATTAATAGCCTCAGTCCGTTACTGTAACCTGTGGTTTCTTGTTTATATATGTCAGCATGAACAATTTCATGACCACCATACAAATAATGTAATTCAATATAAACTCAATGTATTATTATATTATTTTTAAACATGTATTAATTTATGCATGTTTGGAAACAATTCCTGATATGAAATTGCACAGCATGAAGCAGTCAAACGTGATATGTGATGCAATTTTGGTTTCAGTGCTTGTCAATGATTTGTCAATACTGTTTTACAGTTACTCCTTGCTAATACTCCTTCGTTTAACAGTGTGATACAGTTCTAAATACTGATAATATCTGAAGTAAACACAACGTGAAACGTGTTACGATACACAATACACACACTCAGCAGCTGTGTATTACAGTTTCACATTGACCTGTGGCACGAGGCACCATCTAACTAGGAACGACAACTCTCTACTATCGGCCATTAATTCGAAAAACCCGACACACCCGTGTGTTTAAATGGTTTTGTCTGCCGTGTAGTGCCCTATCGTGTAAAGTTCGCATGGCGCGAAAATTTGATATTTAAGGCAGCGTATACACGTGGTGCGTCCCATTCTTTCTGAATCAGTCGTAGGAAATTCTAACAAGTGTTTCATTCCTGATTGGATAACCAACCATGATGAACACAAGTGCGACACAGACCATGGATAACGACGAACTCGTTAAGTGTGATGTCAGAGATTGTGGATTTAACCACGGAAAGGGACACCTGGCGGGAGCGCTACTCAAAGCTGAAGGAGGTAACCAATACTTACATATATATACGTGCCTTGTATACAGTGGAACCTCTCTTAAATGGACACCCTTCTCTACAGTGGAACCTCTCTTAAATGGACACCCTTCTCTACAGTCGAATCTCGCTAAAATGGACACCCGGCGAGGTCCCATATGTGGTTTACTGTTAATCCAATGCATACTCGCATATATACGTGCCTTGTATACAGTGGAAACGCTCTAAAATGGAAACCCTTGTATACAGTGGAACCTCGCTAAAATGGACACCCTACGATGTCCCAGTATAAAGTGGTACTCCACTCCGTGATTTCCATTATAATCCCGTTTCAGGCGACTGACAGTGACCGGCGTACGCTACAGGTAACGGCAGACGCCACCAGTGAGGCCCTCGCAACTGAGGTGCAGAAACCCCAGGATGTGCAGACGCAACTCGTTAACACCCTGGCAGCGAAGTACGCAGCCCCGCCGAGGATGCAACCTCCGCCCCCGCAGGCAGTGAACCAAGGAGGTGGCGACGCGGCCAGCTCCTCGGATAGGGCGATGCACGCCCTACCAGAGCCCGTGCCTCGCTGCTCTCCCATCCTCTTTCCCGACGAGGACGAACCAGAGCCCGTGCCCCGCCGGTCTCCGCTCCTCTATCCCGATGAGGACGAGGACGAGGATGAACCCGGTGACGTGGACGAAGACAGGATACCCAAACCGAAGTCTACCCGAATCCGAACCAGGATACGCATCAGTGGACGCGGATCGGACATCAGCGGCGATGTAAGTATTATAAATAGTAGTCAATGTCAAAAATGTTTGTAGAAAAATGTTCTAATGATACAAAATGGCCGCCATAAATTACCAATTACATTTTACAGGCCATTGATGACATCATTGCCGACTGGCAGGATGTGAGCCTGATGGGCCAGATGTCAGTGAGACCGGAGGTGACGCTGACCCCGACACCACCAACCTTGACCCCAGCACCGCCGACCCCACACCCTATCATTGTAAGTTTATGTTTTGTTTATATTTGCGCATCAGGTACATACACATTTATTACATCGTGCATTTCACTGACAAGTCGCATACCATGTGGTGCATTTATTTTCAGCGAGGAGACCACGTCACCCCCGTTGACGAAGCGCACTCGTACCGTTCACCCGAGGATGACACAGACCATGACGACTTTCACGACACAGCGATGGGCCGGTCGCAGCCTGCTCTGCAGAAACAGACACCGACGGCTTCTACATCCACGGCGGCCTCTCCGAAGCGATGGAGATTACAGGCCCCCGTGACCTCAGCACCGCCGACCTTGACCGCACACCCTATCATTGTAAGTTTATGTTTTGTTTATATTTGTGCATCATGTACATACACGTTTATTACATCATGCATTTCACTGACAACTCGCATACCATGTGGTGCATTTATTTTCAGCGAGGAGACCACGTCACCCCCGTTGACGAAGCGCACTCGTACCGTTCACCCGAGGATGGCACAGACCATGACGACTTTCATGACACTGCGATGGGCCGGTCGCAGCCTGCTCTGCAGAAACAGACACCGACGGCTTCTACATCCACGGCGGCCTCTCCGAAGCGACGTAGATTACAGGTCCCCCTCACCCCAGCCCCGCCGACCTTGACCCCACACCCTATCATTGTAAGTTTATTTTTTATTTATATTGACTAAATCCGGGGGACTATATCTACGGTACACTGTTCGCAAAATTTCATAAGCCCCCTTTTTCCACTGTTTGAAAATTTCAATAAGACAGTGATTGAAGACTAGATTGCCGGTAAGCAGTACTCACATACATATTATTTGTACTGCGCACGGTGCACTGTTCGCAAAATTCCATAAATCCCCTTTTTCCACTGTTTGCAAAATTCATTAAGACAGTTATTGGAGACTAGATTGCAGGTAATCAGTACTCACATACATGTTCTTTGTACTGCGCACGGTGCACTCTTCGCAAAATTTCATAAGCCCCTTTTTTCCACTGTTTGCAAAAAGCTGCGGGTTGACATACCCCACCCACCTTTTTATAATGGGGGACTAAATCCGGGGGACTATATCCACGGTGCACTGTTCGCAAAATTTCATAAGCCCCCTTTTTCCACTGTTTGCAAAATTCATTAAGACAGTTATTGGAGACTAGATTGCAGGTAATCAGTACTCACATACATGTTCTTTGTACTGCGCACGGTGCACTCTTCGCAAAATTCCATAAGACCCTTTTTTCCACTGTTTGCAAAAAGCTGCGGGTTAACATACCCCACCCACCTTTTTATAATGGGGGACTAAATCCGGGGGACTATATCCACGGTGCACTGTTCGCAAAATTTCATAAGCCCCCTTTTTCCACTGTTTGCAAAATTCATTAAGACAGTTATTGGAGACTAGATTGCAGGTAATCAGTACTCACATACATGTTCTTTGTACTGCGCACGGTGCACTCTTCGCAAAATTCCATAAGACCCTTTTTTCCACTGTTTGCAAAAAGCTGCGGGTTAACATACCCCACCCACCTTTTTATGATGGGGGACTAGATCCGGGGGACTATATCCGGATGGCTAACAGCTGCGGGTTAACATACCCCACCCACCTTTTTATGATGGGGGACTAAATCCGGGGGACTATATCCGGATGGCTAACAGCTGCGGGTTAACATACCCCACCCACCTTTTTATAATGGGGGACTAAATCCGGGGGACTATATCCACGGTGCATTGTTCGCAAAATTCCACAAGCCCCCTTTTTCCACTGTTTCAAAAATTCAATAAGACAGTGATTGGAGACTAGATTGCAGGTAAGCAATACTCACATACCGGTACATGTTCTTTGTATGCTAGATAAATACTTACAAGTGAAAAAAGGGTCTTATGGAATTTTGCGAACTGTGGAAAAAGGGGGCTTGGGGAATTTTGTTCATCTTACTGTTTCAGGCATTGGGAGGGGACGTCAACGAGGAAACGTTTTTCCCCGGCCTTGCCCAGCATCAGTCCGGCCCAACCCAGCTCTACCCCATGGACGCCCACCCTCACCCCTTACCCGGTATGTATAAGTTCATGTAACTATCTAACATGCATATAGTCAATTTTCCCACCACGCAATTGGGTTACCATTGAGATAACATGTGTTCCTTCGTTTTCAGCGAGAAGAGTCGAAGAGGCGGCTTCTGGATTTGGCCCCGCCCACGAACACGTCCTAGACAGCGACCCCAGAACCACCGACCCTTACCCCATACCCGGTATGTATAACTTGATGTTTTATATACATTTGTCTAACATGCATATAACCAGCTATTCACTCATATATATATATATATACTCAATCGCAGTGTTGAGATAACATGTGTGCCTTCATTTACAGCCAGTAGACGTCAGCGACGACGAGGACTTCTTGTCAGAGCCAACCCCTACGCAGCACCGGCTTTCAGTAAAAAAAGCTGACAGCACCGTATCCGTGAGTTGTTCTTTCACTTATAATGGTGCCAGTCTTCAATTAGCCTTCTTTTAATATGAAAAGAAGGCTAATTGAAGGCTAGCACTAATGAACGTTCTGAAACTACATGTCCACCCACAATTATATCGTTACACTTGCAAGCATTCATATTATTTTGCAACAATTCCGCAACCGACGAGACTGCCCCGTCTGCAACAAGAACGTATTGAAGATAGCACAGCACCTGCGGCGTATGCACGGGGTGGACGCAGCGAAGGCACTGCAGCTGTCCAAGACCGCGGACAGGCAAGCCAGAACGTCGACCAGGAACGAACTGCGCCACCATTGCACTGTGCCAGGGTGAGTTACACACGAGTACACATTTACTTTGCAGTAACCAGATATTTGGTACTAACTCATTAATTTTCAGCTCATGCAGCCGTCAGGTGGCAACATTTCTGCAAAAAAACAGTATGTTGCCCAGGTCAGGAAGTACTGGGACATTACTGGATTTCCTGGCCTGGACGTGCTCTCCAGAGAGGCGCTCGCTCCATACTTCCCCCGGGCGCGCGCGCCATGTTTAAAGGATCTACTTATAGTCATTAATTAGTCATTAGCCATTAATCACTGCACAACGCACATATAAGACAGCGGTAGTAGGCTGTTGGCCTGATAAACTGTTGTAAATAAGGTAGTATTATACCTTTGTAATACCATAAGTCCTCAAGGGCTATACCTGTTTCTAAGTCAACTAAGTCCACTAATACACATAAACTGTGTATAAGGTTTCGAACGCACCAAGTCTGTGACCTTGACCCTGGGCTTAGTGGGGGCGGCACGAATGTGGATTTGTCACAGGATGGCAGAGGACCATTGGAGCAATGCGTGTGTGAAATGTGAAGCAGATCCGAGCAAAGGAACAGAAATTATAAGGCATTTACCCAGCGTTAAGGTTTCGAACGCACCAAGTCTGTGACCTTGACCCTGGGCTTAGCGGGGGCGGCACGAATGTGGATTTGTCACAGGGTGGCAGAGGACCATTGGAGCAATGCGTGTGTGAAATGTGAAGCAGATCCGAGCAAGGAAACAGAAATTATAAGGCATTTACCCAGCGTTAAGGTTTCGAACGCACCAAGTCTGTGACCTTGACCCTGGGCTTAGCGGGGGCGGCACGAATATGGATTTGTCACAGGGTGGCAGAGGACCATTGGAGCAATGCATGTGTGAAATGTGAAGCAGATCCCAGCAACGAAACAGAAATTATAAGCAATTTACCCGAGCGTTAAGGTTTAGGGACGTACGTACGTTACGTACGTTACGTACGTACGGACGCCGGTAACACTATATGCCCCCCCTCACCATTCGGTGGCGGGGGCATAATAAAGAAACGCTACAGTTTTCAAATTCTTAACATTTGAATTATGTGCATTAATGTTCATAATCCGTGTATATTATGAGACGGGCATTGATTTGCCGAATAAAAAATACACCACGATGTTTATATTGGGTTATAGGAATTAAATAAGTGTATAACTGTTTAAATATTCCACAAGTTCTAAAAGTTACAAGTGCCCGCTATACAGATATAATCATTTAGTAATAAATATTTTACTGATAGTGACGCGCGGTGGTATCAGGCTATTTTCATATGCAAATGAGGCATGCTATTTTTTAATTATTTATACTAATTAAATGAGTCACTTGAAAAAATAATATTTTAGACAGATTATTAAGTATGATCATTGCACATCAAAATATAAATACAGATAATAAATAGTAATGTCCGTTAACATTTTAAGGAAACACGGTTATCGCCCCTGATATCAGTGTGAAAATTTACCTTTAAGATACAAAATCACAAAAAACTTAACTCTGGGAAAAATTCAAAAATAACTTCACCACTAACACTCCCTTAGAAATTCCCAAAACTCAGCTTGATCTGAAACAAATTCCAATGCCTACCTTTATTGATGCTATACAAAAATATCACCAAGTAAAATTAGTTAAGATTTCAAACTAATAATTCAATATAAATGGCAAACTAATGTGGGCGATGAGTTGAGCAATGCAGCAGCGCAGTCGACGAGAGAGATCAGTGTAGTCCAACGACAAAGTTGCCAGTAACAACAAGGGAAGGCAGTCACCTTCCGCACTGGCGGTATTACAGGAAGTAGTCAGATGCGGAGTGAGGCGGAGTATATAAACATTTATCCCAAAATCTACAAGAAACGCGCAATGGTTTAAATAGGATCCTAGTTAGTGGACAAAGTGTATATATATGTCACGGTACGTAACTTACTATAGGGAGAAAATGTGTATTCGTGCCCAGCTAGCTCAGTCGGTTAGAGCGATGGTACGGTACACCAGAGGTCCCGGGTTCGAGCCCCGGGCCGGAGCACATTTTTCTCACCCTGTGACATTTGGCGCCCAACGAGGGACCGTGACTGATATATATACTACCCAAAATGTACCAAATATATGGAATTCAGAGACAAATTAAATATAGAATTTGGGAACGAATTCCAATTTGGCGGGGAAGTATGTCGCGGTACGTAACTCACTAAGGGGAGGAAGTGTGTATTCGTGCCCGGCTAGCTCAGTCGGTTAGTGCGATGGTACGGTAAACCAGAGGTCCCGGGTTGAAGTTGATTTCAACAATGTGGACTAATCACACATAGACTGTAGACGTCTGGTCTCGGATACATTGTTACTACATAGACTGTAGACGTCTGTTCCTGGATACATTGTTACTACATACAGGGATTCCGCTGGGGAAAATAAAAAAATCGCCACTTAAAAGAAAAAAAGAAAACAGGATTTTTTTTTCTTTTCGAATATTGTAATTTTTTATCGCCAATTGTTTATTTTTATTGCCAATTGCGAAAGTGGCGATCGCCAGCGAAATCCCTGTTCCCATATACATAATTAATATACAGACAATAGATGTCTGTTCCTGTTGACGTCTGTTCCAGGATACATAATTACTACATAGATTTATACGTCTGTTCCCGGATACATGATTAATACATCAACTGTTGTTTTTCATATAGTGATGAGTTCATTCATATAATTAATCGATGTTGTACTATCGAGGAATTTTCAAGGTTTAAAAATGCAACAGTGAAGTCTGCATGACAATTGCTAATTAAAACTAGCAATTGTCAGGTGGTAATAGGCGAGGGCACGTAATTGTCTCTGAACAAGTACGTTAGTTCGTCTGTATGTACAGATATATCCGTCTGTCCATGTGGACGATTGTATTGTACAGGAATGTGACCAACGTAAGTAAAGTATCGGAATTTCCTCTCTGATAGCAGATACGAAAATATCATTTAAACCTCTAAAATACTTCGGCAAGTAGGTTCTATTAAATTGGGTCGATTGCTACGCAATTCTGAGGGAAAGCAATCTACTTAGTTGCCAGAAAATACATTGTTTAGATGGATTGATGGGAAAGATAGGCCCAAGTAAATTGGACACCCCGTGGTATTAATGTAGATTAAAAGTGTCAATATGAGACATAATATTGAAGATATTACATGTTGGAGAAACTCTTACTAAATTTTCAATGGAACAAAATGGCTAAGTGTTTCAGTGATACATTTGTATTTCGAAGGTGACAGAGACGTACGTACAGAACCTCAAGAACAACGCAATATGCCCCCCGCCCCTTGCAATTGCATAGGGGGCATAACTAGACATTATGTTTGTAAAACATGGATATGACCTCCCATGGCATACTGGACTCTAACTGGAGAAACTCTTACAAACTTTCAACATATCAAATTAAATGTACACCGACATACGGACGGACGTACGGAACTCTAAGAGCAACGCAATATGCCCCCTTGCTATCGCATAGGGAGCATAAACACAGAAGTTCGCTTAGTAACACTAAACCGACTGCAGCTCCACGTCATATTGAGCCAATGGAGATAAACTAGGTTAAACGACTGAAATGTTGGTCATATGGCAAATAACTGCAGATCAGTAAATGCAAACAGCTGTTGTGTGTTGTGGACGATCAGGTCATTAGTGGCAAATTAAAATCAGTTGATATTTTGTCCCCGCAATGGTGACTATAATTATATTATTCTTAGTATTATTATTAACCAGACTGACTGGTGTACAGACGAACGAACGAGCAATGTATCGACCTCCCGTAGGTCAAGGTAATAACAGACAGGACAATCGAGGAAGTAGGCATAATCGCACCAATGAGCAGCAGGAAAACTATTGCATTCTTTGCATGAGGAAGCCCCTGCATAGAACGGACAGCGGATCATATCGGAAAAGGCACACTATTTTAATGTAAACATGAGTGGACACCCAACATCATGCGATCCCAAAATGTGTCGCGATTGGGTCGGTGCATTAGATAAATATGCACAGTTGGCCCACTTAAATGACGCAAATAAGAAATTGACAGTGTTACAAACAAGTAGCGGTTGTGTCGCCCGCCATATTAAACGATGGTTGGTGGCTTATCCAAATGGCACATGGGCAGCATTAAAAGAAGACTTGGGTTGCGGTTTTCAGATGTGGCAAACCCACATTTCAGATGTGGCAAACCCACAGTGCACAATGGCAATGGTGCGACAAACAAAACTGAACTGAAAATATAGCAAGCTATGCTGAACGAGTTCTTTCTTTTGCTGAGGAAGCATTCGACAATACCCAAAAGCTTCAAGTGGAATGGCAGTCAATTGACACGTTTGTTGATTGGTTAATCAATGAAAGCCAGAAGTTAAAAAAATTAATGAGACAATCCTGACACTTTACAGCCAGCAATATTAATTACAACTCGTGAATTAAATTTGAAAAACAGAGTTTCACTCAATAACAATAAACCAACTCCAGCTCCACGTCACATTGAGCCAGTAGACCAGTTTAAACGACTGACATGTTTTAAGTGTAAGAGAACTGGTCATACGGCAAATAACTGGAGATCAGTAAATGCAACTAGTGTTCCCGCAAACGACAGACCAATCTGCTGGTGTTGTGGTCGACCAGGTCATTTGGTGGCGAATTGCAATCAGTTGAGATTTCGTCCACACAATGGTGACTCAACAAGACTGACTGGTGTACAGACAAACGAACGAGCAATGTATCGACATCCCGTAGGTCAAGGTCAAGGCAATAACAGACAGGACAATCGAGGAAGTAGGCACAATGGGCAGCAGGAAAACTAGTGCGTTCTTTGCACGGGGAAGCCCCTGCAAATAACGGACAGCAGATCATATCGGAAAATGCACACTATTTTAATGTAAACATAAGTAGACGTCCAACATAATGCATAGTACAGTGTCTGGGTGACTACATCAATGTACGCGCACCTACATATGACGGCACGTACATATAGGAAAACAGAAATATAGAGCTTTAGTTGATACAGGTGATGAGATTTCATTAATGCACAGGCGTATTTATGACTTAATGAAGGATAAACCCAAGGTACAGAAGAAAAATATTAATATACAATATGTAAATAGTGGTCCTTTACAAATAGACGGGTGCATTAATTTATCTTTAGACATTGGTGGTCTCCAAGTGTATCAAGAGTTATATGTGGTAAGGGATATTAATAGAAATTTAAAATTAGGACAGGATTTTCTGGAACACAATGGCGTCAGAATTTACTTTCAGTTAGGGTGCATGAGAGTAGGAGACAAAACGTATGTGAGATCAGAGATATACATATTTCATCAATAGTTAGGGCTCAACACACAATTATTCTAAAACCGCAGTCAGCTAAAATATGTTATGGTAAAGTTAGAAATTCACCTGATATATCTGATAATCATGAATACCAAGTTACAGCTACAGATAGAGGCTTTTTGACCAAGGAACGTGGTATATCTGTTGTTAATTCAGTTAGACAATTAAGTAAACTTGCAATATTAATATTAAAACATGCAGATTTATTCGCCAGCAAGGATTCAGACTTAGGACATACGGACACAGTGACAATGAAAATAAATATGCAAGATAATCCCCCAATTAAACTCTGTCCTTAAAGAACGCTAATTAATAATCGCAAAATTATTGATGAAGCCATTGACAAAATGTTGACCGCCAAGATCATTAAAAAGGTCTCGATAACCGTGGTTGGTTGTTTCCAGTTGTAATTGTTGATAAAAAAGATGGTTCAAAAATATTTGTGTTGACTTCAGAAAACACAATCAAATTACCAAAAATAAGTACGGCTATTGCCAAATTTAAGCAATAGCCGTTTTTATTTGCCCGAATAAATGCGGATCGATAGACGTGCTCTTCTGATACGAAATACCGCGGATATGCGCATGTTTGGGGCGAATCGATGGGAGGACGAATTGGTAATGTGGGCACAGCGCATGTGTGTATGATTAGACAGCTGACAGTTCCTTTCAGATTTGACCTCCAAACTTAATTCTCGAAAAATATATAATTCTCGCATAAAATTTGTCATGCCGGGAAGAGGAAAACTGAAGGGAGATGCTAGACAGGCGAGAGCTCGGAAGCGGGCAGCAACAAAGGACGGGGAGGATGTTGTTGCGTCAAAAAGGCGTGGTGAAACGGTCGAGGCAGTGTCTTTGAATTCGGACTGTGACAATCCCGGACACGAAGGGCACGATAGACAAATTCAGACAATTAGCACCAGGTGCAGAACCAGAGCCTTTTCGTTAATTTATGTTCGTCAAATAAAGGTAACGTATGAGTATTATATGAGGTATTTTCAAAAAGACTAACTGTTTTGTCATGCTTAGCCCTATACGGCATAGTATTTTTGATATTCCTAATCTACCAATAGGTACGACTTTTTTAGCACATTTTTCCGCGTTAAATTGTATTCAATTTCCAAAATTTCAGACATGATACTTTTTAATGTGTGCAATATTAATAATTAGCACAATATCGTCATGCATACCCAATAGTTTAGGTTTGAATATAGTCCGTAGTGTATGACAATATGCGTTCGTCGGATTTCTTTTGAGATTAGGTAAACTATACATTTTTCGAAAGGAAATTTATCGAGGAATTCATAAATACATGTTGCGATTTGCGCAAAACACGGGAAAGACCGCCATTTTGCATTTCAGAATGGCCACCAAATTATGTTCGATTTTGTTATATATCCAAACATTGTTCGCAGTTTCGCAGATTTTGAAGGCGCAGTTACGCTATATTTGTATTGTATGTGTGTTCTAATTTCATCTTCTAACGCTGGATACCATAAATACTTAACAACGGCTGACATTTCAAGAATAATGCTTATTTTATCAATCTGATCAGGGCATACACTATTCGTCATTCTAGATCAACAAGGAAGCTTCCGTGTCACGTGAACCAGTTTCACCGTCTATTGATATTTTAACAACGCCATGATTTAAATTCAAATGCCTTGATTATTTAACAACGCCCTGGATGTAATGCAAATTTGTTAGTGACGTCAAAACGAAGCTCCCCAATGTGCATTTAAATCATGGCGTTGTTAAGCATTGCGGTGTTTAACGCTTGTTAATCGAAAGTCGCATGTCGCGAGTTACGTAGACGTTACAGCTACTGAATCCGCATAATCTATCGAAATATTGTGATATTGGCCGCTACTAGTATTTGTCTGTATTGTAATTCACTGTTCGTAGATCTAGGTATAAAGGGAAATGTCTGAACCCCCAGCCGAAGTATGCTTGATCGATGCGATCGAATCATCAACAAATTGGCAGTTGTGTATTGTGTGTAAAGGAGACGCTGCCAAGAAAGGACCCTTGGTTAGTCAACCACAGCCGCAGTCCTATGAACGGATACTTGTTGCCATACAAGAACGGGCACAGCTTCAAGATGGCGATTTCGTACAAATTGACCATAGACTCAAAGGCAACACAAGTTCCAGTCTGCAAAGACAGGGGGCTATTTGGCATCGTATGTGCTACGCTGATACAACACAAACTCAGAAAATAGAGGCACTCAGGGAACGTCATGCATACAGGGTCTCTACCGGTGTGTTTAATGTCAAACAGAAAGGTTTGAAACGCAATAGGAGCGACATGAATGATGTTCCGTCGTCTGCAACCACGTACACACGATCACAAACAGTGCCACTTGACAAAAACAAATGTTTCTTCTGTCAAAAAAGTGAGGAAGATAAATTATTCAAAGTCGGCACAATAAATGCAGGTCAAAAATTGCGACGTGCAGTTGAAGTGTCAGGAAACCCGGAAATGTGTACACGACTAAGTACAGCTATATCTGCAGGTGATGCACATGCTATTGATGTAAGGTACCACAAGAACTGCTGGAATGTGAATGTGTACCATGTGCTAAGTCATGCTAACAGTGGTTCTACTCGACAACAACATAATAATTCATGGCAAAATGCATATCTGATTGAGTTAATTAACTTAATTGACGTACGAACAAAAGCAAAAGAGATCATATCGATAGAAGATATTGAAACCACATACTTGAATTCCTTAGGCGATGTGAAAGAAATCGACAAGCACACTCCTTCATATAATAGAAAATGGCTCAAATCTACTATTATGCATGAGTTACCCCAATATAAATCAGTTCTTCAAAAAGACAGGCGAAAGTCTGCAGTTCTGTATTCCCCAGATGCATGTGATCAGGACTTGGTGAACATTGCTCTGGCAACTGAGAGCGAAAGTCAGAACCATATGAATGATATCTACTGTGCAGCGAAATGCGTTCGAAAGGCTATATCTGGGTTCACTAACAGTGTCGTTGATGAAAGCATCCCAGTGACTAGCACACCTGAGGATGTTCCAGCAGAGCTGTATTCACTGATCCGATGGATTATGGTAGGTACACTCAACGAACTAGAAACTGTTACCAGGACGCGTGTCGTTGAAAGAACTGTCATCACGGTATGTCAAAATATTATGTATGGCTTTAAAACTGACAGGCAGGTGCAATATAAACCTACCAAAGAGGACACAACATTCAAAAAGAGTCCATGTCGCAAAAATTCGCAAGTTTCTCGGATTGGGATTGGCTATCCGCCATAAGACCAGAAGCAAAAAGGTTATTGATCTTCTAAATGCAAATAACTTGTGCATACCACATAGCCGTGTACTCTGTCTTGAGACGTCTCTTGCTAACGCGGTAGTTGAAAACATGAAACGATTCGATGGGTTATATGTACCGCCATTCATTAAGAAGGGTACATTCGTGTATTTTGCAGTCGACAATGCTGACTTTCTAGAAGACACGCCAGATGGCAAAGGTACTACACATGGTACAATAACTGTCATGTACCAAAAGGACAATGTCCAGGGCGATGCAGTGGCGCCTCCTCTGTGCATAACGGACACAAGTAGCAATAGGGTGACACCGTACCACACGGCAATCGTGCCATGCAGTAAACCAAAACCACCACCCTCCTCATCAGAAGAAGAAAGTAACACATTCAAAGTTAGTGAAAGGGGTATTGATGAGAAATACAAATATGGACAGATGGCCTGGATTATGGCTTACGTTGCATCTAGACTACACAAGACAGACGAAGATGCACAAGGGAATGCTGAAGTCAAGCAATCCATGATTCCCGGATGGGCTGGTTACTACTCCTTGGTATCTGAAGCTCGACCAGTGACACGGATAGGGGCGTTGCCTCTGTTACCTGAAGTAGCTCACGAATGGTCAACGCTAACGACAGTGTTATCACAGACCTGCTCTCTTAACAGACTAGTTTCTGGACAGAACCATCCAACTGTCATCTCATGTGACATGGCACTCTATGAGAAGGTAGTGAAGATAATTGATTCACGACCGGATCTAAAGAAACAAGTTGTGCCACGGCTAGGTGAATTGCACGTAGTCATGGCAGCTCTCAGAGCCCTAGGGACATCAATTGAAAATTCGGGAATAGATGAAGCTTGGCTGGAAGCAGATGTGTACGGTCCAGCAACAATGAGGCAGATTTTGAACTGTACCAACTACAAGCGGTCGCTTTCTGCTCATGTGTACACATACGCAGCTCTCTACGAAATGGCACTTGAGGAATTCTTTAAGGAAAACCCCCAAATTGACAGAGTATGTGCAGGTTCCGCAAAGGCAATTGAAGTAGCATGCACTGTTACTGATAAAAGCGAGCGAGCACAGAAAGTGAAAGAGGCAGATATTACCATGAAAGATGTATTAAGAAACCACCAAATACGAGAGCAGTTTGAAGCCTGGGAGGAGAAAAAGTCAGAAAATGCCATGTTCAAGGCAATGATGAATTATCTTCATCGGGTGGAAGTAATTCTACATTTCATAGAAGCATCCAGGAATGCAGATCTTCAGCTCCACCTTGAAGCCGGGGAAAAGCTGAATAGTATGTTTTTCGCAATGGACCGAATGAAGTATAAACGATTGTGGCCAAGATATCTATCTGATATGCAGAAGTTGAAGACAGAACATCCAAATACTTGGAATGAACTCGAAGCAGGGAACATCTCTGTCACAAAGAAGGATGACATCCCATTTGTGTCAATTGGTGCTGATCATGCCCTCGAACAGGTCAATACACAGATAAAGGATCCATCAGCACTAATAGGCATTTCGAACAACGCAAATGCAAGACAGCGATTTTTTCTGGCTGCCCCGAGCTGAGCTGTCTTTCATCGGAGTATACGAATCAGTTTCTGCGCAAGTCAGGAGCTGTCCGAGAACACCATGCATTGCAACCGAGTAAAGTCCAACGTGAACACATTGTAATAGACAAGATCAAGGCAGCAATTACATCTCACACAAATCAATTCACTGCAGATGGCGATTCACTGTATCATCTAATAAATCATGCTTATGTTCCACAGGAGTATGTCCCCCAGATATTGAATATTGATGCAACTGGACAAAAAATGTATGAGAGTTACGTTGCCAAGCGTATTGCTGGGAATATCAGTGTATGGGCACCACTCAAACGGGCAAATAACAAAATGTACACGTCAGGTAACAGGACACAGACCGTCAAAGTCAGAGATGCATCAATTGACCTTAAAGAAACCAAAAATCTGTACGGGCGCCTCATGGTACTAGCGAAGTCAAACAGGGATGTTGACATTGAAGGGCGCTATTGGGTGAACATGAGTTTACTCTCACGCCAAGATCACTGTTTTCGCCAAATGGAGCAGTACTCACTTGCAATGACAAATCTAAATTGATTAATGCTCTTCAGCAGACGGCTGCTGCTGCACCGGAGCCTACAGAATCAGCACAGATACCACGTTCCCAAACGACACTTGGCGATGAAGTAATGGACCATGACACTAGCCGAAAGATTGCCATTTTTGATGCAATGGTAATTGTGCAAAGACTAGAAAAGTGTTCAGCAGCAATAATGACAGTTAAAGATCTCGGTGACTGTTTCATTAAAGCGATCATGCAGGAAGCAGCCGATTTTAATGAAAATGCATTGTAGTTTTTGACACCTACACGAAACACTCCGTAAAGGCTGCAGTCAGGGAATTGAGGAACAAAGGTCAGGTACCTGTACGGTATCAAGTTAAAGATGACACAAAATTGACACACATCACATTGAAACGATTCCTGTCCCATTACAAGACTAAAGCGGACCTGACGACATACTTGGCACAAAAACTCAGTGATTACAGCACAGAAACAGAGAAAGTTGTCATTGTCTCTGCAGATGGCCGTACTAAATGCAACAGCGACATTTCATTTCAAGCCAACAATCACGAAGAAGCAGACACATTGATAATTTACCATGCAGTGTTGTCTAAAAGGCGAAACCCATCAAATTCCCACTTAATGGTATTTTCACCTGACACCGACGTACTTGTTCTGCTAGTAGCAAACTATCAGCTCTTACACAATGTAACATGTATATCGATGGTTTCAGGTGTCATTGACATCAAATCCATATGGTCACAGCTTGGTGAAAGAAAGGCAAAGACATTGCCGGGGCTCCACGCCTTCTCTGGCGCAGACAATATAGGGCGATTTTCCAGGGTGGGAAAGTTTAAATGGTTTAAACAATATCAAAGTCAGAACGAGGTTCTGTGCGCATTTCAGATGCTACTTGACAGTGATATTATATCAGATCATACATTTGACATGATGGCTCAGTTTGTTTGCAGAGTCTATCAACCGAAAGGCATCAACATCACTCAGATTCCCGAGCTTAGATGGCACCTATTCTGCAAAACTATGGCGGAAAGTGAAAAGCTACCCCCTACACTCGGTACACTAAAGCAGCATGTGAACAGGGTCCATGTACAGGCCAGGATATGGGGACAAGCTACTGTTGCACAACAAGTACAGATTTCCCCAGTGGGCCATGGGTATTATGAGGACGATAATGGTTGTATGCGTCCACATATATCAGATGTGTCACCAGCACCCACCGCAATTGTTGAGATGGTCAGATGCCAGTGCAAGACTAATTGCAAAACACAGCGCTGTTCATGCAAGCACAACGCTTTATCATGTACAGACCTCTGCCGATGTAGTTCTGACTGTGAGAATGATGAGGATACGCATGTTGAAAATTGTATTCTGGCGGATGACAGCGATTCTGATTAAGACATTTCACAACTGCCATGTCATTTAAACGTGTGTTACATAACGTTACACATGTGTAGTATACGCCGCGAGCACATTTATTGATGATTTGGCGGCCATTTTTCATTTTGTAACATGTTAATCGCTTTTCTACATCATGTGTTACTTCTTACATATTGACTCAATCCTAGTAATCGGATAATGTCGTGGTTTTACCTGTAACCAAAGCCAGCGTCTCAGAAACTTGCAGATACAAAGCACAAACGGATACAATCTGGCAGCCATTTTATTTTGAATTGCAGCCTATAAGTACGTATCGTGTTTTCACTATCCTAGACATACATAGTTTAACTTTCACCTTCTCCTTCCTTTCTAAAAGTTTAGACATCAATAAATCCGCCACAGAAATACATTTACGATTAACCATCACAATACCCCATTTTTTGTGTAATTTGGCGGCCATCTTGAAAATGTTGTTTATGCTAGGTGTTATTCTGCACTATAGCGATACCTGCCGTAATTATACAATACCTACAATGGTAATATATCGTAGTTTCATGGTTAAATCAATATTACGTGCAAAGAGATGTGGAAATATAGCAAAGCAATATGAAAACGTTGGCGGCCATTTTGAATCGCAAAATAGAGGTCAAAGATGGGTTTTGCGCAAATCGCAACATCGATTTTTAGACTTCTCGTTCAATTTCCTTTCAAAATATGTATAGAGCAACAAATCTCAAACAAAATCCGACGAAACTACACAACGGTACGGACTAATACCATAATGTTACTTTTGCTTATATTTAAAGACAGTTCTGTGTTCTGTTTTCATTTGTATGTTCATGTTCATCGAATTCACATATTAAGATGACACTTAAACCAGGTTTTATTTCACGTAATTTACACTCATTTTGGCTCTATGACCCTTAGATTAACACTAAAACCAAAATAGACTAGATAATATAATTCCTCATACTCAAAAACATCAGAAAAGTGGTATTATACTTGAAGATACGATCAGTAGAAGCCGAGAAATGGTGCATATCGTGTCCGTCGGCGGCCATTTTGAATTTCGCAGCTACAGGTCACCAAAGGTGTGTGCCAACTTGTAGCCGGTGGTTTTTGAAAACCTCATGGCCTGCCCTAATACCATGCCAAATTTGAGAAAGGTGTCACGATGTGCACGATTCTGACAGGTTCCTCCCCCGCTAGGTGGTAATAGGCGAGTGTACGTAATTGTCTCTGAACAAGTTTGTTAGTTCGTCTGTATGTACAGATATATCCGTCTGTCCATGTGGACGATTGTATTGTACAGGAATGTGACCAACATAAGTAAAGTATCGGAATTTCCTCTCTGATAGCAGCTACAAAAATATCATTTAAACCTCTAAAATACTTCGGCAAGTAGGTTCTATTATATTAAATTGGGTCGATTGCTACGCAATTCTGAGGGAAAGCAATCTACTTAGTTGCCAGAAAATACATTGTTTAGATGGATTGATGGGAAAGATAGGTCCAAGTAAATTGGACACCCTGTGGTATTAATGTAGATTAAAAGTGTCAATATGAGACATAATATTGAAGATATTACATGTTGGAGAAACTCTTACTAAATTTTCAATGGAACAAAATGGCTAAGTGTTTCAGTGATACATTTGTATTTCGAAGGTGACAGAGACGTACGTACAGAACCTCAAGAGCAACGCAATATGCCCCCCGCCCCTTGCAATTGCATAGGGGGCATAACTAGACATTATGTTTGTAAAACATGGATATGACCTCCCATGGCATACTGGACTCTAACTGGAGAAACTCTTACAAACTTTCAACGTATCAAATTAAATGTACACGGACATACGGACGGACGTACAGAACTTTAAGAGCAACGCAATATGCCTCCTTGCTATCGCATAGGGAGCATAAACACAGAAGTTCACTTAGTAACACTAAACCGACTGCAGCTCCACGTCATATTGAGCCAATGGAGATAAACCAGGTTAAACGACTGAAATGTTGGTCATATGGCAAATAACTGCAGATCAGTAAATGCAAACGGCTGTTGTGTGTTGTGGTTGACCAGGTCATTAGTGGCAAATTAAAATCAGTTGATATTTTGTCCCCGCAATGGTGACTATAATTATATTATTCTTAGTATTATTATTAACCAGACTGACTGGTGTACAGACGAACGAACGAGCAATGTATCGACCTCCCGTAGGTCAAGGTAATAACAGACAGGACAATCGAGGAAGTAGGCATAATCGCACCAATGAGCAGCAGGAAAACTATTGCATTCTTTGCATGAGGAAGCCCCTGCATAGAACGGACAGCGGATCATATCGGAAAAGGCACACTATTTTAATGTAAACATGAGTGGACACCCAACATCATGCGATCCCAAAATGTGTCGCGATTGGGTCGGTGCATTAGATAAATATGCACAGTTGGCCCACTTAAAGGACGCAAATAAGAAATTGACAGCGTTACAAACAAGTAGCGGTTTGTGTCGCCGGCCATATTAAATGATGGTTGGTGGCTTATCCAAATGGCACATGGGCAGCATTAAAAGAAGACTTGGCGTTGCCGTTTTCAGATGTGGCAAACCCACAGTGCACAATGGCAATGGTGCGACAAACAAAACAAAACTGAACTGAAAATATAGCAAGCTATGCTGAACGAGTTCTTTCACTTGCTGAGGAAGCATTCGGCAATACCCAAAAGCTTCAAGTGGAATGGCAGTCAATTGACATGTTTGTTGATTGGTTAATCAATGAAAGCCTGAAGTTAAAAAATTAATGAGACAATCCTGACACTTTACAGCCAGCAATATTAATTACAACTCGTGAATTAAATTTGAAAAACAGAGTTTCACTCAGTAACAATAAACCAACTCCAGCTCCACGTCACATTGAGCCAGTAGACCAGTTTAAACGACTGACATGTTTTAAGTGTAAGAGAACTGGTCATACGGCAAATAACTGGAGATCAGTAAATGCAACTGGTGTTCCCGCAAACGACAGACCAATCTGCTGGTGTTGTGGTCGACCAGGTCATTTGGTGGCGAATTGCAATCAGTTGGAATTTCGTCCACACAATGGTGACTCAACAAGACTGACTGGTGTACAGACAAACGAACGAGCAATGTATCGACATCCCGTAGGTCAAGGTCAAGGCAATAACAGACAGGACAATCGAGGAAGTAGGCACAATGGGCAGCAGGAAAACTAGTGCGTTCTTTGCACGGGGAAGCCCCTGCAAAGAACGGACAGCAGATCATATCGGAAAAGGCACACTATTTTAATGTAAACCTAAGTAGACACCCAACATAATGCATAGTACAGTGTCTGGGTGACTTCATCAATGTCCGCGCACCTACATATGACGGCACGTACATATAGGAAAACAGAAATATAGAGCTTTAGTTGATACAGGTGATGAGATTTCATTAATGCACAGGCGTATTTATGACTTAATGAAGGACAAACCCAAGGTACAGAAGAAACATTGGTGGTCTCCCAAGTGTATCAAGAGTTATATGTGGTAAGGGATATTAATAGAAATTTAAAATGAGGACAGGATTTTCCGGAACACAATGGCGTCAGAATTTACTTTCAGTTAGGATGCATGAGAGGGTAAAGGAATACAAAATATCCGTATGTTGAGATGAGAGATATAACATATTTTTCATCAATAGTTAGGGCTCAACACACAATTATTCTAAAACCGCAGTCAGCTAAAATATGTTATGGTAAAGTTAGAAATTCACCTGATATATCTGATAATCATGAATACCAAGTTACAGCTACAGATAGAGGCTTTTTGACCAAGGAACGTGGTATATCTGTTGTTAATTCAGTTAGACAATTAAGTAAACTTGCAATATTAATATTAAAACATGCATATTTATTCGCCAGCAAGGATTCAGACTTAGGACATACGGACACAGTAACAATGAAATGAAAATAAATATGCAAGATAATCCCCCAATTAAACTCTGTCCTTAAAGAACGCTAATTAATAATTGCAAAATTATTGATGAAGCCATTGACAAAATGTTGACCGCCAAGATCATTAAAAAGGTCTCGATAACCGTGGTTGGTTGTTTCCAGTTGTAATTGTTGATAAAAAAGATGGTTCAAAAATATTTGTGTTGACTTCAGAAAACACAATCAAATTACCAAAAATAAGTACGGCTATTGCCAAATTTAAGCAATAGCCGTTTTTATTTGCCCGAATAAATGCGGATCGATAGACGTGCTCTTCTGATACGAAATACCGCGGATATGCGCACGTTTGGGGCGAATCGATGGGAGGACGAATCGGTAATGTGGGCACAGCGCATGTGTGTATGATTAGACAGCTGACAGTTCCTTTCAGATTTGACCTCCAAACTTAATTCTCGAAAAATATATAATTCTCGCATAAAATTTGTCATGCCGGGAAGAGGAAAACTGAAGGGAGATGCTAGATGGGCGAGAGCTCGGAAGCGGGCAGCAACAAAGGACGGGGAGGATGTTGTTGCGTCAAAAAGGCGTGGTGAAACGGTCGAGGCAGTGTCTTTGAATTCGGACTGTGACAATCCCGGACACGAAGGGCACGATAGACAAATTCAGACAATTAGCACCAGGTGCAGAACCAGAGCCTTTTCGTTAATTTATGTTTGTCAAATAAGTCTGGTTATTACCAACTTGAGTAATAGCCGGTTTTATTTGCCCGGATAAATATAAATGAGCGAAGTGCTTCGGGTACGAAGTGCTTCGATCCGTTACTACCTTTTTTAATGTTAATGCGCATGCGCAGCCAACACAGGGCCATATGCTTCCTTTGCAGTTTAGCTTTCAACCAAAACAGTCGCATTTAGGTATACTCTCTTCAATATTATTAATTGTAAATCATGCCGGGAAGAGGAAGACCGCGTGCAGATGCGAGGCGTGTTCGGGCCGGCAAGCGAGCGGCAGTGCAGGCTGCAGCGGCGGAACCACCTCCGGATAAACGCAGGGCGGAGCGAGTCGAGGCAGTTGGTTTACTTGGGAATGATGGGACAGATGGCCGTGGTGAGAGTCATTTTGTCGATTTTGCCAACATTTTGGCTAACGCCGACATTATCCCCTCCACCCATGTATCTGAGACAGACCCGTCACACTTGAATGTCGTGTCAAGTTCGCCCCCAAAAAATTCGCCCCCAACAAGTTCGCCCTTGACACATTCGCCCCCAACAAATTTGACCCCAGCAAACTCGCCTATACCATATTTGCCTCCTGCGAATACACCCACTTATTGCAATAACATGTCTGTCAGCGACGCCTGTATGAGCTGTCCAAGTGACGATATTGCAGTACATGTGCCATTGCAGATTTGCGAGAAAATTTGGAACCAGCACTATATAAATCTGGCATTGCTGCTCAAGGGCAGTGTAGAGTTGTTGGAATTTTGCTCTGGTGGGGGTCAACTTCGTATCGGCGCAGGCGGTTTTGTTGAGAATGTGACCAAATCATGTAATGACAAAATACATACTATTGAAAAATGGTCAGATGCATTCCTGATTTTTATCAGCATATATATAAAAAAAAACAACAATGTTGCAGCGGATTTGATCAAATATATGACCGTCATTAGGGAAGCCGCATCGCGAAATCCTGGTTTCGGTTGGCGGACATATGACGAACAATTTCGTTTGCGTCAAGCCAATAATCCAGGACCATGGTCAAAAATTAATTCGGAATTGTGGTTGCGAATCATGACGTCGAGCAGTGTGGCATCGACACTTACCCCGACATCAAGTTCGAGCAAGCGGAGATCTTGTAATGATTTCAATAAAGGTCCAGGCCAATGTACATTTAAATATTGTAAATACAGCCATGTGTGTGCTATTTGTTGTGATAATCAACATGGCCGATGGAATTGCCCAAATGTGAGCCGGTATTGCAGCCATCTATGCCATTCCCAGGTGTGGCAAGGGGAAATTCATTTCGACGGAGATTCAGAGGGCGGTTTAATAGAGGGGGCAGACTTTACACCAGATATTGAGCATGTTGAAAGTAAAGTGAGCAAACTATTCTGTTTAGCGCAGACGCCAGTTGATTTAACAAATTTAAAAACGGAGCTCCAAAATTACAAACATAAAGATACTTTTTACATTGAAAATGGGTTTTCAAATGGTTTCCCCCTACATTATGAGGGCCCGAGAGTTGCAACTGATTCAAAAAATTTGAAATCCATTCTCGACAATAAAAAAATTGCGGAAGAAAAAATTGGGAAAGAAATTTTAAAGGGCAGAGTAGCGGGACCTTTTGATTACAAACCTTTTATAAGATTTCGTGTTTCTCCCATTGGCTTGGTTCCGAAAAAGGAAAAGGGAAAATTTCGACTTATACACCACTTATCTTATCCAAAAGGGTCGTCTGTGAACGATTTTATTGACCCTAAACTGTGTACAGTGCAATATACACACTTTGACGAGGCCGTACATATGGTACAGGATCTAGGTAAGGGTTGTTTGCTAATAAAATTTGATATAGAAAGTGCCTTTAGATTATTGCCAGTCCGACCTCAGGATTTTGAATTATTAGGATTCCAGTTAGATGGAAAATACTATTTTGATAAATGCATGCCTTTTGGATGTTCAATAAGTTGTAGCACTTTTGAAAAATTTGCAACATTTTTGGAATTTTGTGTCAAGAATAAGGCGCCCGTGCGCACAATAATTCATTATTTGGATGATTATTTGATGGGTGGTAAGAAGGGTACTACAGAGTGTCAGTGTTTAATGCAGCACTTTGCAGATTGTTTACAAAACCTAGGTGTTCCGTTAGCGGCTGAGAAGACAGAGGGGCCAACCACAATTATTGTTTTTCTAGGGCTAGAATTGAATTCTGAAGAAATGATAGTTCGTTTACCGAAACAGAAAGTGGATGAAATAATTGAAAAAATTACAGGAATAAATTGCATGCTATGCAGTCGCTAATCGGGGTCTTAAATTTTGCCTGTCGAGCAGTGG
This sequence comes from Conchocele bisecta, assembly GCA_029237695.1. Taxonomy (NCBI): domain Eukaryota; kingdom Metazoa; phylum Mollusca; class Bivalvia; order Lucinida; family Thyasiridae; genus Conchocele; species Conchocele bisecta. Next base: position 47,116,717 of record CM055265.1, on the reverse strand, counting down.
TTCCGGGAAGGCCCTTTTGTAGACGTCTTATCGACTCGATTTGTGGTTTAACAAAGCCACACCACCATGTGCGCTTGACTAATGGTATAAAGGACGATTTGAAAATGTGGTTAAAATTTTTTACTACTTTTAACGGCGTTTCATTTTTCCATGACCGATACTGGACATCAAGCTCCGATGTTCAATTGTACACAGATAGTGCGGCTGGGTATAATTTAGGTTTTGGTGCCTATTTTGCAGGAAAATGGATTTGTGCTCAGTGGCCAGAGGTTTGGTTTGCAAATGGAATGGCAGATAACATAGCTTTATTAGAGTTGTTTCCCATATTGGTAGCAGTAGTAATCTGGGGTGCTCAGTTGGAAAATAAAAAAAAACTGTTCCACTGTGATAATATGTCTGTGGTTCATGTGGTTAATTCAATGTCGTCAAAATCTCCACAGATAATGGTGCTAGTGCGCGCATTAACCATTCAGTGTCTAAATAGAAATATTGTTGTAAGGGCTGCTCATCTGCCAGGAAAAATGAATACATTGACAGATGCCTTGTCTCGTTTACAGATAGGGAGATTCCGACAATTGGCACCAGAGGCGGAGGCAGAACCGGAACAAATGCCAATCCATCTCTGGAAGATATTCGATATACAGTAGACAAGCTTATTGGTGCTAGTGTTGCCAAAAATACGAATTTCGCATACAGAAACGCTTTGCTGTCATTTAAAAAATTTTGCAATGATTATCAGTTAACATGCAAGTGGCCAGTGCCAATGACCCAACTAGTATTATACATTTCATATTTGTTTGAAACTGGATATGCGTCAAGCAGTATATCAACTTATGTGTCTGGTATTAGCTTTTACCACAAAATTTATAATTTGCCTGATCCGTCCGAATCATTTTTAGTTCGCAAGCTGTTGGAAGGTTGTCGCCGATCAAGAAAATCTGTTGATATTAGGGCACCAATCACTGAAGGAATTCTAAAAAAACTGGTTGCAGCATTGAAATTTGTCTGTTTTTCGGATTATGAAACTGTTCTTTTTAGGGCAGCATTTACATTAGCATATTTTGGGTTGCTCAGGGTAGGAGAAGTAGTGTTTACGACACAAGCATATGCAGATAGACCTCTATTGGTGGGTGATATTGTGTTAGAAAAGCAATTACAAGCAGTTCAAGTGACCATTAGATATTCAAAAACTAATCAGAGGGGTGTTCCCACAGTTCTGAGGATACCATGTAGCATGCATAAAGACATTTGTAGTGTTCAGGCTTTGCACGAGTTTTTAAGGATTAGGCCATGCAGTGATAGTTTTTTGTTTTGTCACGCAGACAAATCTGCGGTTACAAGAAACCATTTTTGTGGTGTGCTGACCAAGGTAATTAGATATTTGGGTTTGCCTGTAGAAAAATACAAAAGTCACTCCTTTAGAATATGAAGGGCTACAATGTTGAGTCAGCAGGGCATAAGTAGTGAAAATATTAAGATTCTAGGGCGATGGCGTTCACAAGCATATGCAGATTATATTCGTGTGTAAAGTAGTATGGTACAGGTACTTGTACATGGGGGTACAGTTGTTAGAGATTAGGGTAAACCAGGATATAATGATTACCCGTGTACTCTCTAATTATCGTGAATTACTTCTGATTCAGTTGTGGTTATTAGTATATATTATAAAAGTTAAACATGTTAAAAATTGACACAATTAGAGATTAGGGTAAAGCCCGGATTCAAAATATGTATACATGTGATATATATTGAGCATTACCTGTGTACTCTCTAATTTTTGGCATAAACACAATCTAGAAATTGTAAGTTGGCACAATTAGAGATTAGGGTAAGACATGGATATAATGCTTACCCGTGTACTCTCTGATTATAATGTGAATGAAAAATTGTATTAGTATATTTATCAAATTTAAGGTTGACACAATTAGAGATTAGGGTAAAGCCTGGATAAAAAATATGTGTACATGTGTATATATATTGAGCATTACCGGTGTACTCTCTAATTTTCTGGTGTAAATAAATATATAATGTTGAAACACAATAGTGCATTCATACTCTGTATTATCTAGATTTTGCCATTAACACCTCAATGATAAATCAATTCGATATGTTGCAGATGTATGGATAGTTGGGGATTCCCTGGTGAGGAATGCCTCTTCCGAAGCAGGAGTTATGGGCCTTAGCAATTTGGGATTGGCTGGAAGACAGGTTACGTGGTTCGGTCAAGGTGGTATGACCTGGGCCCAACTACTGCCCAAGCTGCAGTGCGAGATGCTGTTCCGGCCCACACCAGCTATGATCGTATTGCATGTTGGCGGGAACAGTGTGGTTGAAAACAACATTGGATTGTTAGTTGGCATGGTGAAAACGGATTTGGAATACATATTTAGTACGTTCACAACGTCCATCATAGTTTGGTCAGACATACTACCACGTTTGATATGGAGGGGTGGAATACCTGGTCAACTAACGCAATTGGAAACAAAGCGAAAGCGTCTAAATAGGGCGGCTAGAACAACGATGGGGAAGCATCAGATGGGGAGGATTTTGTCTCATCCGGATATTGAAGTTTTTAAAAATACATTACTTGCACTAGATGGGACTCATTTGACTCCAGAGGGAAACAAAATTTTGATCGAAAAATACAAACTGGGTGTAACCACAATTTTTCAAGATAATGAAAAAATTAAGATCTATTAATAATTAACGGAGTCAGTGGTGTAGTTGTAGGTATAAGTTACTGTTGTTGTTCATATAGTCATTGGGACCTGTTTAGTCCATATGTATTGGCTGTCTGTTATCTCTTAATTATATAATGGTTGTGTATGTTGTTTACCGGATTGAATGTGGTAATCATCAGTGTACGGGTATGTGTGTAGCTAAGGCTGCAGGGCTAATTTCGTAATTCTACACTGATTACTGAGACTCTTTTTATGGTATATGTAAATTTATTATAACTACTAGTGTTACATGTTATGCTATAATTGGGGACAAATTTGATTAATTTGCTGTGGCGGAATTATAGCGGTCAATGGGGTGTGTGAATCATTTGTAGAGGGGTGGGGGGTCTTGGTACATGTGGGATCCCATGCCTAGGTTTTACCGGTGTGGGCTCATCGGTTTATCAGGCAGGTCCCATGCCTAGGTTTTACCGGTGTGGGTCCATCGGTTTATCATGCAGTCTCCAATGTCCCTTCATCATGGCTGGATCACACCTTGTATTGGCTGAGTTAATAATTGTGAAGCTGCTTTGGCCATTTTATATTCCACAATATTAAATAAGTCACACACAATATTAAATAAGTGCCAATTGTAAAGAAAACGTGTAGGGCACACAAAAAAAATAAAATTATTAAGAGTTTACATGTGTTGTTAAAATTATTATTAGTGGTCAAATAAGTCTGGTATTACCAACTTGAGTAATAGCCGGTTTTATTTGCCCGGATAAATATAAATGAGCGAAGTGCTTCGGGTACGAAGTGCTTCGATCCGTTACTAACCTTTTTTATAATGTTAATGCGCAATGCGCAGACCAACACAGGGCCATATGCTTCCTTTGCAGTTTAGCTTTTCAACCAAAACACCCATCCCATCCCGCCCTTAATTTTAACAACACCTTGAAAATCTACTAAATTACATGCTGTGGTGTTGAATGGACCTGGCATACGGACAATCGTAATTTGATTTCAAGACTGAATACATATATACATGTAAGTTTAAGTAAATACATGTATTGTGCTCGGATCTTGGTAATATCCCTCAATTTTACACATTGAATGCTTTTCATGAACCGTGGCTGTTGATAGGCTGTTAAGCATCAATAACCAATCAATCATATGACCGTGTGCGTTTTTACAGGGCAGGTTATAACATTTATAATTCTGGGTACAAGTTACAGTTGTATATGTATACAGTAAAGCACTAGCTAATGGTTACCAGTATTAAAGGTGGTTTTCATAATTGATTAAAATCAGCTTGATGCCATGATGTGCTCATTATCAGGCTATATTTGCGGTAAGCTACTTGAAGTTGTAGCAGACAGATAACAAGGAACTGATTGTGATGCGTCATGGAAGAATGGTTGTAGCTCTTAACTGAAGGTAGATAAGCAGAATTCAATTGGGGTTGGTTATCTTGCTGATCAGAATTCAGGTGGGAGCTAACATTGTATTCTTCTTCTATGACGCGGTTCATATATCCTCTTGACCAAGGCTGCCTAATAGTAAACTAGATTTGGTTCAGTAAGGCGAGGCTTACGGAATACCCCCACCGCGATGGCCCAGGTTACCCTAAAAATATGTACAAACCAATTTCCAAGTGTCGTGGGCTTGTGACCTTGCACTCTGGGATTAGCGGCGAGGGCCTTTTCCATTGGAACGTGAATTTGTCACAGGGTGGTAGGGAGGTCCAATGGCGAGCATTGGTAGTGTGTGAAATTGTGAACGCAGATTGTTCCGAGCAAAGGAAATAGAAGGGGTTATAATACCGATTTCTGGTGATGTTAATGTTTTGTAAAGAGATACCGTTCTATAAACCTCGAAAGTTAAACGCCCCCGGAGGCGTTTTTTTACAAAATTTTACAAAAGGGGGGGGGGGGCGGGGGGGGGGGTTTATTAGCAAAGTAAAAAAAAAAAAAAAAAAAAAAAAAAAAAAAAAAAATTACCTTACCGGAAGACCGCCCAATTTCTAAACACAAATAAAGGTTTTAAGGATTTAAGGGTTTCTTTGTGGTTTGAAATTAGGCCGGTCATTGGTAAAAATTTATTATTATTTTTATTTTTTATTGGGGGGGGGGGGGGCTTAGGGGGGGGGGGGGCGGGGGGGGGTGGGGGGGGCGGGGGGGGGGGGGGTTTGGGGGGGGGGGGGGGGGGGGTTTATTACGCCAGTAAAAAAAAAAGTAAAAAGAAAAAAAAGAAAAAAAAAAAGAAAAAAAAAAGGAACCGTCTAATTTGGCCGGGTCATTGGTAGTAAACAAAAAATTTTTTTTTTTTTTTTTTATTTTTTTTTTTTTTTATTGGGGGGGGGGGGGGGGGGGGGGGGTTATTAGCCAGTAAAAAAAAAAAACAAAAAAAAAATGTTTTTTTTTTACAAGGGACCGCCAATTTTCAAAAAAACACAAATTAAGGCTTATTTGTTCTGTTTTGGAAATTGGCGGGTCACTGGTTAAAAAAAAAAAGTTATTTTTTTTTTGTTTTTGATTTGGTCGGGGGGGGGGGGCGGGGGGGGCGGGCCGTTTATTTAGGAGGGGGGCGTTAAGCCAAGGTTATACGGGGCTATGTATGTGACGTTGACCTCGAGATCAGCGGGGATTTGTCACCAGCATATGAAATATTAAGTATTTTCCATGAAAGGAAATAGGAATGTTAATAACATAATTTTTCTTGATGTTAAGTTTATATGTAAAAGAGGACTAAGTATGGGTGACCTTGACCTTGGGATCAGCCGGGGGTTGGTACACTCGTAGCTTTGTGACAGCATTGATTAGTACAACCTTTAGGAGGAATATGCACAAGTGAAATAATAACGAAATTTTCAAATGAAGGGAAAGTAGATATTGAAGTTATAACTTATGTCTTTTCTGGATGTTAAAGTTTTGTTGTAAAGAGTATTTGACCTTGACATTGGGGATCAGGGGGGCGGGGGTTGGCACGGTCATGGATTTTGCACCAGCATTGGTAGTAGAGCCTTACAGGAATGCATGTGTGAAACATAGTTTAAAGCATTTTAGATGAAGGGAAAGGAAATAAAAGAATTGTATAACAATATTTCTTCTGATTGTTAAGTTTTGTAAAGAGGGGGGGGGGGGGGAAAAACTAAGTATTTGAACCGTTGACCTTGGGATTCTGCGGGGGTTGGACGGTCTGTGGATTTGGCTCAGCATGGTAGTAGGAGCATTACAGGCAATGCAATGTGTGAAATATTAAAGCATTTTAGATGAACGGAAATAGAAGTTATAATAACAATATTTCTCTGATGGTTAAGTTTTTTGTAAAGAGACTAAGGTATTTGACCTTGACCTTGGGATCTGCTGGGGGTTGGACGGTCGTGGATTTGGCCACAGCAATGGTAGTAAGGAGCCTTTACAGGAATTGCATGTGTGAAATATTAAGCATTTTGTATGAAGGAAATAGAAGTTATAAGAATATTTCTTGCTGTTTAAGGTTTACGGGACTAAGTAAATTGAACCTTGACCCTTGGGATCTGGGGGGCGGGGGTTTGGGCGGTCGTGGATTAGGCTCCGCATGGTAGGTAGAGCCGTTACAGGCATTGCATGGTGTGAAATATGAGCCATTTTAGATGAAGGAAATAGAAGTTATAAACAATTATTTCTTCTGTGATGTTAATGTTTTATCCGGAGGTACGGACGGACGGACGGGTGAGGACAACTGCTCCCAGTATTAACCCCCTCAACTCGTTGCGGGGGGTAGGTAAATTTTTTTTATTAAATAGGAAATTTTTGGCCTCCCCTGTCATGATGTGGGAAAGGAAAAGGTACTGCAAAGTAAGGGATGTAATGTTTACCGGTTATGTGCCCAGTCGTCGGCTGTTATGTCCAGGACAGCAATCCTTCCTGATCCTGCAAAACCACCATGGTGACGCCCAAGGACAGCGTGACATGTTTCTTGGGGCCAGCGAAGCTTTGAGGTTTACAGCAACATCACCGGAACATGTCTCGGCGCAGCGAACATTCTGGATACAGCTCACCATGGTGACGCCAAAGACCAAACAAATTGCCAACATTCGACAAGGGTCATGTGACCATGCTTGGGCTCAGTTTTCTCGATTGAAAAATTATTTTTATTTACTTTTACTTTTTACTTTTTAAAAAAAACGTGTCATTAGCAGCTTCTAATACTTGCATAATAGCATTTAATTTGTAAGTTTGTTTTTGTTATTCGATGGGGCCGGAATTATAGCAAGTTCAATGGGGTGGTTGCCTGTGGTGAATCCATTTGTAGAGGGGCGTGGGGGGGTTTCTTGGTTACATGTGGGATCCCACCCCTGCCTAGGTTTTACCTGGTGTGGGCTCATCGGTTTATCAGGCAGGTCCCGATTGCCTAGGTTTTACCGGTGTGGGTCCATCGGTTTATTCATGCAGTCTCCAATGTCCTTCATTCCATGGCTGGGATATCAACCTTGTATTGGCTGAGTTAATAATTGTGAAGCTGGCTTTGGCCACGTTTTATATTCCACAATATTAAATAATGTCAACCACAATATTTAAAATAAGTGCCAATTGTTAAAGAAAAGAAACGTGTACGGGCACTCACAAAAAAAATCAAATAAAGTTATTAAGAGGTTTACATGTGTTGTTAAATTTTTTTTTTTAATTTATTTTTAATTTTTTTTACTTATTATTTTATTAGTGGTCAAATTAAAGGTAACGTATGAGTATTATATGAGGGTATTTTCAAAAAGGGACTTAACTAGTTTTTGTCATGCTTTAGCCCCTATATGGCATAGTTTTTATTTTTGGATATTTCTAATCTACCAATAGGTACGACTTTTTTTAGCACCATTTTTTCCGCGTTAAATTGTAATTCAATTTCCAAAAATTATTTCAGACATGATACTTTTTAAAGTGTGCAAAATTATTCTATTTAGCACAATATCGTACATGGCAATACCCAATAGTTTAGGTTTGAATAACATTAATTGTTCTTTTGGCTTATATTTAAAGGACAGTTCTTGTGTTTGTTTTCATTTGTTATGTTCATGTTCATCGAATTCTTCATTTTAATTAGATAAACTGGACCCACTTAAACCAGGTTTATTTCACGTAATTTTACACTCATTTTGGCCTTCTTATGACCCTTTAGATTAACTAAAACGAAAATTCAAAAGAACCAAAATAGACTAATATAATTCCTCAATTACCTCATAACCAAAAATCAGAAAAGTGGTTATTTTATACTTGAAGATTACGAATCAGTAGCAAGACCGGAAATGGAAATGCGTGCATTCGGTGTGTCCCGTCGGCGGGCCAATTTTGAAATTTCGCAGCTCAGGTCACCAAAGGTGGTAGATGTGTGCCAACTTGTAGCCGGGTGGTTTTTTGAAAACCTCATGGCCTGCCCTAATACCATGCCAAATTTGAAAAACAAAAGGTGTCACGAAGTGCACGGTTCTGACAGGTTCCTCCCCCGCTAGGTGGTAATAGGGCGAGTTGTTACGTAATTAGTCTTCTGGAATCAAGTTTGTTAGTTCGTCTGTATGTAACATATATATCCGTTTCTGTCCATGTGGGACGATTGTATTGCTACAGGAATGTGATAACAAATAAGTAAAGTATCGGAATTTTCCTCTCTGATAGCTGCTACAAAAATATCATTTAAACCTTCTAAAATACTTCCGGGCAAGTAGGTTTCTATTATATTAAATTATTGGGTCGATTGCTTTATCGCAATTTTGCTGAGGGAAAAGCAATCTTACTTAGTTCGCCAGAAAATAAGTAAGTTGTTTTAGATGGATTGATGGGAAAGGATAGGGTCCAAGTCAAATTGGGCAACCATGTCGGTATTAATGTGAGATTTGAAAAAGTGTCAATATGAGAATAATTTAATTGAAGGATCTTACATGTTTGGAGAAAACTTCTTAAGTAAATTTTCAATGGAACAAAATGGCTAAGTGTTTCAGTTGATAAATTTGTATTTCTCGAAGGTGACCAGAGTCGTACCGTACAGCAACCTCAAAGAGCAACGCAATATGCCCCCCGCCCCTTCGCAATTGCATAGGGGGCACATTAATAGAACATTATGTTTGTAAAAACATGGGAATATGACCTCCCATGGCATTACTGGACTCTAACTGGAGAAACACTCTTACAAACTTTCAACGGTATCAAATTAAATGTAACAAGGGACATACGGAACCGGACGTACGGAAATACTTTAAGTGACAACGCAATATGCCTCCTTGGCTATCGCATAGGGGGAGCATAAACACAGGATTGGTTCGCTTTAGTAACACCTTAAAACCGACTGCAAGCTCCAGAGTCATATTGAGCCAATGGAGATAAACCAGGTTCAAACGACTGAAAATGTTGGTAATATGGCAAATAACTGCAGATCAGTAAATGCAAAAGGGCTGGTTCTGTTGTTAGTGTTGTGGTTGACCAGGTCAAATTAGTGGCAAATTTAAAATCAGTTTGAATAATTTTGTCCCGCAATGGTGTACCTCTTAACTTATATTTATTCTTAGTATTATTAGTTCAACCAGACTGACTGGTTGTACAGTCGAGACATTGAACGAACGAGCAATGTATCGATCCTCCCGTAGGGTCAAGGTAATAAACAGACAGGAAACATTCGAGGAACGTAGGCATAATCGCACCAATGAGCAGCAGGGAAAAACTATTGCATTCTTTGCATGAGGAAGGGGGTAAGCCCCTGCATAAACGGGAACGGAGCGGGATCATATCGGAAAAGGCACACTATTTTAATGTAAACATGGAGTGGACACCCAAAGATCCATTTGCGAATCCCAAAATGTGTCCGCGGATTGGGTCGGTCGCATTAGATGGAATATTGCACAGTTGGCCCGCCCCACTTAAAGGACGCAAATAAGAAATTGACAGCGTTAAAACAAACAAGCTAGGCTGTTGTGTCGCCGGGCCATATTAAACTGATGGTTGGGGTGGCTTGTATCCAAATGGCACATTGGGCAGCATTAAACAAAGAAGACTTAGGCGTTGCGTTTTCAGATAGTGGCAAACCCACAGTGCCCAACAATGGCAATGGGTGGCGAAAAAACAAAACCAAACAAAATCTGCAACTGAAAAATATAGCAATGCTATGCTGAAGAGGTTCTTTCACTTGCTGATGGCAAGCATTTCGGCAATACCCAAACCAAAAGCTTCAAGTGGAATGGCAGTCAACTTGACACGTTTTGTTGATTGGTTAATCAATGAAAGCTGAAGTTAAAAAAATTAATTATGAGGGAACATTCCCCTGACACTTTACAGCCAGCAATATTAAAATTAAACAAAGCTCGTTGAATTTAAATTTGAAAAAAACAGTGTTTCACTCGAGTAATACAATAAACCAAAACTCCATCTCCCCACGTCACATTGAGCCAGTAGACCAGTTTAAACGGACTAAAACATGTTTTAAGTGTAAGTAGAACTGGTCATACGGCAAATAACTGGAGATCAGTAAAATGCAACATGGTGTTCCCGCCAACCGTCCAGACATCTGCTGGTGTTCGTGGTTCGACCAAGGTCATTTGGTTGGCGGAATTGCAAATCAGTTTATTGAGATTTCGTCCAACAACAATGGTGACTCAACAAGACTGACTTGGTGTACAGGACAAACGGAAATAACGAGCTAATCCCCGTAGGTCTAATGGTCAAGGCAAAAATAACAGACAGGACAAGTCGAGGAAGGAAGTACGGCCACAAATGGGCGGCAGCAGGAAAACTAGTGCGTTCTTTGCTCGGGGAAGGAAGCCCCTGCAAAAGAACGGACAGCAGATCATCTCGGAAAATAGGCACACTATTTTAATGTAAAACCTAAGTTATGACCACCCAAACATCAATAATGCATTAGTTACAGTGTTGGGTGGTGACTTCATCAATTATCCCCCGGACGCACCTACATTATGACGGCACGTTACATATAGGAAAACAGGAAAATTTATAGAGCTTTAGTTGGATAACAGGTGATGGAGATTTCATTAATGTGCACAGGCGTATTTATGAACTTAATGAAAGGGATAAAACCCAAGGTACAGAAGAAAAATATTAATATATCAATATGTAAATAGTGGTCCTTTACAAAATAGACGGGTGGTGCATTAATTTCTTATCTTTAGGACATTGGCGTGGTCTTCCCAAGTGTATCCAAGGTTAGTTATTTGTTGGTAAGGGATTATTAATAGGAAATTTTAAAATGAGGAACAGGATTTTTTCCGGAACAACAATGGCTGGTGTCAGAATTTAACTTTTCCAGTTAGGATGCAATGGAGAGTAGGAGACAAAACGTATGTGAGATGAGAGATATAACATATTTCATCCCAATAGTTAGGGCTCAACACACAATTTATTCATAAAACCGCTAGTCAGCTTAAAATATGTTATGGTAAAAGTTAGAAATTCACCTGATATATTGATAATCATGAATGACCAAGTTACAGCTACAGATAGAGGCTTTTTTGACCAAGGGAAGTTGGTTATATCTGTTGTTAAATTCAGGTTAGTGACAAATTAAGTTAAACTTGCAATATTAATATTAAAACATGCAGGACTTTATTCGCCAGCAAGGATTCAGACTTTAGGACATACGGGACACAGTAACAATGAAAACTAATTATGCAAGAAAATTAATCCCCCAAATTAAAACTCTGTCCTTAAAGAACGCTTAATTAATAATTTTGCAAAAATTATTGATGAACGCCATTGGACAAAAATAATGTTGGACCGCCAAAGATCATTAAAAATAAGGTCTCGATCAAACCGTTGGTTGGTTGTTTCCAGTTGTAATTGTTTGATAAAAATAGATTGGTTTCAAAAATATTTTGTGTTGACTTCAGAAAACACAATCAAATTACCAAAAACAAAATAAGTTACGGCTATTGCCAAATTTAAAGCAATAGCCGTTTTTATTTAGCCGCGAAAAATAAATGCGGATCGAATTAGAACGTGCTCTTTCTGATACGAAATTACCGCGGATATGCGCACGTTTGGGGGCGAATCGATGGGGAGGACGAAATCAGGGTTAATGTGGGCCACAGCGCATCGATCGTGTATGATTAGGAACAGCTGACAGTTTCCTTTTCAGATTATGGACCTCCAAACTTAATTGCTCGAAAAAATTATATATTTCTCGCATAAAATTTTTTGTCATGCCGCTGAAGAGGAAAACTGAAGGGAGGATGCTAGTCGGCATGGGCGATGAGCTCGGGAACGGGGCGCAAGAGGGCAAGAAATAAGGGCGGGGGAGGATGTTGTTGCGGTCCAAAAAGGCGTTGGGTTGAAAACGGTCGAAGGCAAGTGTCTTTGAACATTCGGGGGGACTGTGACAATCCCGGACACGAAGGGCACGATAGACAAACAATTCAGACAATTAGCACCAGGTGCAGAACCAGAGCCTTTTCGTTAATTTATGTTCGTCAAATAAAGGTAAACGTTGATGAGTATTATATGAAGGTATTTTCAAAAAAGACTAACTGTTTTGTCATGTGTTAGACCCTTATATGGCATTAGTTATTTTTGATAATTCCTCTTCTACCAACTAGGTACGACTTTTTTTAGCAACATTTTTCGCGTTTAAATTATTGTTTATTCAATTTCCAAATTTCAGTCATCGATAACTTTTTAATGTGTGCCAAATTATTAATAATTAGCACAATATCGTCATGCATACCCAAATAGTTTAGGTTTCTGAATCCACCTGAATGTTACTTTTGCCTTGTTATTTAAAGAAACCGTTCTTGTTGTTCTGTTTTCATTTGGTATGTTCATGTTCATCGAATTCACATATTAAGATATCATGACACTTAAACCAGGTTATATTTCACGTAATTTACACTCATTTTTGGTCTTATGACCCTTAGATTAACACTAAAACCAAAATAGACTAGAATTTAATATAAACTTCCTTCGATTACTCAAAAAACAACATCGGAAAATAAGTGGTATATTACTTGAACGATACGATCAGTTAGAAGCCGAGGAAAGAAGAAAAATGGTGCATCTATCGTGTCCGTCAGCGGCCATTTTGAATTTCGCAGCTTACAGGTCACCAAAGGTGCTGTGCCATCTTGTAGCCCGGTGGTTTTTGTTTTTGGAAAAACCTCATTCCGGCCCTGCCCTTAATACCATGCCAAATTTGAGAAAGGTTGTCACGCGATGGTGCACGATTCTGACACGGTTCCTCCCCGCTTTTAGGTGGTAATAGGCGAGTGGTACGTAAATTGTCTTGCTGAACAAGTTTGTTAGGTTCGGTCTGTTATGTACAAGATATATCCGTTCTGTCCCATGTGGAGCTTGATTTTATTGATTACTGGGAATGTGACCAACATAAGTAAAGTATCGGGAATTTCCTCCTTTATGATAGCAGCCTACAAAAATATCATTTAAAATCCTCTTAAAAATACTTCGGGCAAGTGGAGGTTCTATTATATTAAAATTGGGTCGATTGCTACGCAATTTCTGAGGGAAAGCAATTACTTAGTTTGCCAGAAACTACATTGTTTATTAGATGGCTTGATGGGAAAAGATAGGTCCAACGTAAATTGGGAACCCCACCCCGCCGTGGTATTAATGTAGATTAAAAGTGTCAATATGAAGACATAACTATTGAAGATATTACATGTTTGGGAGAAAGAAAACTTTTCTTACTAAATTTTCAATGGAACAAAATGGCTAAGTGTTTTCAGTTGATACATTTGTATTTCGAAGGTGACAGAAGGACGTAGTAACAGAAACCTCAACAGAGCAAACGCCAATATGCCCCCTCCCCTTGGCAATTGCATAGGGGGCATAAACTAGACATTATTTCTGTTTGTTAAAACATGGATTATGAACCTTCCCATCGGCATACTGGGACTCTAAACTGGAGAAACTTTACAAACTTTAACTTTCAAAGTATCAAAATTAAATGTACGACGGAACTTACGGGACGGACGTAACGGAAAACTTTAAGAGCAACGCAATATGCCTCCTTGGCTATGCGTTCATAGGGGAGCATAAACACAGGAGGTGTTTCGCTTCGTAACCACTAAACCGACTGCAGCTCCACGTTCATTTATTGAGCCAATGGAGATAAAACAGGTTAAACGACTGAAATGTTGGTCATTTATGGCAAATAACTGCCAGATCAGTAAATGCAAACGGGCTGTTGTGTGTTGTGGTTGACCACGGTCATTAGTGGCAAATTAAAATTCAGTTGATATTTTATTGCTCCCCCGACACTGGTGACTATAATTCTAACTATTACTTAGTATTATTATTAACCAGATCTGACTGGTGTACAGACGAATGACGAACGTAGCTAATGTATCGACCTCCCGGTAGGTCAAGGTAATAAACAGAACAGGACAATCGAGGAAAGTAGGCATAATCGCACCAATGAAGCAGCCAGGAAAACTATTGCATTCTTTGCATGGAGGAAGCCCCTGCATCAGACGGGACAGGGCGGATATATCGGAAAAAGGAACACTATTTTAACTGTAAAACATGATGTGGGACACCCAACATCTATGCGGATTCCCCAAAAAGTGTGTGCGATTGGGTCGGTGCATTAGATGAATATGACCAGTTGGCCCACTTAAAGGACGCAAATAATGAAATTTGACAGCGTTACAAAACAACAGTAGCAGTTATGTGTCGCCGGCCATATTAAAATGATGGTTGGTGGCTTATCCAAATGGGCAACATGGGTAGCATTAAAAGCAATGAACTTTGGCGTTGCCGTTTTCAGATGTGGCAAACCCACAGTGACCCAAATGGCAAATGGTGCGGGACAAACAAAAACAAAACTGAAAACTGAAAATATAGCAAGCTTCATGCTGAAACGAGTTGTTTCTTTAACTTGCTGGGAAAGGCGCATTCGGCCAATACCCAAAAGCTTCAAGTTGGAATGGCCAGTCAATTGACCAGTTTGTTGATTGGCGTTAATCAATGGAAAGCCTGAAGTTAAAAAATTAAAAATTATGAGACAATCCTGACACTTTACAGCCAGCAATCTTAATTACAAACTCGTGAACATTAAAATTTGAAAAAACAGAGTTTCCACTCAGTAACAATAAACAACCTCCCCTCCAGCTCACGTCACATTGAGGCCAGTAGACCAGTTTAAAGACTAACATGTTTTAAGTGTAAGAGGAACTGGTCATACGGCCAAATAACTGGAGATTCAGTAATGCAACTGGTGTTCGCCAAAACGACAGACCAATTCTGTGGTGTTGATGGTCGAACCAAGGTCATTTGGTGGCGAATTGCTAATCAGTTGAGATTTCTCGTCCACACATTGGTGACTCAACAAAGACTGACTGGTTGTACAGGAACAAACGGAAAACGAGCAATCCCAGGTAGGTCAATGGTCAAGGCAATAACAGACAGGACAATCGAGGAAGGAAGTAGGCACAATGGGAGGCAGCAGGAAAAAGAAAAACTAGTGGCGTTCTTTGCACGGGGGAAGCCCCTTGGCAAAGAGTCAACGGACAGCAGATCAATATCGGAAAAAAGGCACACTATTTTAATGTAAACCTAAGTAGACAACCCTAACATTAATGCATAGTACAGTGTTTTGCTGGGGGTGGACTTCATTCAATATCCGCGCACCTACATTATGGACGGCACGTACATATAGGAAAACAGAAATTTATAGAGCTTTGAGTTTGATACCAGGTGATGAGATTTATCATTAAATGCATAGGGCCGTATTTATGATCTTAATGAAGGATAAACCCAAGGTACAGAAGAAAAAATATTATTACTTTACAATATGTAAATTAGTGGTCCTTTACAAAATAGACGGGTGCATTAAATTTCATCTTTAGACATTGGTGGTTCTCCAAGTGTCTTCAAGGAGTTATATGTGGTAAGGGATATTAATAGAAATTTAAAATGAGGACAGGATTTTCCGGAACACAATTGGCTGTCAGAATTTTACTTTCTGTTAGGACTTTTGCATGAGAGTTAGGAGACAAAAACGGTATTTGTGAGGATGAGAGATATACATATTTCATCAATAGTTAGGGCTCAATCACAAATTAATTTAAAATTCCTAAAGCACCGTCAGCTCTAAAATATGTTATGGTAAAGTTTAGAAATTCACCTGCCTGATATCTTGATATCATGAATAACCATGTTACAGCTACTGATAGGGAGGCTTTTTGACCAAGGAACGTGGATATTATCTGTTGGTTAATTCAGTTAGACAATTAAGTAAAACGTTGCAATTATTAATATTAAAAACATGTAGCTTTTTCTTCCGAGCCAAGGATTCAAGACTTAGGGAACATACGGACTCTAGTAACAAATTGAAAATAAAATATGCAAGATAAAATCCCCCAATTAAACTCTGTCCTTCTAAAGAACGCTAAATTAAATAATTGCAAAATTATTGATGAATAGACCATTGTACAAAATGTTGACGCCAAGATATTAAAAAGCGTTCTTCGATAACCGTGGTTGGTTGTTTCCTGTTGTTAATTGGTTTGATAAGAAAGACTGGTTCAAAAATATTTTATTGTGTTGACTTCCAGAAAAACACAATCAAATTACCAAAAATAAGTATGGCTATTGCCAAAACATTTAAGCTAATAGCCGTTTTTAAGTTTTTATTTGCCACTGAATAAATGCGGATCGATTAGACGTAGCTCTTTCTGATACGAAAGATTACCGCGGATCTGCGGCAACGTTTGGGGGCGAATCGTATGGGAGGACGAATCAGGTAATGTGGGCACTGCGCATGTGTGTATGATTTAGACAGGCTGACAGTTCCTTTCAGATTTGACCTACAAAACACTTAATTTCTCGAAAAATATATAATTCTCGCATAAAATTTTGTCATGCGCCGGAAGAGGTAAAACTGAAGGGGAGATGCTAGACGGGTGCGATGAGCTCGGAAGCGGGCTGACAAAAACAAAGGACGGGGGAGGATGTTGGTTGCGTTCAAAAAAGGCGTGGTGAAAGACCCGGCGTCGAGGCAGTGTCTTTTGAATTCGGACTTGTGACAATACCCGGACTCGAAGGGCAGATAGGTCGAAAATTCAGACCAATTAGCACCAGGTGCAGAACCAGAGCCTTTTTCGTTAAATTTTATGTTCGTCAAATAAAGGGTAACGTGTGAGTTTTTATTATATGAGGTAGTTTTCAAAAATGACTAACTGTTTTATTGTCATGGCTTAGCCCTATATGGCATAGGTTTTTATTTTTGATATTCCTAACTCTACCAATAGGTACGACTTTTTTTAGCCCAACATTTTTCCGCACGTTAAATTGTATTCAAATTTCCAAAAAATTTCAGACATGATACGTTTTTAAATGTGTGCAATATTAATTTTAATTAGCACAATATCGTTCAATGCATACCCAATAGTTTAGGTTTGAAAATACCATAATGTTACTTTTCTTGCTTATTATTTTAAAAGACAGTTCTGGTGGTTCTGTTTTCAGTTTGTGATGTTCATGTTCATCGGAAATTCACATCTTAAGATACATGACCACTTTTAAACCAGGTTTATTTCACGTAATTTACACTCATTTTGGCTCATATGACCCTTGTAGATTAAACACTAAAAACCAAAATAGACTAGATCAATATAATTCTTTCATACTCAAAAACATCGGAAAATAGTGGTAATTTATACTTGAAGATACGGCTTCAGTCAGAAGCCGAGGAAGGAAAACTGGAAATGGTGCCTTATTTCGTGTCGTCAGCGGCCATTTTGAATTGCGCAGCTACAGGTCACCAAAAAGGTTGTGTGCCAACTTGTAAGCCGGTGGTTTTTGCTTTGTGTTTTGAAAAAACCATTCATGGGGCCTGCCCTAAAATACCATGCCAAATTTGAGAAAGGTTGTCCACGATGTGCGACTATTCTGACAGGTTCCTCCCCCGCTAGGTGGTTAATAGGCGGAGTGTACGTAATTGTCTCTGAACAAGTTTGTTAGTTACGGTCCTGTATGTACTGATATATCCGGTTGGTCCATGTGGACGCTTGGTATTGTACTGGAATGTGACCAACATAAGTAAAAGTATCGGAATTTTCCTTCTCTGTCAAGCTGCAGTACAAAAAATATCATTTAAACCCTCTAAAATACTTCTCGGCAAGTAGGGTTTCTAGTTATATTAAATTGGGTCGATTTGCTACGCAATTCTGAGGGCGAAAGCAATTCTACTTAGTTGCCAGGAAAACATACATTGTTTAGCATGGATTGATGGGTAAAGATAGGTCCAAGCTTAAAATTGGGACACCCCGTGGTATTAATGTAGATTAAACAAAGTTTTGTCCAATATGAGAAATCATAATTATTGAAGATTCTTTACATGTTGGAGAAACTTTTCTTACTAAATTTTCAATGGAACGAATAAAATGGCTAAGGTTTGTTTCAGTTTGATACATTTGTATTTCGAAGGTGACCAGAGACGTACGTAACTGAAACCTCAAGAAGCAACGCAATTGGTGCCCCCGCCCCAATTGCCAATTGCATAGGGGGCGATAAACTAGACATTATGTTTGTTAAATAACATGGATATGACCTTCCCATGGCAATACTGGACTTTCTAAACTGGAGAAAAGAAACTTTCTTAAAACAAACTTTCAACGTATCAAATTAAAATGTACTCGGACATACGGACGGACGTACGGAACTTTAAGAGCAACGCAATATGCCTCCTTGCTATCGCATAGGGAGCATAAACACAGGAGTTCGCTTAGTAACACTAAAACCGACTGCAGCTCCACGTCATATTGAGCCAATGGAGATAAACAGGTTAAACGACTGAAATGTTGGTCATATGGCAAATAACTGCAGATCAGTAAATGCAAACGGCTGTTGTGTGTTGTGGTTGACCAGGTCATTAGTGGCAAATTAAAATCAGTTGATATTTTGTCCCCGCAATGGTGACTATAATTATATTATTCTTAGTATTATTAATTAACCAGACTGACTGGTGTACAGACGAACGAATCGAGCAATGTATCGACCTCCCGTAGGTCAAGGTAATAACAGACAGGACAATCGAGGAAGTAGGCATAATCGCACCAATGAGCAGCAGGAAAACTATTGCATTCTTTGCATGAGGAAGCCCCTGCATAGAACGGACAGCGGATCATATCGGAAAAGGCACACTATTTTAATGTAAACATGAGTGGACACCCAACATCATGCGATCCCAAAATGTGTCGCGATTGGGTCGGTGCATTAGATGAATATGCACAGTTGGCCCACTTAAAGGACGCAAATAAGAAATTGACAGCGTTACAAACAAGTAGCAGTTGTGTCGCCGGCCATATTAAATGATGGTTGGTGGCTTATCCAAATGGCACATGGGCAGCATTAAAAGAAGACTTGGCGTTGCCGTTTCAGATGTGGCAAACCCACAGTGCACAATGGCAATGGTGCGACAAACAAAACAAAACTGAACTGAAAATATAGCAAGCTATGCTGAACGAGTTCTTTCACTTGCTGAGGAAGCATTCGGCAATACCCAAAAGCTTCAAGTGGAATGGCAGTCAATTGACACGTTTGTTGATTGGTTAATCAATGAAAGCCTGAAGTTAAAAAATTAATGAGACAATCCTGACACTTTACAGCCAGCAATATTAATTACAACTCGTGAATTAAATTTGAAAAACAGAGTTTCACTCAGTAACAATAAACCAACTCCAGCTCCACGTCACATTGAGCCAGTAGACCAGTTTAAACGACTAACATGTTTTAAGTGTAAGAGAACTGGTCATACGGCAAATAACTGGAGATCAGTAAATGCAACTGGTGTTCCCGCAAACGACAGACCAATCTGCTGGTGTTGTGGTCGACCAGGTCATTTGGTGGCGAATTGCAATCAGTTGAGATTTCGTCCACACAATGGTGACTCAACAAGACTGACTGGTGTACAGACAAACGAACGAGCAATCCCGTAGGTCAAGGTCAAGGCAATAACAGACAGGACAATCGAGGAAGTAGGCACAATGGGCAGCAGGAAAACTAGTGCGTTCTTTGCACGGGGAAGCCCCTGCAAAGAACGGACAGCAGATCATATCGGAAAAGGCACACTATTTTAATGTAAACCTAAGTAGACACCCAACATAATGCATAGTACAGTGTCTGGGTGACTTCATCAATGTCCGCGCACCTACATATGACGGCACGTACATATAGGAAAACAGAAATATAGAGCTTTAGTTGATACAGGTGATGAGATTTCATTAATGCACAGGCGTATTTATGACTTAATGAAGGATAAACCCAAGGTACAGAAGAAAAATATTAATATACAATATGTAAATAGTGGTCCTTTACAAATAGACGGGTGCATTAATTTATCTTTAGACATTGGTGGTCTCCCAAGTGTATCAAGAGTTATATGTGGTAAGGGATATTAATAGAAATTTAAAATGAGGACAGGATTTTCCGGAACACAATGGCGTCAGAATTTACTTTCAGTTAGGATGCATGAGAGTAGGAGACAAAACGTATGTGAGATGAGAGATATACATATTTCATCAATAGTTAGGGCTCAACACACAATTATTCTAAAACCGCAGTCAGCTAAAATATGTTATGGTAAAGTTAGAAATTCACCTGATATATCTGATAATCATGAATACCAAGTTACAGCTACAGATAGAGGCTTTTTGACCAAGGAACGTGGTATATCTGTTGTTAATTCAGTTAGACAATTAAGTAAACTTGCAATATTAATATTAAAACATGCAGATTTATTCGCCAGCAAGGATTCAGACTTAGGACATACGGACACAGTAACAATGAAAATAAATATGCAAGATAATCCCCCAATTAAACTCTGTCCTTAAAGAACGCTAATTAATAATCGCAAAATTATTGATGAAGCCATTGACAAAATGTTGACCGCCAAGATCATTAAAAAGGTCTCGATAACCGTGGTTGGTTGTTTCCAGTTGTAATTGTTGATAAGAAAGATGGTTCAAAAATATTTTGTGTTGACTTCAGAAAACACAATCAAATTACCAAAAATAAGTATGGCTATTGCCAAATTTAAGCAATAGCCGTTTTTAGTTTTTATTTGCCCGAATAAATGCGGATCGATAGACGTGCTCTTCTGATACGAAATACCGCGGATATGCGCACGTTTGGGGCGAATCGATGGGAGGACGAATCGGTAATGTGGGCACAGCGCATGCGTGTATGATTAGACAGCTGACAGTTCCTTTCAGATTTGACCTCCAAACTTAATTCTCGAAAAATATATAATTCTCGCATAAAATTTGTCATGCCGGTAAGAGAAAAACTGAAGGGAGATGCTAGACGGGCGAGAGCTCGGAAGCGGGCAGCAACAAAGGACGGGGAGGATGTTGTTGCGTCAAAAAGGCGTGGTGAAACGGTCGAGGCAGTGTCTTTGAATTCGGACTGTGACAATCCCGGACACGAAGGGCACGATAGACAAATTCAGACAATTAGCACCAGGTGCAGAACCAGAGCCTTTTCGTTAATTTATGTTCGTCAAATAAAGGTAACGAATGAGTATTATATGAGGTATTTTCAAAAAGACTGACTGTTTTGTCATGCTTAGCCCTATATGGCATAGTATTTTTGATATTCCTAATCTACCAATAGGTACGACTTTTTTTAGCACATTTTTCCGCGTTAAATTGTATTCAATTTCCAAAATTTCAGACATGATACTTTTTAATGTGTGCAATATTAATAATTAGCACAATATCGTCATGCATACCCAATCGTTTAGGTTTGAATACCATAATGTTACTTTTGCTTATATTTAAAGACAGTTCTGTGTTCTGTTTTCATTTGTATGTTCATGTTCATCGAATTCACATATTAAGATAAATGACACTTAAACCAGGTTTATTTCACGTAATTTACACTCATTTTGGCTCTATGACCCTTAGATTAACACTAAAACCAAAATAGACTAGATAATATAATTCCTCATACTCAAAAACATCAGAAAAGTGGTATTATACTTGAAGATACGATCAGTAGAAGCCGAGAAATGGTGCATATCTAACGTCGGTGGCCATTTTGAATTTCGCAGCTACAGGTCACCAAAGGTGTGTGCCAACTTGTAGCCGGTGGTTTTTGAAAACCTCATGGCCTGCCCTAACACCATGCCAAATTTGAAAAAGGTGTCACGAAGTGCACGATTCTGACAGGTTCCTCCCCCGCTAGGTGGTAATAGGCGAGTGTACGTAATTGTCTCTGAACAAGTTTGTTAGTTCGTCTGTATGTACAGATATATCCGTCTGTCCATGTGGACGATTGTATTGTACAGGAATGTGACCAACATAAGTAAAGTATCGGAATTTCCTCTCTGATAGCAGCTACAAAAATATCATTTAAACCTCTAAAATACTTCGGCAAGTAGGTTCTATTATATTAAATTGGGTCGATTGCTACGCAATTCTGAGGGAAAGCAATCTACTTAGTTGCCAGAAAATACATTGTTTAGATGGATTGATGGGAAAGATAGGTCCAAGTAAATTGGACACCCCGTGGTATTAATGTAGATTAAAAGTGTCAATATGAGACATAATATTGAAGATATTACATGTTGGAGAAACTCTTACTAAATTTTCAATGGAACAAAATGGCTAAGTGTTTCAGTGATACATTTGTATTTCGAAGGTGACAGAGAAGTACGTACAGAACCTCAAGAGCAACGCAATATGCCCCCCGCCCCTTGCAATTGCATAGTGGGCATAACTAGACATTATGTTTGTAAAACATGGATATGACCTCCCATGGCATACTGGACTCTAACTGGAGAAACTCTTACAAACTTTCAACGTATCAAATTAAATGTACACGGACATACGGACGGACGTACGGAACTTTAAGAGCAACGCAATATGCCTCCTTGCTATCGCATAGGGAGCATAAACACAGAAGTTCGCTTAGTAACACTAAACCGACTGCAGCTCCACGTCATATTGAGCCAATGGAGATAAACCAGGTTAAACGACTGAAATGTTGGTCATATGGCAAATAACTGCAGATCAGTAAATGCAAACGGCTGTTGTGTGTTGTGGTTGACCAGGTCATTAGTGGCAAATTAAAATCAGTTGATATTTTGTCCCCGCAATGGTGACTATAATTATATTATTCTTAGTATTATTATTAACCAGACTGACTGGTGTACAGACGAACGAACGAGCAATGTATCGACCTCCCGTAGGTCAAGGTAATAACAGACAGGACAATCGAGGAAGTAGGCATAATCGCACCAATGAGCAGCAGGAAAACTATTGCATTCTTTGCATGAGGAAGCCCCTGCATAGAACGGACAGCGGATCATATCGGAAAAGGCACACTATTTTAATGTAAACATGAGTGGACACCCAACATCATGCGATCCCAAAATGTGTCGCGATTGGGTCGGTGCATTAGATAAATATGCACAGTTGGCCCACTTAAAGGACGCAAATAAGAAATTGACAGCGTTACAAACAAGTAGCGGTTGTGTCGCCGGCCATATTAAATGATGGTTGGTGGCTTATCCAAATGGCACATGGGCAGCATTAAAAGAAGACTTGGCGTTGCCGTTTTCAGATGTGGCAAACCCACAGTGCACAATGGCAATGGTGCGACAAACAAAACAAAACTGAACTGAAAATATAGCAAGCTATGCTGAACGAGTTCTTTCACTTGCTGAGGAAGCATTCGGCAATACCCAAAAGCTTCAAGTGGAATGGCAGTCAATTGACACGTTTGTTGATTGGTTAATCAATGAAAGCCTGAAGTTAAAAAATTAATGAGACAATCCTGACACTTTACAGCCAGCAATATTAATTACAACTCGTGAATTAAATTTGAAAAACAGAGTTTCACTCAGTAACAATAAACCAACTCCAGCTCCACGTCACATTGAGCCAGTAGACCAGTTTAAACGACTGACATGTTCCCGGTGTTCCCGCAAACGACAGACCAATCTGCTGGTGTTGTGGTCGACCAGGTCATTTGGTGGCGTATTGCAATCAGTTGAGATTTCGTCCACACAATGGTGACTCAACAAGACTGACTGGTGTACAGACAAACGAACGAGCAATGTATCGACATCCCGTAGGTCAAGGTCAAGGCAATAACAGACAGGACAATCGAGGAAGTAGGCACAATGGGCAGCAGGAAAACTAGTGCGTTCTTTGCACGGGGAAGCCCCTGCATAAAAAACAGCACAATATTGATGACCTAGGTCCGTAACTACAATTCTGATCGGTCATCATTGTGAAGTTACTGACATCATTTCTACATATACAGTAAACATGATAGTGGTGTAAACTACTGATGCTGACATGTGTAATTCACCATTATGTGTCTATTAACTACAGGCTGAATTGTGAGAAATAGAGGATCTTAAACGAGATTCCATCTGATGAGATTTATGAAACGAGTTGCGCAAAATTTATTCACCAAGCCTCTGGCGAGGGATTCTGTTTATCACAGGACTGCACACTCCAAATAGCAGAAAACTTTTGAGATATCCTGGTGAAGGAGAATGCATCCCGCAACGAACATGTGGGCCGTGTGTACCACCAGGAAGTCCCATCGTGGCTGAAGAATAGACCTGTAGCCTTTATCAGTTTATTTTAGACAGCCAACGGCGTTGGTTTGGATGAAGTACCATGGGACAAAATGGTTTGGTAGAGTAACGTCAGTGACAATCGCTGTCGAGGCATCTTGGCCTTTCCGTTTCCTTGGGAACTGTCA
This sequence comes from Conchocele bisecta, assembly GCA_029237695.1. Lineage (NCBI taxonomy): Eukaryota > Metazoa > Mollusca > Bivalvia > Lucinida > Thyasiridae > Conchocele > Conchocele bisecta. Next base: position 47,092,341 of record CM055265.1, on the reverse strand, counting down.
ACTTGGGACTCGGGGTGGATAAGGAGTACCTGGGGGTCAATCCTCGACAGCAGGGTAATTGATTTTGAGACGCTGCTAAAGAAGGCAGCTGAGCGCAACAATCGGAATCCCCTTAAAATAACCAAACTCCCCATTTTACACCAGTAACAGATAGATAGTCATGAAATTCGACAAGCAACATGTGCAGATGATAATCTTAATGTCCTGGAGCACATTTGCTCAAAGATATTTGAAAATAAATACATTAATTTAACCATGTTATAGAAGGGCGGTGTAGAGCTGGGGGCCGTTTCACTAAACTTCTTACGACTAAAATTTGTTCGTAAGTGCAAATTTAGGATCGTCTGGAAATTTAAATTCATGGATTTACATTTATTGAGCATAGGCTGCATATGCAGCCTATGCTCAATAAATGTCCCAAGCAGTCACAGAGATATAGCAATTTAAAACACTTTAACGTAAAACCTATAACAAAAAGTTTAGTCATTTGACCTTGGCCTTGGGCTCCTGGGCAGCATGGGTAGGGATTACAATGCAAATATGGATGGTGATCAATATGTAAAACGTAAAACTCGGACGGCGGACACCAGACAAAGCGGTAACCATATTGATTTTATTTAGTTCCCATAATGTACTTGTAATGTGTATTTGATCATTCTAACCAGATGGCCGCGGCCCGCATTTTGAGCCCGCCGAGGCATTTGATGGTCTCAGAGTGTATTTATTTGAGGTTTGATGCCCAATAAGCATACAAAGTTCAAGCAATTCTGACTTACGGTTACAGAGATAGTAGGTATGTGAAAACTTTAACGCAAATTTTGACAGAAACTTTAACACAAACTTCTTCTAAGTCATTTGACCTTGACCTTGGGCACAGAGGCCGCATGAGTGGGTTTCAGCATGAATATATGGATCATGACGAATAAGCATATGAAGTTTCAAGTCAATGTGACTTAGGACTGCAGAGATATAAGGTATTTAAAAACGTTAACGCAGATTTCGGACGGACGGACGTTCTTACATTAGGGTACTTATGTGGCTTATTACATGTTAAATATTAGCCACATAAAACGATTTTTAGCCACATAAAACGATTTTTTAGGTGGCTAATTATAACCAACCCTATCCTTTAACAAGTCCATAACCCTGTGGGGCTAGCCACATAAGTACCCTAATGTGTGCCCGAACAGACGGACGGACGGACGGACGTCATTGTGATCACTATGTCTCGCTTTCCGCAAGCGGGCTCGACAAAAACATAGTAATAGCCTCAACTACTTCATATTAGCATGATTGTTCATTAATTTTGTTGTCACCAATCCTCGCCTACACATGAAAGCAAAGGTTTCATTTTACAGCATTTTCATTTTACAGCATTTTCATTCAATTTCATAAAAATAACATACGAAAATGTATATTGTGGTATTTCTCGATTCACACTTATAAGATCACTCCTAGGTAGAGACAGATAAGACTGGTGCTGCCATTTGCGGCCCTTTTTGCCATCATTGCGCGATGAAGTACCAAGAAGGAACAGATATAATTTCATTTTAATCTATGAGGACATGCTGAATAGTTTTAAGTCCATCAATCCCTTGGTTGAGGTAGGCACAGAGCTCCAGTTAAGGTGCGTAATTTGACCAACTTGGGGTGAAATTTTGTTATTTCTTCATCAAAAATGGCAAGTTGGGAGTCCTTTAGAATCGTCTCATTGAGACAATTCTAAAGCACTCCCAACTTGCCATTTTTGATGGAGAAATAAGAAATTTACCTCCAGTAGTTGGGAATTCAGATATTATGGCAGGAAAGTGGCTAGCCTAACCATGAAATAGAAACATATGTAAACACAATTTTCTGAGCAAACAGCATACACAATATGCAAACACTCTGACTAATCTGGGTGTACACAAGTCACAATATTAAGACAATGTTCTTGCAATTGCACATCATTTCTAATTGAGCTGAATATCAGCTACATGTATAATCACGTTAACCCTTTCAAAACCACAGACTACCACAACACCAATGTCTGCAAACAGTGTAGATCCAGATGAGACGGCTCGTTACGAGCCGCCTCATCAGAATCTACTCTGTTTGTGGAGTCTCTGATTTGAACAAAATAAATCCTTTTTCAATGTTTATGGATAGCCAAATCTTCAAATTACCAACATTTTTCGAGTGGGCAAGTGAAGATATATGGTTACTTGCCCAGTAATGATTCAACTTTCCCGGTGGCAATTTCAAAATACAAAAATAATTGTTTTCTGAATACATGTCTATGAAAAAATTGTAACCCCTAGAACTTAATAAAGAAAAATTCAAATATTTTAGAGAAATGTGTTGGACATTTGTGGCTGTGACTGGAGAAATGGGGCTTATGGGTTTTGCGACCAGAGTAGAGCCAGATCAGCCTGTGCATCAGCATCGTCTAGATTCAGGATCTGCACTATTCGCCATTCCATCAATGAAACAGCAGCAATGCTTCTAATCAGCAATACAGATCGTTACCAGGCTTCAGTAGCGTGCTATTTGATCAGGAGCTCCACTGGTCACAAATCCCATAAGCCCCATTTCACCAGTCATAGCCACATTTAAACTTGTCCTGGACAGCTGGGCAATGGATTTGGTTATCCCTGAACTCTACATGTACTTAGGATGAAAGGGTTAAACATATCACAATATGGCACAGTTACTGACTGCTGTATTTGTCTCACAGTCACTTTCCTCTGCCGATTCATCCCCATCATACTCACCATCTGATTGGCCAGCCTGATAATCACTCACATCTGATTGGCCGCTATCACTACTCGCATCCGATTGCTTGCCACCTGCTTCACAATCAAAATGACTGCCTCTGGGTGCAGGTTTATGCGACCTTGTATCAAGGGTGTTGTCGGAAACTGATCTGTAGATGACTTCATGTTCAAATTGAGGAGGTTTGTTTACGGCATGTTCATCTGTTTTACATTTCGCTGTATGTACGTGATGGTTTTTACCACTAGTTCCATTATTACTGGAGAACGACACATTATCAGCCTGGTTGCAATAGCGGGTTGGGATGATATCGTGGAACTGGCAGACACCATCTGACCCCTGTGTTGTGTAGCTGTGACTATGATCAGGCACAATCTGCGAGTACTGGCTGTTTATGGTGTCTCCTGCACTGTAGGCAAGCGAACCGATCAACGATCGGTCCACCAGGTCATACTGGTTCCCAGGAGGGCTAGTCTCAACATGAGCCTTACTCTGGGAACCAGCGGGGCCTTTATTATGTGAACTAATCCCAAGTTTTGAGTTTACCGTATTTGAACGAGGACCACTATGTTGTACGCCTGTAGTTCTAGAAGTGTTTGGTGATGACTCAGCCTGCTGAATTTGCCGAGTGCCCTCATGATTGGTAACAGCCAAATCATTGATTAGCGGCCGGGCCTTGCGGGCGTGGTGTTCGTGGACACACTTGGTGAGGTAGCCCATGATGGGCAGGGGTAACGGCACGGACCATGGGTCCGGCTCCGGCAGCTGGAAATCCTGAAACAGACAGTTGGTTCACAGCAATATGGGAAGATGTGGAACCAAATACGAGACAAAAGCACATAATTTTGGATCTAAAAAGACCTGTTATATCTAGTTAACAATATTTACAAAATTTACGATAGTTTGCGTATATGACATTGAAAGTTGACTAAATGTTAAGATCAAATGCAGAATAGATTTCCAAATTTGCTATGAAAATTTCTTCAAATTTCAACATAATTTACAGAAAATATCAGTTATTGTAAATATTTTTCATGCAAAATCTTGGCTTGTGTCATAATTATGTGGCTGTCACTAGAGAAATGGGGTTTATGGATTTGTGACCAGTATTTCTTCTGATTAAACAGAACACTTGTGTAGTCTGATAGTCATATATTGCTTTTCAGAAGCATAACAGGTGTTTCATTGATGGAATGCACCCTGTGCAGATCCTGATCCAGACTGTGCGGATGCGGAGAAATGATGTCAGTAACATCAGAATGACGTGCTTCTTTGGCCAATCAAATCATGTCTCAGACAGACCCTCTGAATCGCGAGACAGTAGCCTTCAATAGGGCCCACCTCTGAAATTAAATTTGCACAACTCTTGGTCATATTGTACACTTAATTCACTTTGTTTTAAAGAAAATGTTTATTTAACCAGGTGAGCTGATTATCTTGCACTATAATAAATAATATTTACACCTTCTAGAAATTCATAATGCAAACGCCCATTCGACATATTGCGTTTACATCCCAATACAATACATTAGACACTCGTGACGTCGCGTGATGCTGTTGATTGGTTAAAGTTTGCAACGTCGCTGTTCCAGGAATTGCGACAAAATGACGTAAAATAAGATTATTGTTAATTTTAACGTCATATTTGGTTATTTACATTTTTTAAACTATCAGAAAATATAAGTAATAAAACCATGGGCCGTTGCGTTTACTGGGGTGAACAATACATTTGGTCTGTTCAAAGTTTAATAGACCAAATGTATTGATCACCCCAGTAAATGCAACAGCCCATGATTTTATTCCTTAAATACACAAGTGATTGGGTGCTTACGATTAAGAAACAAGTGAGTGTAGTGAACTGAATTTGTTTAGTGATAGAAGTTAATCACTCGTGCATTATTTCACGATAACCAGCTCACCTGGTAAATGAGCCGTATATCACACACAAGTTATTACCTGATTCAGCTGATATTCCAAAAGGTTGATCATCTCTTTCTGACCCCGTCTGTCCTTGAAGCCTATAGGAGATCTGCCATCCTGAAAATACATAGAGAATAGTAGGTTAGTGCCGTGAATGGGAAAAATATCCGGCAAGGCTCAAGAATTTCTTTATTTCTCATCAGAAGTATATGTTGTGACCACTCATTTGAACCGTCTCGCCGAGATGGTTCAAATGAGTGGTCACAACATATACTTTGGTTCAGAAATAAGGAAAATACATAGAGAATAGTAGGTTAGTGCCGTGAATGGGAAAAAATATCTGGCAAGGCTCAGGAAACGGGATGGGCGAGGCTCTGCCGAGCACATCCCGTTTCCGTGCCGCGCCAGATATTTTTTCCCATTCACGGCACTAACCTACTATTCTATTTATCCCGTGAACACCTACAAATAGCTGTAAAATGCAAAATAGTATTGACTGGATATCAAAAATGTTTCACGGCGCCGTGTTTCACGGCACATACGTACTGTGTTGACGGGATAAAAGCATCAATTGTTACTGTGGTCTGCCAGTTGATCACACACAATATTTATTGATCACCAAGAAGCCCAACAGTCTACGAATAAATTCTATCTGGCCCCAAGATAAAACTTTCTGAGGTTTAATTCTCAATATTAGGATGTTTGATTAGCCGAGGGTGAGCAGTGCTCAGTCTTGATCAATCAAACTACCGGATTGCGAGTAAGAATTTCAATAGCAAAATATTAAACATAATCAACAAGAATTCCGCGGAATCAAATGTCTCGCCTTGTTCCGCCTTGACCCTGGGGACTTGACCTTGACCCTGGGGCCATGAGAATAGTCCTACATTCATCTACATATCATAGTAAAGGTATGTATAAAGTTTGATGACTGTAGCTGATAAGGTGTTGGAAGTAATGACCGTAACACGAAAACATTGAAGCAGAGCCTCGCCCATCCTGTTTCCTGAGCCTTGCCAGATATTTTTTCCCATTCACGGCACTAACCTACTATTCTCTATATAGTCTTCTAGAGTGAAAGAATAAACAATTACAAAGCCTCCGGGCCGTACCTTATCCATTGCGAAGGGTGAGGCGCCATGGTCTTCCAGTATGTTTATTAAATGTTTGCCATCATCCATTCCATATGCATAGTGCAGAGCTGTGCGGAAACTCTGAAAAGATCAATATCAAACTACAGCAACACACACAGTGTATATATTCACACCATAATCATTATAGTGAATGCAGAGGCGGCGGAACCGGCAATTGACCAATTCCACTAAAGCAATCGTCTCATCGATACATTTGGTACATGACAGGATTATATTCGTTCAAAAATACCAGATTGCCGCGGCCTGCATGTTGAGCCTGCCGAGGCATCTGGTGCTCTCAAGGTAAGATAATGTAGCAACAGATACATTGAAAAATAAGAACTGGCATCGTTAAACGAAGCGAATACCCTCGCTGGCAGCCGTGATAATAAAACAAAAGTCCTCAGTGACTTTGGACGGTCGGACGTGGGTCGTATGCGAAACAAAGCACCATCCCTAGACACACAGTGTGGCCAAATATTATCAAAATCGGTAAAGCAGTTGATGGGTTATTGAAAAAAGAAAAGAAAAAGTTTGCCTTACAAACAAGGCGAACTTCTAACTCAGTTGACCTTGACCTTGGGCACAGTGGCTGCATGCATGGGGCAGAGAATGAATATATGGATGATGACTAATAAGCATATAAAGTTTCAAGCCAATCCGACGGTAACAGAGAAAGTAGGTACCTGAAAAGTTTAATGCAAATTTTGACAAAAACATTAATGCAAACTTCTAAGTCATTTACCATTGCCCTTGGGCACAGGGGCCACATGAGTGGAACACAGAATGAATATATGGATAATGACCAATAAGCATACAAAGTTTCAAGCAAAGGCGACTTACGGTTACAGAGATAGTAGGTATGTGAAAACGCAAATTTGGACAAATATTTAACACAAACTTCAAAGTCATTTGTCCTTGACCTTGGGCACAGGGGCCACATGAGTGGGACACAGAATGAATATATGGATGGCGACTAATAAGTATATGAAGTTTCAAGTCAATGTGACTTAGGACTGCAGAGATATAAGGTATTTAAAAACTTTAACGCAGATTTCGGACAGATGTACGGACATCCGGACGTCATTGTGATCACCATGTCTCGCTTTCATCAAGCGGGCTCGACAAAAATTGACCCCTATTTGACCCCTCGGGCCAATAGTCATTTGGAATATTTTCATGAAACTTCACACATGTATAGACCACGACCCAAAGGTGTGTCGCACACAAGAATGACAACTCTTGCCTCACTAATTTCCCGATTATGCCCATTTCAGACCCTGTAGTGACCATTTTCACAAATCTAAAAACACACTGTATATCGATCATTTCCCTCAAGTTTTGTTGAAATCGACCTGGCGGTTCTATAAATGTGCAGCTGGCAGCGGCCCTTGTATCGTGTATGACCAGCATAACACCAGATCAGATCAGACTGCACATATGTACAGTGTGATCTGGGGTTATGTGGTTCGGAATTAGCTTTACTGTTGTCAACAGAAGCATTAACCCTTTGATCCCGAAATCCATTATAGTGGTTTGTGCAAACAGTGCATATCCAGATGAGCCGGCTCGTAACGAGCCGTCTCATCAGGATCTGCACTTTTCGAAAGTAATTTTCATATTTTTGAGAACAGAAAATACCCCCTTTTCATAAATAAACTAGTCTGAAAAACATTTTGTGACGGTTGGATTGGTTGCAAAATTAAGAAATCAAAATCTATTCCAGTTACTTGGGGGTGAAAGGGTTATTAAAGTTGTAAGGTACCATTTCCCAGTAGGCAGTTCAAGCTCAATATTCACACACAAGAAGAAATCGTGACATGACCGTACCTGGTCTCTAAGGGAGTCAAGCTTCTGTTTGTTGACATAGACAATGGCCTCCACCAACAGTCGTGTGATGTCCACGTCCCTCCGCAGTACCGCTTTATGGAGGGCCGGCTGACCGTCTCCCTGGAAACATACACGTAGTAACCATGTAACATCTCCAAGTATTTCTTAAGTTTCCAACAGGTATTTTCAGCAATAACTGTGAATAACATGTGGCAGTCTTACACTGTATTAACATGGTCTGATGATCATAAAACTTTTTAGCAAATTGTTCAAATTTAACTTGAACTCAGTAGCCTATTTCACCAACATTGCAAAGTATACTTTTCTAGCAAAGTACACTTTGAGGGAGTAATCATTTATTTTTCCTGAAATGCATTATTTCATATAGAACTAACGACTGCATATATATGATGATTAAAAGCATGCAGAATTATTATACTGAATGTATTACATTATCACAGCCAAAATGGCTGTGATAATGTAATAAATTCAGTATAATAACAAGAAACGAGGCAAAGCCACGAAGGCCAGGTTTTTTCCAAGCATGGACACTTGGATAACATAATTATACCCACTTTTTGTAGACTAGATGGCCGTGGCCTGCATGTCGCGCCTTGGGGCGAGGCATGGACACTAAAAAAATAGATATAGTAGATGGAAAAACTTTAACGAAAAAACTTTAACCGGACACACGGACGTACGAACGGACGGACGGACGGACGGACGTATGCCAAAATGCCGACGATATCGCGCTTTCCGCAAGCGGGTGCGACAATGATGATAAACACCGATGTGAAGTATCAAGGTAATGGGTGAAGCAGTTGCAGAGATATAGTACACGAAAAAACTTTAACAAATAAATTCAAAGTAATTTGACCTTGACATTGCGCACAGGGACCGCACGGTTGGGGGTTAGAATGAAAATATGGACGATGATAAACACCCATGTGAAGTTTCAAGGTAATGGGCGAAGAAGTTGCAGAGAAATAGTATAACGAAAAAGTTTTAACCAAAAAATTTAACCAGACGTACATTAAAAAGGTAACGTTGAAAAAAATGGTCACATGTTGGATAGTTGTATGTGGTAGGCACCCCTTGGTTATGAAGCTGTGAAAGTTTGGTGGTCCTAGGTGGTACAGTACCAAAGAAATGGACTTAAACACGAAAACTTAACATTGTAAACGCGAAAACTTAACATTGAAAATGGCTAAGTCGACTGTGCGAAAAAAATGGGTGAAGTTAAAAAAAAAGTAACATGTTGGATAGTGATATGTGGTGGGCACCCCTTGATTATGAAGCTGTGAAAGTTTGGTGGTCCTAGGTGGTACAGTACCAAAGAAATGGACTTAAACACGAAAACTTAACATTGAAAACGCGAAAACTTAACATTGAAAATGGCTAAGTCGACTGCGCGGAAAAAATGGGTGAAGTTAAAAAAAAAGTAACATGTTGGATAGTGATATGTGGTGGGCACCCCTTGATTATGAAGCTGTGAAAGTTTGGTGGTCCTAGGTGGTACAGTAACAAAGAAATGGACTCAAACATGAAAACTTAACATTGATTGTGGACGCCGCCCGCCGCCCGCCCGCCACCCGCCCGCCCGCTCGGCTTTCGCCAATCCAATAGCCTGGATTTTTTTCTTCAAAAAACCTGGCTAAAAATTAATAAATTTATCCTAAAATTGAAAATTTCTCCCTCAAAGTATACTTTGCTAGAAAAGCAAAGTATACTTTGCAATGTTGGTGAAATAGGCTACAGGTAGTCTGATTAACCATGAAAGAAACTTCCTGATTTCGAGCACGAGAATGGAGTAGATGCTCAGACAGGTTCATAATGACAGGTGTAGATTACCTGTATGCGACAGTCTGCCATGCACATCTCCAGGCCCATATCAGCGAGGCAGTCGGCATACAGTCCCTCCTTCACGCCGTGTACCATCCCCGCCTCCACCGCCTCAATAAACCCCTGCTTGTACTTCTGTAACACAGAAACTGCCATAGCATACAAATGTCTTCCAGCAGATATACACCTACTGTCTGTTCCATGTTTTCTATCATTGTACTTTTGACTACATGTATTACACTCGTTAAATCGAAAAAATATTTAAATGTAAGTACTTCTTCATCAATTACCAAAGAAAGTCACTCTACCCCATTTTATAATTGATAAAATTCCAATCAAATATTGATTTTATTGCGAAAAAAACATTTTCCGATTGGAATTGAACATTGGGCAAAAAGGACTACATGTATTACACTCATTAAATCTAAAAAATATTTAAATGTAAGTACGTTTTCATCAATTACCAAAGAAAGTCACTCTACCCCATTTTATAATTGATAAAATTCCATCAAATATTGATTTTATTGCGAAAAAACAATTTTCCTATGGGAATTTAACATTGGGCAAAAAGGAGCTAGAGAGTGATGGAGAGTAGAAAAACATTTTTTTAAATTGGCTCCGAGACCTGGCTAGATAGAATGGAAATGATGTAACTAAGAAAACAAGTTAGATTTTTAAAATCGGTCCACAAATTTCAAAATTATTTTAAAAAATCTATTTGCAGCCTCACGTTAAATTCCATCGGAAATCAGTATTTCGTGGAATTTCATCGAAGAACATTTTTTGGGGATGGTGACTTTTTTCACTGAATGAAAAAGTGCTTAAATTTAAATATTTTTTAGATTTAATGTGTTTAATAGCGAAAATTTTGTTGGCAGAAAAAAACATGGAATAGACAGTAGAAGAGAGGTACCACTGTATTTCTATGGACTACACTCAGTCTCACATGTTTTTGTTTGATATCAATATTTGTGATACAGTGGAACCTCTCTAAACCTGACAACAAGAAATATATGTGATCATAATTTTGATGGGTTTCTTGGTCATTTATCTCAGGCGATAATGCCTGTTTGTGATCGCATAGCACACAACCAGGGCTTCTAAAATTTTCAGTTTGTCGGTTCTGAACCGATTTTTGAACTCTCAAAATTGCCAATCGGCTGCTATTTCGTTATCAACCTTGTAAATTTACCGGTTATGACACCAAGTAATGTCCATTTTATGATACATATCCAGGGCATATCCGTGTTAAAACAGTGTCGGCTAACAAATCGCTGTGTATTCAGTTTCTCCTAGTATTGATTTTTCTTAACACACACATGGTAATTGGGACAGGTGTATGTGTTGATAGCAGCTGTGTATGTGTTAAATAGATTGGCTTCAGCGTAAATATACGAGCTTCCCTACTCGCCATTTCTGATGATGATAAAATAAAATACAGAAACCATGCACTGTGTTTATCTGTGTTCGTAATATTTAACCCCAAGTAACTGACACGGACTATCGGCCCACACTATTCCATATTAAGTTAGGAACTGTTACATTACGCTGTATTAGGGGTCTTTTTTTTTTTTTATAGAATGTACATGTATGTAAGAATGCCGCAGATCCTGATGAACCGGCTCACGTGATCTACAATTCGCAAACATTTTGATAAATGACAAGATATGTCTGTCGTGTTAAAAGCGTAATTCATTAGGGATCAGGGAATAGGGATCAATTGAAGTCCTAAATCACACCGCCGATGTACTTTGAACTCGATCTGAGGGTTAAAGAAACACTGAATGTTAATTCAATTGTACAAATTAATTGCTTAACACGTAATTAAATTAAATTGATGCGTGTGCAGCTAGCCAAATTAGGCCGACAATTCATTTTGAAGTCTGTGTGAACAGTGATAATAGCATAATTAGCAATGTTTGTTTGTTTGTTTATTAGTGTTTAACGGCCTATCAACAGCTAAGGTCATGTAAGGCCGGGCAAACGGGTTCAATCCCGTTTTAACCTGCTGCATTGTGGGGAAAATCCCAAAATCAGAACGGAATATTTATATCGAGAACAAATATATTCAGCCCTGAAATTAGAATAACCCGACCTGGTGCCAGGTCCATACCACACCAAGTCACCTTGGCCCCTTCCCCTAAAATAGGATTACGAATATCGTAATACTCACATACGGGGTATAACCAGATTGAACTGTCACATACAAAATGCCAGACGTATGTGAGGGCCAAACCAGGTCTCCAGTCGGGATTCCAGTAAGGATGAACCCCGATCGTTAAATTACCCATCGCGTGCTCCCACCTGCCACCCACTAATTAGCAATGAATTACGAGTTGGGTATATAACGCATTTTTTTCCTATGTGGTCCGTCATTTGACTATTATTGAAATGGCACAAAAAACTATTTTGTCGTTATTCACAAAGACAAATAACCGGCTTGGTAACCCAGCAGAGTAGAAAATAAATAAATAACAAAACAAGAAATAGATTGTAAAATTTTAATTTATTTTAGTCTACCAAAAGTTTACCTGTAATCAAACATGATAGCCTATAATCGGCATCCCGATTCGTCTGTCGTTTCGCTTTTTTTTTCCATCATTGCGCTATTTAGGCACACCACGTGACCCGGTGCATACACAATTTTGTCCACTTGTGTTGTCTATAAACACAACGACTTATTTATCCCAATACAACATTTATCCTATTATTTTTAGTATTTAGTTTGAACTTCGAAATTTCAGTTCAAGTTTTAATAGCAGGGGGGTGGGTCTGCTCCTTCAGGCCGACAAGCATTACGTCTGGACCGATTGACATTCTGAAATTTTAGAAGCCCAGCACACAACTATAGCTCGGAATAATCAAATGCCTGATTTACAGGGAAACCTCGCTAAACCCGACACCCTGGGGACCTCCCAGGGTGTCCGGTTTAGCGAGGTTCCACTGTAATTGAGTCTTATCAGGTAACCTGCCCTGTATTGACCGAATACGTACTGACTGATAACATATTGTTGTATCAGGCATTGACCTGATATAAACATCCGGGTTACAACGAAGTGAAAACTGACGTTCCATTGGTCGGATGATGTCACGTGACGTTACCGAATGACGTCAGTGTAATGACGCAACGTAAACAAGTCCGCGTTCTGTCCATAGAATACGACATCATCTGTGGTCATTTTCGAGCATAAAACATTACCTGATAAATAGAATACCAGGCTAGTGTATTTTGATATCAAGTTTATCAGGCTCGGCTCGGAAACGGTAGGAATTCCTCGGCAAGCCTCGGAATTCCTACGCGTTTCCTAGCCTTGCCTGATAAACTTGATATCAAAAGACACTAGCCTGGTATTCTCTATTTATCATGATGTCACAGTTTCTCTAAGCCAATTTCAATGAAATAGCTCCCCTGAATTCACTTCTCGTGTTTATACGTCACAAAATTTGAAATTCTCGTGTTTTATCTTTATGTTATATGCCTTGAAAAAACTGGATTTTTGTTTAATATGGAAACACTTTTTTTATATATATATATACATGCATATAAATTCTCTTCTGAAATATATGCTGTGACCACTAATTTGAACAACTTCAGTAAGACAGTTCAGAAGGTGGTCACAAAATATACTTTTAAAGAGCACTGAAAACGATTTTCAGTAAGAAATATGGTGTATACTCTGAATGTACAAGTTAACTCTTTCAACCCTATGTGCCATAAAGCCAATATTGGCAAACAGTGTAAATCCATACAAGCCAGCTCGGGTTAATTCATGTGCACTTGGCGTCTTTACCTCATACTCTGTGAGGCATCGGACGAAGTCATCAGCGTCTTCTTGGAAGCCGAAGCCATTCTAAAATGCACCACATAGGGCATGATGACATTATACATATGGTAGATCACAGAAGTTATATTGTATGTCGCCTTATAATTCCAGCACAAAAATATTACACAATTCCCTAACATTTGATTGGCCCGTAGCAAGTCTCTGTCCAAAATTTATATCCCAGTAAACTCCCACGCCGAACTACTTTCTACAGGTGCGCTGTCAGTGCTGTCAATGTAAACAAATGGCTGCCGTCTGTCAAAATAAACACATTTTCTTGATGAATTTATTTCAAATGCTGGAATTATAAGGAATGAATGGCCTTTTTGTGGAATTTATCGGGGATATAAACTTGGAAAAGTCGCGGGAATACTGGACGAGGCCTTCTGGCCTTCGTCCAGTATTCCTGCGACTTTTCCAAGTTTATACCCCGATAAATTCCACAAAAAGGCCATTCATTCGTATAATAATAATTATTTGAAATATGTGGCAGTGAGCATTGGGATGATGGCATTGGTGACCAAATAGATCAAATAGAAAGCTCATGTAGCTTAATAATGATTTATATTGCCTGTTAGAAGCATGACGGGTCTTTCATTGATGGAATGAAGAACAATGCAGATCCACAGCCTGATCTGTATCTACACTGGTCACAAAACCCATAAGCCCCATTTCTGCAGTCACAGCCACAATTATTGTGAACATTATAATAATGAGGTGGAATAAAGTTGTGATCAATCTCTGTATGTGCACACATGATGAACTGGATCTGCACTGGGAGGAAATGTCATAAGGTATCTTTTCTCTGCTCGTGGACCGTTTATGGTATTGTATATGGGGGACTCTTTCTTATTATAGGACTGATTTACGTCAGCCGTGTATCAAGTGTTTTGTCCATTCTAATGTTAGTAGTAGATCATATCTGGAAATAATGTGAGGGAAACAAACACAGTAGACCATCTTCCATTGGGAACATGGGAACATTTTCTCCCATGGTAGGAATGAGCCACAGTGAACCGACCTGACTGCAGTGTTCCTTTATCCTGAAGCCGTGCAGGGCCAGAGTGTTCCTGTTCTTCTTATCTTCACTGTGCAAATACCAGTCATACGCCACCTAAAAATGGAGGTGAATAGTGACAAAACTGGAGTAAAATATGATATTTATCCCTTTCAACACTACAGACCTCAATACGAGTGTTTGTAAACAGCATAGATCCAGATGAGCCGGCTGGTAACGAGCTGTCTCATCAGGATCTGCACTGTTTTGCAAGTAATTTTCATATTTTCTAGGGGAAAAAAACACCCACTTTTTATAAATGAAAACAATTTTATGACGTTTGGATTAATATTCGAAAAATTAACATATCACAGTCCATACCAGTTATGCAGGGTTGAAAGGGTTAAAATAACTAGAAATGGACGCTTGTCGACAAGCGCATGTGTATCCCCCTCCCCAGATACACAAGTAGTTTGAAAAAAGGGTGATCGAGTTATGCTCCGGAGACAAAATCGGTGACGGACAAAGGGAGATAACTAAACAATTAGTGATGCAAGAGTTGTCAATCTTGCGCGACACACCTTTAGGGTCTATGCATGTGTGAAGCTACTGGAGTGCAGAATTATTTGTTAATAGTCCTATATTTATGTACATATATCTGCACAGGTGCACATAATGCCACAATATTTTCAACACAGTTGACGGAAATGTAATATAGAATGTAAATAAAAAAAATAATGCTCGCTACTGGAGCCGAGAATTTTTTTTAATAGTCCTATATTTATCTACATATATCTGCACAGGTCCACATACTGCCACAATATTGTCAACACAGTTTAGGTAAATGTAATAATTTAGCTGTATAAATTACCTGTAATAAGTTAGTGGTCAGTTAAAAAATTTAAAAAGAATGTAAAAAAAAAAAAAAAAAATTTGAAAAAAAAGTTGAAAAATAATAATACTTGCTACTGGAGTCCAGAATTTTTTTTTAATAGTCCTATATTTATCTACATATATCTGCACAGGTCCACATAATGCCACAATATTTTCAACACAGTTTACGGAAATGTAATATACAAATTGTTTTTTTTTAAATAATGCTCGCTACTGGAGCCCAGAATTTTTGTTAATAGTCCTATATTTATCTGCATATATCTGCACAGGTCCACATACTGCCACAATATTGTCAACACAGTTTACGGAAATGTAATAATGTACCTGTATAAATTACCTGTAATAAGTTAGTGGTCAGTTAAAAAATTGAAAAAGAATGTAAAAAAAAATGGAAAAAAAAAAAAAAAAAAATTAAATTAAAAAAAAGAAAAAGAATAATGCTCCCTACTGGAGCCCAGAATGTTTTTTAATAGTCCTATATTTTTCTACATATCATATATACACAGGTCCACATATTCCCACAATATTTTCAACACAGTTTACGGAAATGTAATATAATCATTTACCTGTATAAATTACCTGTAAGTGGTAAGTGGTCAGTGGTCAGTGGTCAGTGGTCAGTGGTCAGTGGTCAGTGGTCAGTGGTCAGTGGTCAGTGGTCAGTGGTCAGTGGTCAGTGGTCAGTGGTCAGTGGTCAGTGGTCAGTTGCACATGCTAGCACATGCACAGGTGAATAGTCTGTATAAAGCACTTACGACCTTATGCTACTAGACAAAAATTGAAAAATAATTTGAAGAAAAAAAAATGAAAAAAAAAAAAAAAAAAAAAAAAAAAATGAAAAAATGAAAAAAAAAAGAAAACAAAAATTAAAAAAAAAAAAAAAAAAAAAAAAGGAAAAAAAAAAGTTTAAAAATAATAATGCTTGCTATTGGAGACCAGATTTTTTTTAATAGTCCTATATTTATCTACAAAAATCTGCACAGGTCCACATAATGCCACAATATTTTCAACACAGTACCCAATGTAGTGATTTACCTGTATAAATTACCTGGTCAGCAGTGGTCAAGCACTGGACATCTGCACATGCTAGCCCATGCTAGCACATGGTTCTCCCAGTTTCTTTTGTTCTCTCTACAGGTAAGGTGTACAGAGCACACGAGAAAAGGTGTACAGAGCAGACGAGAAAACAGGTCTTCATGCATTATTGTCCAGTTTGTAGAGTGCGCAAAACAAAAAAGGGAGATAACTCAAAAATTAGCTACGCAAGAGTTGTCATTCTTGTGCGCGACACACCTCCGGGTCGTGGTCTATGCATGTGTGAAGTTTCATGAAAATATTCCAAAGGGTGGTCGAGTTATGCTCCGGACAGGAAATCAGTGAGCGAAAACAAAAAAGGGAGATAACTAAAAAATTAGCTATGCAAGAGTTGTCATTCTTGTGCACGACACACCTTCGGTTCGTGGTCTAATTGAATGTGTTAAGTTTCATAAAAATATTCCAAAGGGTGGTCGAGTTATGGTCAATCAGTGCGCAAAACAAAAAAGGGAGATAACTCAAAAATTAGCTATGCAAGAGTTGTCATTCTTGTGCGCGACACACCTTCGGGTCGTGGTCTATGCATGTGTAAAGTTTCATGAAAATATTCCAAAGGGTGGTGGAGTTATGCTCCGGACACGAAATCAGTGCGAGAAACAAAAAAGGGAGATAACTCAAAAATTAGCTATGCAAGAGTTGTCATTCTTGCGCGTGACACACCTTCGGGTCGTGGTCTATGCATGTGTGAAGTTTCATGAAAATATTCCAAAGGGTGTTCGAGTTATGCTCCGGACAAGAAGTGTCTGCGGCGGACGCGGACGCGGCGCGCTGTCAAATCCATAGTATCCCCCGACGGAGTCCGGGGGATACAATAAACTGCAGAATACAATGTAGAAAATTAGCAGTAAAATGTAGCAGGTTTATTCTTCATGTTCAACAAGGTAAAACTTTGCAAACCTTGCACAAACATTTCTATAGTCACTGAAAACCAATAGGGTTTTTCATCTTGCCTTGATGAAACTGTATACCGAATCTGGTTACGATCCGTCAAGAAGAACTTAAAGAGTTATTGAATGGACAAGGATACAGTGTGAACATTAACAAGAGCTGTAGGAGAACAGCATAGCTCGACTACGAGGGTTGTCGATGTACACATAGCTTGACAAAGAAGGTGGCTGCGGCCTGCATAAAAACCGTAACCAAGGTTAACTAAAAACATTAACCAAGGGAAACTAGAAATGTGGCCTGTCGGCACACGAATACCCCCACTGGCAGCCAAAGAAAACGAGGCATTTTTGATTATAAGCCATTTAGCCGAGCGTTAAGGTTTCAAACGCATCAAGTCTGTGACCTTGACCCTGGGCATAGTGTGATAATCCATGCATCGGTGTAGAAGATATAGAGCGGAAGGGAATTTCAATAGGTTTGACCTTTGACCTTCAACTATGACCTTGACCTTGGACGTAGGTGCGTGGTTATTGATCGAGACACAGCTTCTCATCCTGAGAAACATTTGTGCCAAGGCATTTGATAATCCATGCATCGGTGTAGAAGATATAGAGCGGAAGGGAATTTCAATAGGTTTGACCTTTGACCTTCAACTGTGACCTTGACCTTGGACGTAGGTGCGTGGTTATTGATCGCGACACTTCTCATCATGAGAAACATTTGTGCCAAGCCATTTGATAATCCATGCATGGTGGTAGAAGACATAGAGCGGAAGGGAATTTCAATAGGTTTGACCTTTGACCTTCAACAGTGACCTTGACCTTGGACTTAGATGCGTGGTTATTGATCGTGACACACCTTCTCATCGTGAGAAACATTTGTGCCAAGCTATTTGGGAATTTCAATATTTTTGACCTTTGACCTTCAACTGTGACCTTGACCTTGGATGTAGGTGCGTGGTTATTGATCGCGACACACCTTCTCATCCTGAGAAACATTTGTGCCAAGGCATTTGATAATCCATGCATCGGTGTAGAAGATATAGAGCGGAAGGGAATTTCAATAGGTTTGACCTTTGACCTTCAACTGTGACCTTGACCTTGGACGTAGGTGCGTGGTTATTGATTGCGACACACCTACTCATCATGAGAAACATTTGTGCCAAGCCATTTGATAATCCATGCATCGGTGTAGAAGATATAGAGCGGAAGGGAATTTCAATAGGTTTGACCTTTGACCTTCAACAGTGACCTTGACCTTGGACGTAGGTGCGTGGTTTTCCAAGTATGGTTGCTGTAGGCCCAGGAGTATTCCATATACAAGCTTGAGTAAAAACCGTAAATAAGGGGAGATAACTAAGTAATGCAAGGATAAAAGTAGGTCAAGGTCCAATATAGGTCAGGGATTATTGATGTACATCACTAGGAGATGAAGTTGTCCAAGTTGTACATGGTTGATGTAGGCCCAGAAGTATTCCATACACAAGCTTGACTATAAACATTAACCAAGTAATTCAAGGTTAAATGTAGGTGAAAGTAAAATAAAGGTCAGGGGTTATTGATGTACATCCCTATGAGAAAAAGTTATCCAAGTATGGTGTCTGTATGCACAACAGTATTCCATCTACAAGCTTGACTAAAAACCTTAACCAAGGTTGAGTAAAAACCTTAACCAAGTGGAATTAAGTAAGTAATTTAAGGTTAAATGTAGGTCAAGGTCAAATATAGGTCAGGGGTTGTTGATGTACATCACTAGGAGATGAAGTTGTCCAAGTATGGTTGGTGTAGGGCCATGAGTATTACATCTACAAGCTTGACTAAAAACCTTAACCAAAGAGAATTAAGTAAGTAATTCAAGAGGAAATGTAGGTCAAGGTCAAATATAGATCAGGGGTTATTGATGTACATCACTATGAGAAAAGGTTGTCCAATTATGGTGTCTGTATGCACAATAGTATTCCATGTACAAGCTTCAGTAAAAAGCTTAACCAAGGTCGAGTAAAAACCTTAACCAAGGGGAATTAAGTAAGTAA
Source organism: Conchocele bisecta (assembly GCA_029237695.1). Lineage (NCBI taxonomy): Eukaryota > Metazoa > Mollusca > Bivalvia > Lucinida > Thyasiridae > Conchocele > Conchocele bisecta. Next base: position 47,073,132 of record CM055265.1, on the reverse strand, counting down.
TTGAAGGTTAAATGTAGGTCAAGGTCAAATATAGGTCAGGGGTTGTTGATGTACATCACAAGGAGATGAAGTTGTCCAAGTATGGTTGGCGTAGGGCCAGGAGTATTCCATCTACAAGCTTGACTAAAAACCTTAACCAAGGGGAATTAAGTAAGTAATTCAAGAGGAAATGTAGGTGAAGGTCAAATATAGATCAGGGGTTATTGATGTGCATCACTAGGAGATGAAGTTGTCCAAGTATGGTGGGTGTAGGGCCAGTAGTATTGCATATACAAACTTGACTAAAAACCTTAACCAAGGTTGAGTAAAAACCTTAACCAAGGGGAATTAACCAAGTAATTCAAGAGGAAATGTAGGTCAAGGTCAAATATAGATCAGGGGTTATTGATGTACATCACTAGGAGATGAAGTTGTCCAAGTATGGTGGGTGTAGAGCCAGTAGTATTCCATATACAAGCTTAACTAAAAACCTTAACCAAGGCGTGACGGTGACGCCGACGCCGACGCCGGGGTGACAACATAAGCTCTACTTATTCTTCGAATAGTCGAGCTAAAAATGGCCGCCAAGCCGAGAAAGTCATGGGAATTTTTTTTTAAAACAATAGGCTTCCTCGTCTTGCCGTGGTAAACATGTACACCAAATGTGGTCAGGTAGAACTTGAGTTATTGCCTGGACAAGAACACAGAGTGCGAAAATAAATTGAAATGGCCGCCAAAAGGAGATAAGTCATTGGACTTTTTGAAAATGAATAGGCTTCTTCGTCTTGCCGTATTAAACATGTATACCAATTTTTTTTTACGATTGGTGAAGTAGAACTTGAGTTATTGCGTGGACAAGGGACAGAGTGCGAATATTAAAAATGGCCGCCAAGGGGAGATAAGTCATCCGAAATGTTGGAACATGAATAGGGTTCTTCGTCTTGCCGTGATAAACATGTAGACCGAATTTGGTTATGATACATCAAGTAGAACTCGAGTTAGTGCGTGGACAAGGATACAGAGTGCGAAAATTAAAAAAGCCCACCAAGGGAGATAAGTTATTGAAAAAATTTAAAACTGAATAGGCTTCTTCGTCTTGCTATTATAAACATGTTTTCCGAATTTGGTTACAATACGTCAAGTAGTACTCTAGTTATTGTATGGACAATCTGTGCCGCCCGCTTGCCCGTACAAGGTCAATATATAATACGTCCCGTTTTTTCAAACGGGTGTATAGAAAGAAGGCTCATTTCTAAATTTTGATACAATTTAATATTATTGAAAAAAATATTGTTTTTGCATTGGATATATAGCAGTAAAATTTGGGCAGCTTTTGTGAAAGACAGTACTTTGCAGTCAGTGTGAATGTAAAAGCAGTATATCATTTGGAAGATACTGATTTTTGACAAGTACTGGCCATACTACGGTTATTATAGGAATGAATGGCCTTTTTGTGGAATTTATCGGGGTATAAACTTGGAAAAGTCGTGGGAATACTGGACGAAGGCTGGAAGGCCTCGTCCAGTATTCCCGCGACTTTTCCAAGTTTATATCCCCGATAAATTCAACAAAAAGGCCATTCATTCCTTACAATTCCAGCATTTGAAATAAATTCATCAAGAAAATGTTTTTATTTTCCGTTTTCTTAAGAATTATTTTAACTGCGCCTCACGGTTACGGAAAGTAGTTCGGCGTGGGAGTTTACTGGGATATAAATTTTGGACTTGCTACGGGCCAATCAAATGTTAGTGTAAATATTTTTGTGCTGGAATTATATCCCCATATGAACGGAGGACAATTCTGAGTGGCATACCTTATCTATCCTGTCCAACAGCTCAGGCTGTGTGCAGAACTCGGCATATTCCCTGGCATCATAGGTCAACTCGTCCATCTGCAGTCACATGTCATTGCTGATTACAAATCACTTAATGTAAACGGCGTCGTACAGTGGAACCTCTCATGGTGTCTCGTTAAAAGAGGTTCCACGGTAATTTAGGCATGTGCTGAATTGAAGACATAATGTCTGTGGTTTGTAAAAGCAAAGGGACGATATAATCAGAATAAGAAATCAGTAACACTGATATAAGATGTACCCATTAAAACCGTTAATGCAAATTAGTAGGTAGTCAAAAATGCAAACCTCGGACTGACTGACAGATAGGGTGGTGACTATATGATCCTGGGGCCTGTTTCACTAAACTTTGTACGACTAAAATGTTCATAAATGCAAACTAGTATTTAGGATCGTCTGGAAATTTCAATTGATGTATTTACATTTATTGAGCATAGGCTGCATTTGCAGCCTATGCTCAATAAATGTAAATCCAATAATTGTTTACAAGAAACATTGTTAATGTGAGATTTACAGACTATCATAATTTAGCACTTACACACATTTTAATCGTACAAAGTTTAGTGAAATGGACCCGTAGAAATATTTTCGGAGGAAATACAGATTGTTCCTGAATAGATCCAACTATGAAAGTTTATATGTACATCATTTTTGAGAAAAAATAATCATGTGTTACATGACGGTGACGGCCTTAAACCTATGACTAAAATATCAAATAATAGTCACTTCTCATGACATTATTTTACATCAGTAGCTGATTTCATCAAAATTGCAAAGTATACTTTACTAGCAAAGTATACTTTGAGGGAGTAATCATTTATTTTTCCCGAAATGCATTATGTCATATAGAACTTAACGACTGCATATATTTGATGATTAAAAGTATGCAGAATTATTATACTGAATTTATTACATTATCACAGCCAGAATGGTTGTGATAATGTAATAAATTCAGTATAATAAAAAATTATAAATTTATCCTAAAATTGCAAATTTCTCCCTCAAAGTATACTTTGCTAGCTAAGTATACTTTGCAATGTTGGTGAAATAGGCTACAGATCCACAGTTATCATTTATAGATGTTGATGTTCGGGCTCTCAAATCTCAGAGCAAAGGTAAAAGTAAGTATTAGGATTACGACACCCCCCTGGAATTTTGTTTTTGGCTATATGGTCGGAGATGACTTTTGGCATATATTTACATATTTCACAATATGCAATGAGCCTACGTAATACAACAATGTAAGGCATATATAATATATACGAGTATATATACACAAAATGCTTATCAATTACAGTTTTTACCCTTACCCCCCTTAGGTTTCAGTTTTATTGCATTTTTCGAATTTATTTAATTTTAATTTTTGGAACTGTCATTTTACGCACATGCGTAAGTGTGTAAGCCCAGCTACGCGCCTGGCTGACTGGTAATGAGCCGTTTCATCACGATATAAAAATTTGACCAAAAGTAAAACCTGTCATGGTCATCTGTCCAGATATGTACCTGTTAAACGAACATGCTGTTACCAAATACATAGGAGACACGGCATGTGATTTTGTACCGAAGAACCTAAGAACATGTGCGATATGATATCTTATGAAAAATATCTACAAAATATACAATATTTTCTTTAAATGACATTCCGCATTTGTTATAAAAAAAATTGTCATCTTTCGACCTAATTTACAGGAATGAATGGCCTTTTTGTGGAATTTATTGGGGTATAAACTTGGAAAAGTCGCGGGAATACTGGACGAAGGCCGGAAGACCTCGTCCAGTATTCCCGCGACTTTTCCAAGTTTACATCCCCGATAAATTCCACAAAAAGGCCATTCATTCCTTATAATTCCAGCATTTGAAATAAATTCATCAAGAAAATGTGTTTATTTTCACAGACGGCAGCCATTTGTTTACATTGACAGCACTGACAGTGCACCTGTAGAAAGTAGTTCGGCGTGGAAGTTTACTGGGATATAAATTTTGGACAGAGACTTGCTACGGGCCAATCAAATGTTAGCGAATTGTGTAAATATTGTTGTGCTGGAATTATATCAGTGTAAATATTTTTCATGAGATATCACACATGCTCTTGGGTACAAAATCACATGGCGTGTCTCATCAGAACCATGTTGTTTGCATTAATTCCTGTCAAGATGTACCAACCTGGATTCTCTGTGTCAGAACATGTGCCGATGACTTTCGCAGAATTTCTTCAAATAAGTCGGGATCAAGTTGGAAATCAATGCCACAGAATATCACATTCTTGCCCTGTGAAGCGATAGGTATTCTATTGTATCACAGGGCTCCAGATAAGGAATTAGTAATTCGAGTATTGTCACTGTGAAGCAATTGGGTATATCAAAATTTTAATTGAGTAAAATAATATCACACTGCTGTTTACACATCAACAGACAGAAATTGTTGAATAGTTCGCTTCGAAATGAAAACATATCTTGGTATTTCATTAGAATTGTCTCCTTGGAGACAATTCTAATGAAATACCAAGATGTGTTTTGATAGAATTGATATTCACCAGTAGGACGGCAATATTGACTGGCTCTTACAGAAACCTATTCTAACAATAGATATGTGGAAAAACCATCTCTGGAGACAGCCGCAGTGTAGGATCGGGGAATTTAGATATGCAGTCGACACGAAGATCAGGGGTCCATTTCACCAAACTTTGTACGACTAAAACGTTTGTACGTGCAACTTTAGAATCGTCTGGAAAATTAAATTGATGGATTTACATTTATTGAGCATAGGCTGCATATCCTATGCTCAATAAATTTAAATCCAATAATTGTTTGCAAGAAAACAGTGTTAATGTGAAATTTACACATACAAACATTTTAGTTGCACAAAGTTTAGTGAAATGGCTCCCAGCTGTGCAATAATTCCTACTTTACATTCATAATCCAACCGCCTATGTGTCATGTAGCGAGATGGACCATTGTACTGTGTGACCAGTCTAGCTGTTTTACTGGAAAAACGGGGCTTATAGAATGTATGGCGAGTCTAACTCCTGGTCTGTGACTGGAGAAATGAAGCTTATGGCATTTCTGACCAGTCTAGCTCCTGATCTGTGATTGGAGAAATGGGGCTTATGGTATTTGTGATCAGTCTAGCTTTAGTAGCCGATTTCACCAACATTGCAAAGTATACTTTTCTAGCAAAGTATACTTTGAGGGAGTAATCTTTTAATTTTCCTGAAATGCATCATTTCATATAGAACTAACAAATGCATATATTTCATGATTAAAAGTATGCAGAATTATTATACTGAATTTATTACATTATCACAGCCACCAAAATGGCTGTGATAATGTAATAAATTCAGTATAATTAAAATTAATAAATTTATCCTAAAATTGAAAATTTCTCCCTCAAAGTATACTTTGCTAGTAAAGTACAGTAGCGTAACCATGTCGGGATTACCACCGCGTCGGGAATTTTCGTAAACCGCATTTGTCACTATTCACAGAAAATTACACGATATTTTTCCCGGACATTTTTTGCAGAAGACACTTATCTGTCAAATGGATAAAAATGTTCCACATCGCCCTTGGTCATGTAAGGTTTTAATCAAATTTGTTAGAATACCTTCAAAATGTTGTATTTCAACTATTTCCACTTTTGTCCACTCATAAACATTACGCAAACACGTCTTATTTGGAATTAATAAATCACTGAACTACTTTCGGCAAGGGAGATAATCAATATCACGCGAACTATTTTCATACGAGCCAAGCGGATTGTTCTGTTTATGATTAGGATATATAGTTTTAAGCTATCTCCTGTGATATATAATGATACATTACTTTGTTATGTTATGGGTACTAATACATGTTGTTTCAATAGCGTATCTCTGTAACGGTATTGTTGTAGATGGAGTTGCAAATAATTTAATAATTATTACGTTCAAATGGTGGCGTAATACTGATAGCACTTCTGTATAACTGCGATTGTCATAAATGGGGCAACAGTCGTGAGGTTAAGGTCGCCGACTTCAATGATTTAATTACCGATTCCCGAAAGGGTCGGGGGTTCAAACCTCGACGTGGTATAAAAAAAAATTCTCCATATATATTATTTTTGTGATTTTAATATTTTTTAATATTTGCACAATTTTATGATTTTAATAAAAATACCTATAAATTGATAGAAACTTACCAACAATTAAAGTGTCTGTCCTTAACTAATATATACACAGACAGTTTGTTACTGATGTTTTAAGTTTAAGTAATATATACACAGACAGTTTAAGTAATATATACACAGACAGTTTGTTACTGTTTTTTTAAGTTTGAGGTACTGTCTATACTGTCTATACCATATAATGTTTTACTGTCCCAAAATCTTTTTTTTTTGGCTGTCACAATTAATTAATTTTCGGACAGCAAACATTTTTTTATGAATTTGAAATAATTATTGTCCTCCATCTGCTCACAACACTGTTCGAACTGCGCCTGTGGCTACCACGACCAGAATTCACTGGCCGCAAACACAGTAGCCATCGGCGGCTATTTATTAAATTATTATTTTGTATTTTATTTGAATTCCGCGTGAACGCTGCATTTTGTGTCAACACCATTTACAGAAAATATTGGTGATTTTCTAAACGAATATCGGAGAAATGCGGCTATATATTTTGTCAATTTTCAACACCATTTACGGAAAAAAATTACTGATTTTTTAAAACAATATCGGCACAACTAAATACGGTGATAGAATTTTTGTCAACTTTTCAACACCATTTACGGAAAATAATACTGATTTTCTAAAAACAATATCGGCGAAGGTGTACTGAACTACTCTTTATTTTAAATAACCAGCCGTCTAATAGATCTGTGTATAATCGAGAGTACGGTATATCGTTAATTGTCATGTTGTCTCCGACAGTGAGGTGTTGCGGCACACATCAAAACGACACGTCAATTTCAAAACATTGCCTAAGGGTCACAGCTGTGTGGTGTCATCAGATCAACACCTCGTCACACACAACTACGCATTATCAATTTTTTCCCCACACAAAGCGACGTGTATTTACAACTAGATCTGTGTAATGTGTCGGGTGTAGCCAAAGACCATACATAAATTCGTAATTAGTCACAGATTGGTAGCCTTAAATATAATAAACGATTTCCTTAAATTACGTTCCGCATGTTAACAGATATTTCAGAGCAGACGTCATCGTAATTTGCCGTTATTTATTTCCAAAATTAACCATATATTCTGTAAATGGCGTTGAAAGTTGACAATAAATTAAGACCAGATCAGTACGTTAAATCGCTATCGACGACAACTGACGATCCGATGAGAGAGTAATACCGTTTAAGCGTATCCAATGTTAAATATACATCGTTATTTTGTTATGACTTCGTAGTTTTTTACCGAGAAATTCAAACCGTTTCCAATTATTGGGGTAACATAATATCATGATTAGCACATCGTTTCACTAAGCGGGGGCTACTCAGGAAATGGGATCACAAGGTTTATTGTTTACACTGGATTAATGGCGGCCTCCATGAGGTCTCAGGTAAATCTTATTTTTCAATAATACGACTGTTTCTTCCTTCCTTTTAGTGATAACCATGTTCCAGCCGTTAACACTTATTTAGCAACATTACTTAATATGTAGTTAGTCTGAACATTCTGCAGAGAAATCTGAATTGGACGGAATCGAGCGTTGTTTAAACTTAGTCCGGTTCATATGCACAGGTCAAAATATGAACTGAAAATGGCGCTTTGTGTGACAGAAATCCGTACGCGGACGAATAAAAAAAATATTTTTGTTATAAATATCACATACAGCGAAACAGCGGTAGCATCTACTGTTTTAATAATATGCATACATATTGTAATTAATGTTTAATAGTGATATAATTATGAATAATAATATACGATACTATGTGTATCTCCAGCACTATGTTTTTAGGCTGTGTGATTTGCCTCAATATAAACTGGATTAATTAATACTTATATTCATGCGCTTCATGACAACATCATTACATTTAAAATATACAAATATTACTTAAAGGGGTACCGATATGATACATTTTAATAATATAAATATTGAAAATACACATTACAATCGCTTACAACATAAGTTATTGATTGAAAATAGTCACTGCATCGTGACCTATTTGACCGCATTACCTATTGCGCGGCAACCTCACCAAACCCGCTGTTTACATAGGTAACCGTGGGTTTGGTGAGGTAGGCTCGCTAATACAATGTTTGCGTAATGAACATCATTATTCAAAAAGATTTACAAAGCATGCTTCTGTCAGTCTGCGTCACTGGACTCTTTAGCCATTTTGAGAAGTCAAGGTCATGTAAACACAGACTGGTAGCTGTCAAATTACCAGAATAGAGCTTCCCATTATACTGGGGGGTCTTATATGAAAAACAATAAAAAACTAACACAGAATTATATTTGATTACACAGATGTAGATATAAACTGTATTTTTAATATCATTTATTGTTCTGTTGATTATAAAAATGCTCAGAATAATAGTCTACAGTTTGTAGATTGTTATTATCTTGTTGTTGGTATAAATCCTGCCTGTTGTGTGCACCATAATGAATATGGTAAAATAGCATGTACCACAAATGAAAATTAAACGTGATCTGAAAGCATCTTGCATTATGATTATTAGCATTGTGATAATATTATTGTCATTTATGACTGGCAAAGGAAATGGTGGAAAATTGTTTACTGTACACTCCTCTGATAATTTAGATAACCATTTTTTACACTGATCCGATGGTCCGCCGCAATACAGGATGAGTATAATCAGACAACAAAAATCTAGACTCTAAGGTCAGTCTATTTTCTACAAGCGCCTGGATGATACGTTAACAAAATGGACGACATGGAAACAAGCGCGATTTTTAGATAAATCTGGTTTCACATCACTTTTACGATAAGTTTATTGTTTTAAAAAGTTTTGAATAATTGTTTTTATATGCGTATAGCTCTATAGTCTGTTTCACGAAAGCTTCCCAAATTTTACGGCCATATAAACAATTCAAAAACCATATTTTTTCCGATAATATTAAATTAAAGGAAAATTTAAGAATGAGCCTTCTTTTTATTTTGTGAAATTTGGTCAAATATTGATTTTATTACGAAAACAAAATTTCCCCATGTTAAATCCCCATAGACATCTTCACGGAGTGAAGATGTCTATGGGGATTTAACATGGGGAAATTTTTTAGAATTTCAGAAATACTGGACCGATTTTTAAAATTTAACTTTTGTTTTCTTAGTTAGATCATTTCCAAGCTATCGTTTTCGTTTTTTGACTCCTCCCACAACTCCTCTACCTTTTTCCCCCTATTAAATTCCCATAGAGAAATCAATTTTTCGTAATAAAATCAATATTTGACGAAATTTCACGAAATAAAAAGAAGGCTCATTCTTAAATTTTCCTTTAATTTAATATTATCGAAACAAATATGGGTTTTGAATTGTTTATATGGCCGTAAAATTTGGGCAGCTTTCGTGAAACAGACTATAGTAACTGGTCAACGAAGGCTTATTATCCAGAATCTAGGTACAGTCAAACCTGTGAATAAAGGCCAGCCATGGGAAGTAAACAATCTGGCCTTTGTTCACAGGTGGTCTTTATTCACAGTGTCATTTATATAGTAATTGCGCCATTGGGACAACACAAGTGTGGCCTTTACAGCCAGGTGATTGCTATTCGGAGGTGGTCTTTAGCACAGGTTCGACTGTATATCCACTGTATACTTTGCAATTTTGATGAAATCGGCTAATGATCTGATATACTTTTGAATTGCGATACTACTACACTATTGGCTGTTTGACACCTTTGAACAAGATATGCAACAAAGAATTTCTGACAAGGTGTGATGTCCGGTTCTAAATATAACTGCTTACTTATTAATAAATTCAATGATTAAATTTAATATAGGAATGAATGGCCTTTTTGTGGAATTTATCGGGGTATAAACTTGGAAAAGTCGCGGGAATACTGGACGAAGGCCTGAAGGCCTCGTCCAATATTCCCGCGACTTTTCCAAGTTTATATCCCCGATAAATTCCACAAAGAGGCCATTTATTCCTTATAATTCCAGCATTTGAAATAAATTCATCAAGAAATGTGTTTATTTTCCGTTTTCTTAAGAATTATTTTAACTGTACCTCACGGTTACGGAAAGTAGTTTCGGCGTGGGAGTTTACTGGGATATAAATTTTGGACTGAGACTTGCTACGGGCCAATCAAATGTTAGGGAATTGTGTAAATATTTTTGTGCTGGAATTATTTATTAATAAATTCAATGATTAAATTTAATTGGACAAAAAGAGCCCAAATATGTGATTATTTGAGATGAAATGCTATGCTTTCATTGGTCGAGAAACTAAGGCAAATAATAAGGATTCTTTCGGTAGGTCTATACGGACAATGGGGTGGGTAGGAGACAAGGTGTTCATGTATATTGGTTTACCTACCATGTAATATAGCTGGTCCACAGAGATGGGAGTCACAGGTATGGTGTGTTTCAGTATGTCTATATGGACACTGGGGCAGGTAGGAGACAAGGTGTTCATGTATATTGGTTTACCTACCATGTAGTATAGCTGGTCCACAGAGATGGGAGTCACAGGTATGGAGGTGTGTTTCAGTAATGTCTATATAGGAGACCACTGGGCGCAGGTAGCGAGACAACAAGAGGTGTTCATGTATATGGTTTACCTACCATGTAATATATTACTGGTCCACAGAGATGGGAGTCACAGGTATGGTGTGTTTTCACAGTATGGTCTATACTGGACACTGGGGGCAGGTAGGAGACAAGTTTGTTCATGTATATTGGTTTACCTACCATGTAGTATAGCTGGCCCACAGAGATGGGAGTCACAGGTATGGTGTGTTTCAGTATGTCTATATGGACACTGGGACAGGTAGGAGACAAGGTGTTCATGTATATTGGTTTACCTACCATGTAGTATAGCTGGTCCACAGAGATGGGAGTCACAGGTATAGGTGGTGTTTCAGTATGGTCTATATGGACACTAGGTGGGGCAGGTAGGCAGACAAGGTGTTCATGTATGGTTTATGGTTTTACCTCCTACCATGTAGTATAGCTGGTCCACAGAGATGGAGTCACAGGTATGGTGTGTTTCAGTATTCTATATGGACACTGGGACAGGTAGGAGACAAGGTGTTTCATGTATATGGTTTACCTACCATGTAGTATGCTGGTCCACAGAGATAGGAGTCACCAGGTAATGGTGTGTTTCAGTATAAAAGTCTACTATGGACACTGGCAGGTAGGAGACAAGGGTGTTCATGTATATTGGAAGTTTACCACCTACCATGTAATATAAAAGCTGGATCCACAGAGATGGGTCCAGTCACAGGTATGGTGTGTTTCAGTATGTCTATATGGACACTGGGACAGGTAGGAGACAAGGTGTTCATGTATATTGGTTTACCTACCATGTAGTATAGCTGGCCCACAGAGATGGGAGTCACAGGTATGGTGTGTTTCAGTATGTCTATATGGACAATGGGGTGGGTAGGAGACAAGGTGTTCATGTATATTGGTTTACCTACCATGTAATATAGCTGGTCCACAGAGATGGGAGTCACAGGTATGGTGTGTTTCAGTATGTCTATATGGACACTGGGGCAGGTAGGAGACAAGGTGTTCATGTATATTGGTTTACCTACCATGTAGTATAGCTGGTCCACAGAGATGGGAGTCACAGGTATGGTGTGTTTCAGTATGTCTATATGGACACTGGGGCAGGTAGGAGACAAGGTGTTCATGTATATTGGTTTACCTACCATGTAGTATAGCTGGTCCACAGATCAGAAGATGGGTTAGTCACAGGTATGGTGTGTTTCAGCAGTATGTCTATATGGACACTGGGGACAGGTAGGAGACAATGGTGTTCATGGTATATTGGTTTCATCCATACCGATGTAGTATAGCTGGTCCACAGAGATGGGAGTCACAGGTATGGTGTGTTTCAGTATGTCTATATGGACACTGGGGCAGGTAGGAGACAAGGTGTTCATGTATATTGGTTTACCTACCATGTAGTATAGCTGGTCCACAGAGATGGGAGTCACAGGTATGGTGTGTTTCAGTATGTCTATATGGACACTGGGCAGGTGGTAGGTAGACAAGGTGTTCATGTATATTGGTTTACCTACCATGTAGTATAGCTGGTCCACAGAGATGGGAGTCACAGGTATGGTGTGTTTCAGTATGTCTATATGGACACTGGGGCAGGTAGGAGACAAGGTGTTCATGTATATTGGTTTACCTACCATGTAGTATAGCTGGTCCACAGACAGAGATGGGAGTCACAGGTATGGTGTGTTTCAGTATGTCTATATGGACACTGGGACAGGTAGGAGACAAGGTGTTCATGTATATTGGTTTACCTACCATGTAGTATAGCTGGTCCAGACAGAGATGGGAGTCATCAGGTATGTGGTGTTTCAGTATGTCTAAAGATGGACACTGGGACAGGTAGGAGACAAGGTGTTCATGTATATTGGTTTACCTACCATGTAATATAGCTGGTCCACAGAGATGGGAGTCACAGGTATGGTGTTTTTTGTTTTCAGTATGTCTATATGGACACTGCAGGTAGGAAGACAAGGTGTTCATAGTATATTGGTTTACCTACCATGTAGTATAGCTGGTCCACAGACAGAGATGGGAGTCACAGGTATGGTGTGTTTCAGTATGTCTATATGGACACTGGGGCAGGTAGGAGACAAGGTGTTCATGTATATTGGTTTACCTACCATGTAATATAGCTGGTCCACAGAGATGGGAGTCACAGGTATGGTGTGTTTCAGTATGTCTATATGGACACTGGGGCAGGTAGGAGACAAGGTGTTCATGTATATTGGTTTACCTACCATGTAATATAGCTGGTCCACAGAGATGGGAGTCACAGGTAGGTGGTGTTTTCAGTATGTCTATAATGGACACTGGGGCAGTAGAGGGGGGGACAAGGTGTCTCCATGTATATATTGGTTTACTACAAGGGTAGGTATTTTTAGGTGGTCCGGCACAGACAAGGATGATTCACCAAGTAATTGTGGTGTTTCAGGTCATTGGTCTATAGGACTGGGACCAGGTAAGGAGACAAGGTGTCATGTATGGTTTTTAGTACCATGGTACCTATAGCTGGTCCACAGAGATGGGAGTCACAGGTATGGTGTGTTTCAGTATGTCTATATGGTACACTGGGATCAGGTAGGAGTTACAAGGTGGTTCATGTATATTGGTTTACCCTACCAGGTGAATTAGTATAGCTGGTCCATCACAGAGATAGGAGTCACAAGGTATCGGTGGTGTTTCAGTATGTCCTATATGGACACAGGGAAACTGTTGGCAGGTGATGAGACAAGGTGTTCATGTATATTGGTTTACTACCATGTAGTAACTGTCCCACATAGATGGGAGTCCACATATGGTGTGTTTCAGTAAGCCTATAATGGACCACTGGGGCAGGTAGGAAACAAGGTGGTTCATGGTTTTATATTGTACCTACAGGTAGTATAGGCAGGTCAACAGAGATGAAGTCACCAGGTACGGTGTGGGTCAGTATGTTCTATCTGGACACGGGTATGGGGACAGGTAGGAGACAAGGTGTAGCATGATATTGGATTACCTACCATGGTAGTATAGCTGTCCACAGAGATGGGAGTAAACACAGGTATAGGTGTGTTTCAGTATGTCTATATGGACACTGGGGACAGGTGGAGGACAAGGTGTTCATGTATATGGTTTACCTACCATGTAGTATAGCTGGTCCACAGAGATGGAGTCACAGGTATTGGTGTGTTTCAGTATGTCTAAATGGAACAACTGGGGCCGGTTATGGAGACAATTGTTTTCATGTATATTGGTTTTACCTACCAAGGTAAGTATAGCTGGTCCACAGAGATGGGAAGTCACAGGTAGGTGTGTTTCAGAAGTTCTATATGGACACGGGCAGTAGAGACAAGGTGTTTCATGTATATTGGTTTGTACCATACCATGTAGTTTTTTATAGCTGGTCCACAGACAAGATGATGAGTCCACAGGTATGGTGATGGGTTTCAGTAATGTCTATATGGACACTTGGGAGGGGCAGGTAGGAGACAAGGTTGATCATGTAATAATTGGTTTACCTACCGATGTATTATAGCTGGTCTCACATAGAATGGAGTAACACGAGGTGGATGGTGTGTTTTCAGTAATGTCTATATGGACACTGGGCAGGTAGGAGACAAGGTGTTCATAGTATATTGGTTTACCTACCATGTAAATGCTGGTCCACAGAGAAAGGGATCACAGTATTGGTGTGTTTCAGAATGGTCCTATAATGGACACCCTGCAGTAGGAAGACAAAGGTGGTTCATGTATATTGTACTACATGTAGGTATATTGGTCCACAGAATGGGATCACAGGTATGTGTTGTTTCAAGTATGGGTTCTATATGACACTGGGACAGGTAGGATGACAAGGTGGGTTCAAATGATATTGGTTTACCCTACCATGTATATAGCTTTGGTCCCACCTGAGATAGGCGGTCACAGGTATGGTTTTGTGGTTTCCAGGTATGTCCTATAGACACTCGGGGCAGGTAGGAGACAAGGTCAATGGGTATATTGGTCTACCATGTATAAATAAGGCTGGTCCACCAGAGAGGGAGTTTCACAGTATGGTGGTTTTCAGTGTCTATATGGACACTGGGGACATGGTAGGAGACAATTTGTGTTCCATGTATCTTGGAGTTTTACCTACCTTATGATAGGTATAGCTGGTCCACACCAAGAGATGGGAGTCACGAGGTATTGTGGTGTTTCAGTATGTCAATATGGACAATTGGGGAAGGTGGAGACAAGGTGTTCATGATATTGGTTTTACCTACCATGTAATATACTGGCCACAGAGATGGGAGTCACAGGTAAGGTGTTTTTCAGGTAGACTTAATGACAACTGCAGGTAAGGAGGACAAGGTTCATGTATATTGGTTTACCTACCATGTAGTATAGCTGGTCCACAGAGATGGGAGTCACAGGTATGGTGTGTTTCAGTATGTCTATATGGACACTGGGGCAGGTAGGAGACAAGGTGTTCATGTATATTGGTTTACCTACCATGTAGTATAGCTGGTCCACAGAGATGGGAGTCACAGGTATGGTGTCCAATGAATCTAGTATGGAACTGGGACAGGGTAGGAACAAGGTCATGTATATTGGTTTACCACCATAAGTATAGCTGGTCCCACAGAGATGGAGTCACAGGTATGTGTGGTTTCAGTATGCTAATATGGACACTGCAGGGAGGAGACAAGGTTGTTCATGTATATTGGTTTACCTACCATGTAGTATAGCTGGTCCACAGAGATAAGGGAGTCACAGGTATGGTGGTGTTTTCAGTATGTCTATATGGTTTACACTGGGCTGGTAGGAGAGGGACAAAAGGTGTTCATGTATATTCTGGTTTACCTACCATGATATAGCGGTTCCCACAGAGATGAGTCACAGGTATGGTGTGTTTCAGTATGTCTATAAGGACACTGGGGGCAGGTAAGACAGGTTTCCATGTATTGGGGAGTTTAACTACCATGTAGGTATAAGTGTCACAGTGATGTCAAAGGTAGGTGTGTTTCAGTATTCTTATTGGACACTTGGACAGGTAGGAGACAAGTGTTCATGTATATTGGTTTACCTACCATTAAGTATAGCTGGTCCACAGAGATGGGAGTCACAGGTATGGTGTGTTTCAGTATGTCTATATGGACACTGGGACAGGTAGGGGGGGGGGGGGGGGAGACAAGGTGTTCATGTATGGTTGGTTTACCTACCATGTAATATAGCTGGTCCACAGAGATGGGTGTTCACAGGTTAATGGGTGTGTTTCAGTATGTCTATATGGACACTGGGGCAGGTAGGAGACCAAGGTGTTTTTTTTCATGTATAAATTGGTTTACCTACCATGTAGTGATAGCTGTCCACCAGGGACAGAGATAGGAGTCACAGGTATGGTGTGTTTCAGTACGGGATGTCTATATGGACACTGGGGCAGGTAGGAGACAAGGTGTTCATGTATATTGGTTTACCTACCATGTATATATAGCTGGTCCACAGGACAGAGATGGGAGTCATCAGGTATGGTGTGTTTTCAGTATGTCTAATGGACACAGGGCAGGTAGGGGAGACAAGGTGGTTCATGGTATTTATTGTTTACTAACCTGGTAATAAGCTGGTCACAGAGGATGAGGAAGGTCCACCAGGTATTGGTGTAGTTTCAGTATTGGTTTCTATAATGGACCACTGCAGGTAAGAACAAGGGTCATATATTGTTTACCTACCATGTAATATAGCCTGGTCCACAGAGATGGAGTCACAGGTATGGTGTGTTTCATTAATGTCTATAAGGACACTGGGGCAGGTAGGAAAATGGTGTTTCATGGATAATTGGTTTACCTACCATGGCAGAATAAGGCGTCCACAAGATGGATCACAGGTATGGGTGTGTTTTCAGGATGTCATATGGACACGGGACAAGGTAGGAGACAAGGTGTTCATGTATATTGGTTTACCTACCATGTAATATAGCCTGGTCCACAGAGAAGGGAGTCACAGTATGGAGTTTTCAGTATTCTATATGGACAACCAGGGACAGGTAGGAGACAAGGTGTTCATGTATTTTGGTTTAACCTAACCTGTAGTAAAAGCGGCCCACAAGGAATGGATCACAGGTATGTTGTTTCAGTATGTCTAAATATGGACACTGGGACAGGTAGGAGACAAGGTGTTCATGTATATTGGTTTACCTACCATGTAGTATAGCTGGTCCACAGAGATGGGAGTCACAGGTATGGTGTGTTTCAGTATGTCTATATGGACACTGGGGCAGGTAGGAGACAAGGTGTTCATGTATATTGGTTTACCTACCATGTAGTAATAGCTGGTCCACAGAGATGGGAGTCACAGGAATGGTTGTTTCAGTATGTCTAATAAGGACACTGGCAGGTAGGAGAACAAGGGTTTCATGTAATAATGTCGGTACCTACCATGGTAGTAAATGCTGCACAGAGATGGGGATCACAGGTATGGTGTGTTTCAGTATGTCTAATAATGGACACTTTTGGGGCAGGTAGGAGACAAGGTGTTCATGTATTATTGTTTACCTACCATGTAGTAATAGCTGGTCCACAGAGATGGGTTAGTTCCACAGGTATGGTGTGTTTCAGTATGTCAATATGGATGGACACGGTGGGACAGGTAGGAGACAAGGTGTTCATGTATATTGGTTACCTACCAGTAAGTATAGCTGGACACAGGATGGAGTCCACGGATGGTGTGTTTTTCAGTAGTCTATATGGACCACTGCAGGTAGGAGACAAGGTTTCATGGAATATTTGGTAACCTACCATTTAAAATAGCTGGTCCCACAGAATGGGATCCACAGGTATTGTTGTTTCAGTATGTCATATGGACACTGGGACAGGTATGAGACAAGGTGTTCATGTATATTGTTTACCTACCATGTAGTATAGCTGTCCACAGAGATGGGAAGTCACAGGTATGGTTGTTTTGTTCAAAGTAAAAAAAAAATTGTCTATTTATGCACACGCCAGTAGGGAGACAAGGTGGTTCATGTATATTGTACACTACATGTAGTATAACCTGGTCCACAGAGATGGGAGTCACAGTATGTGTCAGTATGGTCATATGGCACTGGGACAGGTAGGAGACAAGGTGTTCATGTATATTGGTTTACCTACCATGTAGTATAAGCGGTCCACAAGGATGGAAGTCACAGGTATGGTGGGTGTTTCCAGTATGTCTATAATGGGTAAATGGGACAGGTAGGAAGACAAGTGTATCATGTAGAATGTACCTACCATGTTAGTATAGGCCAGGCACAGAGATGGGAATCACAGGTATGTGTTGTTTCAGTTATGTCTATATGGAACACTGACAGGTTAGGAACAATGTGTTCATGTATATTGGTTTACCTACCATGTAATATAGCTGGTCACATAGATGGGAGACACAGGTGTTATATGGTGTGTTTCAGTATGTCTATATGGAACACTGGACAAGGTAGGAGACAAGGTGTTCATTGTATATTGGTTTACCTACCATGTAGTATAGCTGGTCCACAGAGATGGGAGTCACAGGTATGGTGTGTTTCAGTATGTCTATATGGACACTGGGGCAGGTAGGAGACAAGGTGTTCATGTATATTGGTTTACCTACCATGTAGTATAGCTGGTCCACAGCAGATGGGAGTCACAGTTATGTGTGTTTCAGTAATGTCTTATATGGACACTGGGACAGGTAGGAGACCAAGGGTGTTCATGTATATTGGTTTACCTACCATGTAGTATAGCTGGTCCACAGAGATGGGAGTCACAGGTATGGTGTGTTTCAGTATGTCTATATGGACACTGGGTGGCATGTAGGAGACAATGGTGTTCATAGTATATTGGTTTACCTACCATGTAAAGGTAATAGCTGGTCCACAGAGATGGGAGTCACAGGTATGGTGTGTTTCAGTAATTGTCTATATGTTTACACTGGGGCCAGGTAGGAAAAAGGTGTCATGTATATGGTTTACCTACCATGGGGTATAAGCTGGTCCACAAGGATTGGGAGTCAACAGGTAGTTGTTTTTGTTTCATATGTTCTATTGGTGGACCACTGGGGCCAGGTAGGAGGGAACAGGGTTCATAGTATGTATGGTTTTACCTACCCAAATGTTAATTAGCTGGTCCACAGAGATGGGAGTCACAGGTATGGTGTGTATCAGATATGTCTGATATGGACACTGGGGACAGGTATGAGATCAAGGAAGGTGGTTTCATCGTATATTGGTTTACCTACCATGTAGTGATAGCTGGTCCACAGAGATGGGAGTCACAGGTATGGTGTGTTTCAGTATGTCATGGACACTGGGGCAGGAGGAGACAAGGTGTTCATGGGTATAATTGTTTAACTACCAAGGTAATAAGGCTGGTCCACCAGAGATGGGAGCTCACAGGTTATGGGTGTTTTTCGAGAATGTCGGGGCCTATATTGGAACCATTTATGGGGCAGGTAGGAGACCAGGTCAATGTATTATTGGTACCTACCATGTATTAAGCTGGTCCACAGAGATGGGAGTCACAGGTATGGTGTGTTTTCAGTATGTCTATATGGACACTACTGGGGCAGGTAGGAGACAAGGTGTTCATCGTATACTGGTTTACCTACCATGGTAAGGTATAGCTGGTCCACAGAGATGGGAGTCACAGGTATGGTGTGTTTCAGTATGTCTATATGGACACTGGGACAGGTAGGAGACAAGGTGTTCATGTATATTGGTTTACCTACCATGTAGTATAGCTGGTCCACACAGAGATGGTGGAGTCACATTGGTATGGTGTGTTTATTCAGTATGTCTACTATGGACACTGGGCAGGTAGGAGACAAGGTGTACATGTATATTGGTTTCCTACCATGTAATATAAGCTTGGTCCACAGAGATGGGAGTCCCAGTATGGTTGTGTTTCAGTATGTCTATATGGACATGGACAGGTCGGAGAGACAAGGTTGTCATGTATATTGGTTTTACCTACCATGTAGTTAGCTGGTCCACAGAGATGGGAGTCACAGGTATGGTGTGTGTTTCAGTATGTCTATAAGGACACTGGGGCAGGTATGAGACAAAGTGTTCATGTATATTGTTGTACCTACCATGTAGTATAGCTGGTCCACAGATATGGGAGTCACAGGTAGGTGTGTTTCAGTAGTCTATATTGGACACTGGGCAGTAAGGAAGACAATGTGTTCATGTAAATTGGTTTACCTACCATGTAATAAGCTGGTCCACCAGAGATGGGAGTCACCAGGTATGTGTGTTTTCATATGTCTATATGGACATCTGGGCATGAGGAAGCCAAGGTGTTCATGTATATTGGATACCTACCATGTAAATATAGCTTGGTCCCACAGAGATGGGAGTCACAGGTATTCGTGTGTTTCAGTATGTCCAATATTGACACTGGGCAGGTAGGAAGACTAGGTGTTCATGTATACTGGTTATACTACCATGTAGTAAAGCTGGTCCAACAGAGATGGGTGTCACAGGAGGATGGAGTCAGATGTCAGGTGTGTTTGTCACCAGTATGTATATGGACACTGGGGTGGCATGGTAGGTAGACAAGGTGTTCATGTATATTGGTTTACCTACTCATGGGTATATAGCTGGTCACAAGGAGATTGGGTTAGTCACAAAGGTGGGATGTGTGTTCAGTATGTCTATATGGACACTGGGGCAGGTAGGAGACAAGGTGTCATGTATGGTTTACCTACCATGTAGTATGCTGGTCCAGAGATGGGATCACAGGTATGGTGTGTTTCAGTAGTCTATATGGCATGGGCAGGTGGAGACAAGGTGTTCATGTATATTGGTTTACCTACCATGTAATAGCTGGTCCACAGAGATGGTAGGTAGGTATGGTGGTGGGGTTTCAGTATGTCTATATGGTTTTACACTGCAGGTAGGAGACAAGGTGTTCAGTATATTGGTTTACCTACCATGTAAGCTATAGGCAGTGTCTCAGAGTATGAGTCACAGTATGTGTGTCACAGTATGTGTGTTTCGTATGTTATGGACACTGGGCAGGTAGGAGACAAGGTGTTCATGTATTTGGTTTACCTACCATGTAATATACGGTCCACAGAGATGGGAGTCACAGGTAGTGTGTTTTCAGTAGTCTATATGGACACTGGGAGGTAGGAGACAAGGTGATGTATATTGTCCTACCATGTAGTATGCTGGGCCACAGAGGGGTCTGGTTGGTTCAGTATGGTCTATGGGACATGGGGCAGGTGGAGACAAGGTGTTCATGTATATTGGTTTACCTACCATGTATATAGCTGGTCCACGAGATGAGTACAGGTTATGGTGTAGCTGGTACACAAGGAGATGGACCCCTGTCACAGTATCGTGGTGTTTCAGTATCGTCAGGTAGGAGACAGGTGTTATGTATATTGGTTTACCTACCATGTATATAGCTGGCCCACGAGATGGGGAGTCAGGTATGGTGTGTTTCAGTATGTCTATAGGACGGGACAGGAGAGGTATGTATGGATACTACCATGTATGGATAGCTGGTCCACAGGAGATGGAGTCACATAGGTATGGTGTGGGAGTCAGTATGTCTATATGGACACTGGGGCAGGTAGGAGGGGCAGGTGGTTTATGTATTTGTACAGGTGTATGTATTGGGAGTACAGGTACGGTGGTGTTTCAGTATGTCTATATGGACAATGGGGGGTAGGAGACTGGTTCACCAGACGAGATGGGAGGTCTACAGTATGTGGTTTAATGTGTGTCAGTATGGTTATATGAACTGGCAGAGTGGGAGGTCACAGTATGGTGTTGTTTCAGTGTCTATTGGACACTGGGGCAGGTAGGAGGACAAGGTGTTATGTATAGGTTTACTACCATGATATAGCTGGTCCAGAGAGTGGGATCACAGGTATGGTGTGTTTCAGTATGTCTATATGGACACTGGGGCAGGTAGGAGACAAGGTGTTCATGTATATTGGTTTACCTACCATGTAGTATAGCTGGTCCACGAGTGGGAGTCAATTAGGTGGTTTCAGTATGTCATTATGGACATGGGGCAGGTAGAAGGTGTTCATGTATATTGGTTTATCCATGTAGTAGCTGGACAGAGAGTGGGAGCACAGGTATGGTGTGTTTCAGTATGTCTATATGGACACTGGGACAGGTAGGAGACAAGGTGTTCATGTATATTGGTTTACCTACCATGTAGTATAGCTGGTCCACAGAGATGGGAGTCACAGGTATGGTGTGTTTCAGTATGTCTATATGGACACTGGGGCAGGTAGGAGACAAGGTGTTCATGTATATTGGTTTACCTACCATGTAGTATAGCTGGTCCACAGAGATGGGAGTCACAGGTATGGTGTGTTTCAGTATGTCTATATGGACACTGGGACAGGTAGGAGACAAGGTGTTCATGTATATTGGTTTACCTACCATGTAGTATAGCTGGCCCACAGAGATGGGAGTCACAGGTATGGTGTGTTTCAGTATGTCTATATGGACACCTGGGGAGGTAGGAGACAAGGTGTTCATGTATATTGGTTTACCTACATGTAATATTTAGTGTCACAGAGATGGGCAGGTCACTATGGTGTGTTCAGTATGTCTATAGGACACGGGGCAGTAGGAGACAGGTGTTCAATGTATATTGGTTTACCTCCATGTAGTTAGCTGGTCCACAGAGATGGGAGTCACAGGTATGGTGTGTTTCAGTATGTCTATATGGACAATGGGGCAGGTAGGAGACAAGGTGTTCATGTATATTGGTTTACCTACCATGTAGTATAGCTGGTCCACAGAGTGGGAGTCACTGGTTTTTCTCACGTTTCTGTCATACCTCCAATTATCCACAGTCACAGGTGCTACAGGGGTCAATCATGTCCACCAGTGTGTGTTTCAGTATGTATATATGGACACTGGGCAGGTAGGAGAGCAAGGTGTTCATGTATTTGGTTTACCTACCATGTAGTATAGCTGGTCCACAGAGATGGGAGTCAGGTTGTGTCAGTATGTCTATATGGACACTGGGAGGTGGAGACAAGGTGTTCATGTATAGGTTTACCTACCATGTAAATAGTGGTCCACAGGATGGGAGTCACAGGTAGGTGTGTTTAGTATGTCTATAGGCATGGGGCAGGTAGGAGACAGGTGTTCTTATATTGGTTTACCTACATGTTAAGCTGGTCCACAGAGATGGGAGTCACAGGTATGGTGTGTTTCAGTATGTCTATATGGACACTGGGGCAGGTAGGAGACAAGGTGTTCATGTATATTGGTTTACCTACCATGTAGTATAGCTGGTCCACAGAGATGGGAGTCACAGGTATGGTGTGTTTCAGTATGTCTATATGGACACTGGGGCAGGTAGGAGACAAGGTGTTCATGTATATTGGTTTACCTACCATGTAGTATAGCTGGTCCACAGAGATGGGAGTCACAGGTATGGTGTGTTTCAGTATGTCTATATGGACACTGGGGCAGGTAGGAGACAAGGTGTTCATGTATATTGGTTTACCTACCATGTAGTATAGCTGGTCCACAGAGATGGGAGTCACAGGTATGGTGTGTTTCAGTATGTCTATATGGACACTGGGGCAGGTAGGAGACAAGGTGTTCATGTATATTGGTTTACCTACCATGTAGTATAGCTGGCCCACAGAGATGGGAGTCACAGGTATGGTGTGTTTCAGTATGTCTATATACATGGGCAGGTAGGAGACAAGGTGTTCATGTATATTGGTTTACCTACCATGTAATATAGCTGGTCCACAGAGATGGGAGTCACAGGTATGGTGTGTTTCAGTATGTCTATATGGACACTGGGGCAGGTAGGAGACAAGGTGTTCATGTATGGTTTACCTACCTGTATAGCTGGTCCCACAGAGATGGGAGTCACAGGTATGGTGTGTTTCAGTATGTCTATATGGACACTGGGGCAGGTAGGAGACAAGGTGTTCATGTATATTGGTTTACCTACCATGTAGTATAGCTGGTCCACAGAGATGGGAGTCACAGGTATGGTGTGTTTCAGTATGTCTATATGGACACTGGGGCAGGTAGGAGACAAGGTGTTCATGTATATTGGTTTACCTACCATGTAATATAGCTGGTCCACAGAGATGGGAGTCACAGGTATGGTGTGTTTCAGTATGTCTATATGGACACTGGGGCAGGTAGGAGACAAGGTGTTCATGTATATTGGTTTACCTACCATGTAGTATAGCTGGTCCACAGAGATGGGAGTCACAGGTATGGTGTGTTTCAGTATGTCTATGGGACCTGGGGCGGTAGGAGACAAGGTGTTCATGTATATTGGTTTACCTACCATGTATGCTGGTCACAAGAGATGGGAGTCACAGGTATGGTGTGTTTCATATGTCTATATGGACTATGGTGTGGAGAGAGGTGTCAGTATGTCTACCATAATCTGGCCACAGAGGGCAGTAGTAGAGGGTGTTTCGTATCTATAGGCAATGGGGCAGGTAGGAGACAAGGTGTTCATGTATATTGGTTTACCTACCATGTATATAGCTGGTCCACAGAGTGGGGAGTCACAGGTAGGTGTGTTTCAGTATGTCTATATGGGAGGACACTGGCATATACTACGTGGGTCAGTTATGGTGTGTTTGACTACAGTACCTGGGATAGCTGTAACAACGAGATGGGAGTCACAGGTATGGTGTGTTTCAGTATGTCTATATGGACACTGGGGCAGGTAGGAGACAAGGTGTTCATGTATGATTTGTATACCATGTAGTATAGTGGTCTCAGAGGATGGGAGTCACAGGTATGGTGGTGAGTCAGGTATGTCTATATGGCATGGGCAGGTAGGAGACAAGGTGTTCATGTATATTGGTTTACCTACCTGTAGTATAGTGGTCCACAGAGATGGGAGTCACAGGTATGGTGTGTTTCAGTATGTCTATATGGACACTGGGGCAGGTAGGAGACAAGGTGTTCATGTATATTGGTTTACCTACCATGTAATATAGCTGGTCCACAGATGGGAGTCACAGGTATGGTGTGTTTTCAGTAGGTCTATATGGACACTGGGGACAGTAGGAGATAGGTGTTCATGTATAGGTACTACCATGTATATAGCTGTCCACAGAGATGGGAGTCACAGGTATGGTGTGTTTCAGTATGTCTATATGGACACTGGGACAGGTAGGAGACAAGGTGTTCATGTATATTGGTTTACCTACCATGTAGTATAGCTGGCCCACAGAGATGGGAGTCACAGGTATGGTGTGTTTCAGTATGTCTATATGGACACTGGGACAGGTAGGAGACAAGGTGTTCATGTATATTGGTTTACCTACCATGTAGTATAGCTGGTCCACAGAGATGGGAGTCACAGGTATGGTGTGTTTCAGTATGTCTATATGGACACTGGGGCAGGTAGGAGACAAGGTGTTCATGTATATTGTTTACCTCCATGTGTATACTGGTCCACAGAGATGGGAGTACAGGTATGGTGTGTTTCAGTATGTATGGACACTGGGGAGGTAGGAGACAAGGTGTTGTATTGGTTTATATTGCTACTACAGGTGGTAGTGTATAGGGTCTCAGAGATGGGAGTCCATCCAGGTTGGTGTGTTTCAGTATGCTATGGACACTGGGGCAGGTGGACAAGGTGTTCATGTATATTGGTTTACCTACCATGTAGTATAGCTGGTCCACAGAGATGGGAGTCACAGGTATGGTGTGTTTCAGTATGTCTATATGGACACTGGGGCAGGTAGGAGACAAGGTGTTCATGTATATTGGTTTACCTACCATGTAATATAGCTGGCCCACAGAGATGGGAGTCACAGGTATGGTGTGTTTCAGTTTGTCTATATGGACACTGGGGCAGGTAGGAGACAAGGTGTTCATGATATTGGTTTACCTACCATGTAATAGCTGGCCCCAGAGATGGGAGTCACAGGTATGTGTGTTTCATAGGTCTATATGGACACTGGGGCAGGTAGGAGACAAGGTGTTATCCATGTATATTGGTTTACTACATGGTGTGTTTTATAGCTGGCCACTGAGTGGGAGACAAGGTGTTCGTATTGGTTTATCAGTAAGGTCTAATGGGACACTGGTGGCGCAGGTGGGACAAGGTGGACAATGTATATTGGTTTACCTACCTGTAGTAGCTGGTCCACAGAGATGGGAGTCAGGTATGGTGTGTTCAGTATGTCTATATGGACATGGGCAAGGTAGGAGACAAGGTTGTTCATGTATATTATTTCCTACCATGTAATATAGTGGTCCACAGAGATGGGAGTCACAGGTATCGTGTGTTTCAGTATGTCTATATGGACACTGGGGACAGGTAGGAGACAAGGTGTTCATGTATATTGGTTTACCTACCATGTAGTATAGCTGGTCCACAGAGATGGGAGTCACAGGTATGGTGTGTTTCAGTATGTCTATATGGACACTGGGGCAGGTAGGAGACAAGGTATACAGGTACAGTGGCATCTCCACCTAAAATACAGAGCAAATATGTGGTTGTGACTGGAGAAATGGGGCTTATGGGTTATGCGACCAGTGTAGATCCAGTGCACTGTTCGCTATTCCATTAATGAAGCACCCGTCATTCTTCTAACAAGCAATATAGATCGTTATCAGGCTACAGGAGTCACAAAACCCATAAGCACCATTTCGCCAGTCACAGCCACATAATTTATATCAGGAGATATGCAGAATGTGGAATTGTGTCCAAAATCTTAGACAATGTTGTTGTGCCTTCAATACCAACATTGTAACTGCTATGTCACACTTTCCATTAACCCATTCACCCCTAAGTAACTGGAATGGATTTTTATATGTTAATTTTGCAATCAATCCAACTGTCACAAAATGATTTTCAGACTAGTCCATTTATGAAAAGGGGGTGTTTTTGTTATTAAAAATATGAAAATTACTTGCAAAAAGTACAGATACTGATGAGACGGCTCGTCACGAGCCGGCTCATCTGGATCTACAGTTTTCCAACACCACTCTACAGGTATGTGGTGTTGAAAGGGTTAACACGGCTAAAATAAAACAAAACTTAATAATTTATATTTGAAGTGCCGGATGAGATTTGTTTACTTATTACATACAGAAAAGCAACAGTACACCACAATCTTGGTGTGTGCATGTGCAATTAGGGGTGTGAACACCGTCAAAGTTTGCTTACCATGTTGAAACATTAGTATTTTTCTGCCATTATCAGGACACTCAAATCCTGATTTCAGGATATATCCTGAAAATTGAGTGGCACATACCTCACGTTCAATCTGTATACTGGTATCGAGGCGCGCTCCGTGTTGTATGAGCAGGTCCACCATGGCCGCATCATTCTGACACATCGCATAGTACAGCGGAGTCACGCCTTTCTCACTCTGTAACAGGAAGGAAACTGAGTACAGTCGAACTTCGATGGGTCGAACCCTGGTAAACTCGTCAGCCATGCTTGCCTCGAACTAGCCTTTAGGTCCCGGCAGAATTCCTATATAAATACGTTAAAACTACCCGGTATAGGTCGAACTTGTGAAAGTCGAACAACCCTCAATGCCTCGAATCGCTGTCACGCCCGGTCGTGTATAAATCCACTATAAACACCACAAAAACTCGAACATGTCAGACGATTGTCTCCAGACTAGTTGATTGACTTTCACACCTATTGTTAACCGGTTGTCAAACAAATCTCAAGTGGTCATTTGAGCGTATACAATAACGGCAGTCGTGACCAGCATACGTGGTAATTATGCATTGACCAATGTCGGCGAAGTTGTTAGTTAATTAAAGTGGTAATTTATGGGACATGTGGAATTAAATATCGCTCAGTTTTAATTAATGACCCAAGCATCTGGCCTTTTAAGTTGTAAATCAACATAAACTGTTTTTACTATGATCAGTAATGAGTGTGATGTGTCATCCGATTTATTCGCCATATAAGCAGGTGAAGCGGAAGACTACGAAGCAAGGCGAGATAACAGACTTCTTCAATACCGGACGTGTATAACTTTCATGTATAACTTGTACTGGGTTCCATGTGATAGTAAATTATGATATGCAGTGAATGTGGTTCCGGGTCCGAAGTAGTGATGGGGCGACTGGGCATGATCGTATCGGACGGGGCAATCAAGTCCGCCAATTGTATTTCGTAATCATTTTCTGTTGTTCTCATGTTCTATTGCTGTATAATGGCTATGTAAATAAAAACACACATGAGTTTGCCGCTTTCTTTATTTTATTAAAGCCTGTTTCTGTTAATAAACGACTGTGACAATCAACCGTAAATGCAAATGTAAGCGCATTTATATGAAACAACGTGTCGTAATGACGACTTGTTTCACTTAGTACACTGACCAACTCGTCGATCTGTAATGGTTACAGTAGAAAATCCCGATGGGTCGAACAACGGATGGGTCGAACTAAAACTTAACCCCGCAGGCTGTTCGACCCATCGAAGTTCGACTGTATGTGAAAAGCAAAAAGTGAGCAGGGGCACACATATACCCCTGGTTGCCGCCTGGAATTACAAAAACTTTAATACAAAATGTTAAATTTGCATTATTTAAAGTCACTCTTTTTATTAAAGCAGCGAACCGGATGTTATGAGCCAGACGTCATGATGCCGTGCGAGCCTAGGCCATATGTCAAATCACGAAACCACGATACACAACGTGTGTATCGTCATTTCTCGATCAAACGCGCAGCCCATACTTTTACATATTCGTAAATATTCGTAATTCGTAAATTACATACATGTTCGTCTTCTCAGGTGCAGAATTGTCAATTCACCTTCCATATTACTCACAAAGGAGTGATAATTATAGTAATTTCCAATAACCATAGAAGGGAAGTACATTTAAATGTGCTTCCCTTCAAAGTTATTGGAAATTGTTAAATTTGTGTTACAGACAGACACATTTAAATGTGTGAATGAAATGGATAACCGGACGGAAAGGTGAAAATTATATACTCCTATATAATATATATATATTTGTTAAGTATATATATATATATACAGTGAAACCTGTGTTAACGACCACCTGGGAATAGCGACCACCTGTCCACAACGACCAGTAAGACCTTGGAATAACGACCACCCCCGAACTGCGACCAGCGACCAGCTATTTTCATTCCCACACGGCATTTTTGTATGTGAACAGCTGCCATGTCAAGTTTTTGTCGGCCAAAAAAATAGCACCACAATCGCTATTTTCCTTTCATCACAATCTGGACGCTATCATTTGAATTGTAAACGGTCGTATCCAATTAGTCATCGATTACATTCACATACATTGGCACAACGCTCTTTTGAAAACATTTACCTTGCCCGATATGGTCGGTGTCATTTTGGCGACATTAAACATTTTCCATGAATAATATTGCATAACTCCATTAACGGTAATTCCCGATATGTATTCAGTGTCGTGTATTCCAATAGGCATAATGCAATTCCGCGTAAATCATAAAACTCCATCATTAGCTTGCAAACTGTGTTTACACGATTCTGATTCGTCTACAGTGACAAGACTAAGACTTCAAACACCCCGCGCTTGTCAAGTGTAAATTTCACACCGCTGGGCAAAAGGCCCTATCAAAGATCAATACACGCGGTTGCTGACGTCAGTCACGTAGTCCACATTAGACTGGTACCCTGTCGGATGCGCAGCCTAGCGAAACAATACTACCGGGAACCAGTCTAAAGTGACACGATAAACGTGTTTATATGAATTGTGAATTAGCGACCAGACCAGGCAGTGGATTTGCGTAGTCTGTCCATGGTTTACAATGGTTTACAATGCTCGCCAATCTCTAATTAAAAACATCAGTAATTACGTCAGCGGACATTGCCAATTCGCCATAGGCTGCTTAAATATTCGGGCTTGATCAGGATATTATACATTGGACAGAAAGCAAATAAGCCTGGTGTTCTGTGCCGATTCGGACACCTATCTCACGTGGTTTTACTCGACTTGACACATTAAATGAAATATTTTTGTTACAAAAAAAACTCGCGAATTTCACAGACCGCGTCACATATAATATACTACCGTTATTAATTTCAACTGATAGTGCGAAATTTAGAATAAAAAAACAAAATACTAATGGTCATGCTAATTAAACCACTTACATGTAATTACGACAAGCTATTAAATGGTGCACCAAAGCAAGCCGCGGGATATACTTATCATGAAGATAATTACTCCCCTTTGTATATAATTTCCAAAGCGAGGCTGGGTTCAGAACAATAACAACAAGATGACATAACAAAATAAATTGACTATTTTTGCCATTTTCATGCAATTTTTAATTGATAAAAAGCAGATACACTCCACTATCGTGCAATTGCGAATCGTCAGGTGGAAGTGTATACAGCCAAGACGTTTACAATAGAATAGATTACAATAGAATGCTAAATACATGGCCGACTTTGTTGTGAAACCGGGAAAATGTTTGAACCTTGGAACAACGACCACCTGTCAACAAGGCCACTTTGGCCACTTCCCTTCGCCGGTTGTTGTTCACAGGTTCGACTGTATATATATATATATATATATATATACCTAATTATATACACATACCAATATGAATGAACTACATGTACAATAAGTGAAATATGTTGTATGCTGAGCAGGAGGCTAAATCTGACAAATACACGCGTATGTCAACATTTCAGTTCTTCTCACACTTAAAGTAAACATTTACATAATAAAGTTAATTATATTTCGACTAGAGCACGTATTTCCTGTAAAAAACACGCTACAATTTTAGAAGTGCGGTGGAGTCAAGAACTAGATGCATAAAAGAAGCCTAAAATTGATGATTTCTTTTGGTGGAAACAGTCCAAAATGATCACGGCCCAGCACGACATACCAAGTTTTTCAAATTAATGTTGATCCTTGATCCCGACTGTATTAAGATCTTCTTGACAAACTTCACATCCCCCGACAGAACACCATGGGCTAAATCCTGAAAATCACAATACATTGTACCGTACCAACAACAAGACCAACTAAACCTTTATACCTTTAGGTGACTTGTCTAAATTATAATTTTGTTAAGGAGCAAGGTGATTGCCGGCGAGTGTCTCACCCTCGAAGGTCAAGGTCACCCGAATGACACTGGGTGGATAGCCACAAATGTGAGGAAGGTATCGATGAAGTTTGGTAAAGTTCAAACCAACATACCAGGAGGTGTATGATATTTGGAGGTATAGCCAAAATTGTTAATGCAAGGCAATCACTGGCGAACACGAAGGTCAACGTCACCCGACACTGGATGGATAGCCACCAATGTGAGGAAGCTATTGATGAAGGTTGGTAATGATCGGACCAACATGTCAAGAGATATATAATATTTGGACATAAGTCCAAAATTGTTGATGCCGATGACTCCTACGCCAGAATTGTGACCAATGCGTCTCATTTTCCCTCAACATACTTTAGTTATACATTATATTAGAATATTAAGCATGTATTTATGTTCAGACCATTCATGTGAAATATCCCATGGTACCAGTAAGAAAGCAACATATACTTGTCTGGACAATAAGTAAAGTATGAAACACATAGAGAGTACCAGTAGCCGATTTCACCAACATTGCAAAGTGTACTTTGAGGGAGTAATCATTTATTTTTCCTGAAATGCATTATTTCATATAGAACTAACGACTGCATATATTTGATGATTAAAAGCATGCAGAATTATTATACTGAATTTATTACATTATCACAGCCAAAATGGTATAATAAAAAAATAATAAATTTATCCTAAAATTGAAAATTTCTCCCTCAAAGTATACTTTGCTAGAAAAGTATACTTTGCAATGTTGGTGAAATAGGCTACAGGCAAGGCAAAGAAACGCGTAGGAATTCCGAGGCTCCCCGACGAATTCCTACCGTTTCCTATCCGAGCCACACTAGACTCAAGACACAAGACTGGTATGTTTTTTATCATTAATGTTTTATGCAAGCCGATGTTCAAATATAAAATATTTTTGGTTGTAAAGAAAGCAGAATTGTTTACCAGTACGTGGCGTCATTACACTGACATCATGTGATGCTGTTCGACCAATGAAATTATAAGTTCTTAATTTGTATTAACCCGGATATTTGTATCAGGTCAATACCTCATCTGACAATATATTATCAGTCAATAAATATTGCTGATAAAATCTTTGAACACTACAATGACCAATGAAGTAGTAAAGTGTACTAATGAGGCATATACAATGGTCCATGAAGTTATAATTCCAGCACAAAAATATTTACACAATTCCCTAACATTTGATTGGCCCGTAGCAAGTCTCTGTCCAAAATGTATATCCCAGTACACTCCCACACCAAACTACTTTCAGTAACATTCTTAAGAAAATGGAAAATAAACACATTTTCTTGATGAATTTATTTCAAATGCTGGAATTATAAGGAATGAATGGTCTTTTTGTGGAATTTATCGGGGATATAAACTTGGAAAAGTCGCGGGAATACTGGACGAGGCCTTCCGGCCTTCGTCCAGTATTCCCGCGACTTTTCCAAGTTTATACCCCGATAAATTCCACAAAAAGGCCATTCATTCCTATATTGAATGGCAGTACCATTGTGAGGCCGATGCCACTGATGACCCGGATTATGTCCTCTGTACCCTTACTGAACGCCAGCTCCACCACAGACATGCCATTCTGCAAGGCAAACAAGAAATCAGTAACATTGATCAATGGACACCTTACGAACTTTAAACCAAACAAAAAAAAATAACATACATTTCTGTTTAAAGTTAGGCCATAAAAAATGAGTACTTTGGTTCTCAGACACGAGGTTTGCGGAATGTGAAGCAGGAGGGCGTTTTTTTTCTTCAAAATAATTTCTTTGTTTTTTTCAGATATTCGTCTCTGATGTTTTCAATTTGCCAGATGCATCTGGCAAGTAGAAAAAAAATCAGAGACGAATATCTGAAAAAATAAAAAAAAATAATGCATCTGGCAAGTTGAAAACAAAATCAGAGACGAATATCTGAAAAAAGAAAAAAAATAATGCATCTGGCAAGTTGAAAACAAAATCAGAGACGAATATCTGAAAAAAGAAAAGAAAATATTTTGAAGAAAAAAACCGCCCTGCCGCTTCACATTTTTCTTTTTTCAGATATTCGTCTCTTGATTTTTTTCAACTTGCCAGATGCATCTGGCAAATTGAAAACATCAGAGACGAACATCTCAAACAAAAAGAAAATGTTCTATAAAGTTACTATAACCTCTATAGACGTGAAAAATCACCAGATTTTTGTCAGACATGATTGGATGTAACATATTTTTGCATGGTAGTGTTTTTTATTGATCATGTCGCAAATTTATAGTACAATTTTATTTCTCCATGACGATAAAATGCTTCACGTGCAGGGATTATTCAGACGCGGCGATATCTGAGAACCAAAGTACATTTGTATGGCCTTATTTGACATTGACCTTCAGAAACAGACAGACAGGATGGCGACTATATGTACCCCAAAATATTTGTTGGTGTATATAATAAATGAGATGGTGACTGGAGTAATGAGGCTTCTGGCATTCATGGCCAGTCTAGCACCTGATATATGACCGTACCTGTAGCCTATTTCACCAACATTGCAAAGTAGACTTTTCTAGCAAAGTATACTTTTGTGGGAGAAATTTTCAATTTTAGGATAAATTTATTAATTTTTATTATACTGAATTTATTACATTATCACAGCCATTTTGGCTGTGATAATGTAATAAATTCAGTATAATAATTCTGCATACTTTAAATCATCAAAT
Source organism: Conchocele bisecta (assembly GCA_029237695.1). Lineage (NCBI taxonomy): Eukaryota > Metazoa > Mollusca > Bivalvia > Lucinida > Thyasiridae > Conchocele > Conchocele bisecta. The sequence goes on along the minus strand of CM055265.1, from coordinate 47,039,891 downwards.
ATGTGCAGTGGATAGTTCTATATTAAATAATGCATTTTGTGAAAAATAAATAATTACTCCCTCAAAGTATACTTTGCTAGATAAGTATACTTTGCAATTTTGATGAAATCGGCTACTGGAGAAATGGGGCTTAAGGCACTTGTGGCCAGTCTAGCTCTTGATACGTGACTGTAGAAATGGGGCTTATGGCTAGTCCAGTTCCTGGTTACAACTACACGGTCAGTCTGGTAAGCCTCTGTACTCGCTGGCCGTGCTTCACTGACCGATTATTGGCAACATTAATTGTCAATGTAAAAGCATAACATGTACTAGAAACAAAATTGCTACCCAGCTACGATACCGCTCACATATCGGAGGCACATGATTGTAGCCAAACATGTACATGAAAAACATAACACTTCTAATTTGAACAAATCAATACTCCGACTGACCTGTCAGACTGCATAAGCATGCAAAATAAAGTCTTTTCACAAATGTACTTAACAAATAATGCAGAGCCCTACCTCTTTCAACACTACATAAGGAACAGTAAGAGGCTGACCACAATTTCAATATGTGCAATAATGTATTCAAAGATGAGCAGGCTCAAAATGAGCCATTTGGTTTAAAGAGCATTTTATTTCATTTGAATAAGCACATGTCATATATACACATGGATTGAGGAGAAAGCAAAAATGCGTTAATACCTTTTTCCTATGAATATGAGCCATTTCATCAGATCTGCCTTAACTGCGGATATTTTCTGATTGCATATGGACGGCCAGCTGAGCAAAGGTACCTTAATATAATGATGCATGCGACCGACCAGCATAGCCTCAGATCAGCCTGCACATATCAGGGCCTATGCTGTTCACCATTCAGTCATGCTTACAGCAGTCAGCAAAATGATTTGACTCTAATACAGCTGTGTGACCAGGAAAGATATTTGAGACGAGCCATGTGATTTTGTACCTGTGAAAACTATTCACAAAATTTACAATATTTTCCGTAAATGACATCAAATGTTGATGAAATGTTCAGAGCAAAAGTGAAACTTGTCAACGACATTTACAGAATATTTCACAGTTTCTGTAAACATTTTTCAAGAAAAATCACACATCTCATAAGGTACAAAATCACATGGCTTGTCTCATTTGTTGCAGATGGTAAGGTATGTTTTCTCAGTCGGCAACCCATATGAAAGTACCTTCTATGATGAATGGAATACTCTGAATGTTGACATAGACGGGTCCATGACGATTACTAAGATGTGAAAGTGTTAAATCTTATCTCCTCAGGTTATGAAACACCAGATGGCCACGGCCCGCATGTCGAGCCAGCCGAGGCATTTGATGGTATTTTTAAAAACTTTAACGCAGATTTCGGACGGACGGACGGACGGACGGACGGACGGACGTTCTTACAGTACTATACTTATGTGGCTTATCACATGTTAAATATTAGCCACATAAAACGATTTTTAGCCACATAAAAGGATTTTTTAGGTGGCTAATTGTAACCAACCCTATCCTTTACTAAGTCCATAACCCTGTGGGGCTAGCCACATAAGTATAGTACCGTCAGGGCGGACGGAGGGACGCACGCCGGACGGACGCATGGACGGACGGACGTTCCTACAAATGGATACATATGTGGCTAACCCTAACCTTTTCCTTTTTTCATCCCTATTGTTCTGTAGCCACATAAACCCATTTTTAGCCACATAAAATCATGGAACAATAGAATATTACATAACCTATTGTTCTCCTAGCCACATATGTATCCATTTGTAAGCTCGGACGCACGGACGCACGGACACCCGGACACCCGGACACCCGGACGTCATTGTGATCACTATGTCTCGCTTTCCGCAAGCGGGCTCGACAAAAATGAGTGTAATTTTAGCTGGGATCAAGGTACAGCGTGATTTTGTCTCCCTAAATGGTGCCATGTCTTTCTATTTTGAGTCGAGACAGAAGTTTTTCACTATATAGAAAAAATTATGTTCAAGCAGTAAAATTTCCCCAAACTATTGCAAAAACCTCCCCCTGTTTTGCAGGACTACCGTAACTATAACCCAGAAGATAACCAGTTACCTTGGTGACCTTTATGTTGCACCACTGGTTTAACAAGCGGCGCACGGTCATCGCGTCATCTGCAGCCACGGCCCCCCATATGCCCGGCTGGAAAAGATTTGTTGGCCGACGATTTTAAAACTATCTGCAGTCATAGAATAAAGCATGGAGAAATGGCTACACTCGAGTTGAATTACAGAGTAATTGCAGTTGCTATGGTCACATATTTGCCTGTAAGGTGGAACCTCTCTAAACCGGACACCCTGGGCATCCAATTGTGTTTAATTTAGATCGGTTTCACTGTAATTTATATCATTGACACGTCTGTTCCTCATTGAAAACGACAAAATCAGTTCATGGAGTGCTTATTTACAATGTAACATCTCTAAACCGGACCAGAGCTCCAGTTAAGGTGCGTAATTTGACAAAATTGGGGTGAAATTTTGTTATTTCTTCATAAAAAATGGCAAGTTGGGAGTGCTTTAGAATCGTCTCATTGAGACGATTCTAAAGCACTCCCAAATTGCCATTTTTAATGGAGAAATAAGAAATTTATCTCCAAATTACGCACATTAACTGGAGCTCTGAAACCGGAACCTTGGGAGATTCCCATGATGTCAGGTTTGGAGAGGTTCCACTGTACATGTATATGACTTGGTATAATTATATCACAATGTTTTTTTTTTTATATAAACGATGAACATCTTACAAATTTATTTGTGGCTATGGCTGGAGAAATGAGGTTTATCAATTTGAGATCCATGTAGCTCCTGATCAAATTATGACAAATATCACACTCATGTAGCATGATAACAATCTGTATTGCTTGTTATAAGCATGACTGGTGTTTATTGATGGAATGGTGAACAGTGCAGATCCTGCACAGACTGGAGACATGGAGCTTATGGGTATTGTGACCAGTATATGTCCAGATTAACCTGTACATCTAGTCTGATCAGAATTTGCACTGTTCACTATTTTATCAAAAAAGCATCCATTAAGCTTGTAACAAGCAATTCTATAGGTCGTTGTCAGGCTACAAAAGTGTAATATTTGATCAGGAGCTACACTAGTCACACATCATATAAGCCACACTTCTCCAGTGACAGCCACAAATCTGCAGCAAGTTGTTTGAACTGTGCCGGCTGATCAGGAGATATACAGCCAAACAAAATGCAATAAACCCCATTTTGTTGTGACAAGCCACTTGTAGTTTTGTATATGTTGCAATGACTGGCAGAAATGTCAAATTTTGTAACCAGAATAGTCCCAGATCAACCTGCACATTCACATAGTCTGATCAGGGCCTGTTCTGTTCACCATTCAGCTAGAGAACCATCCGGTTCATGATATCTAACAAACAGTATAGGTCATTATCAGGCAGGAGAGTGCTAGCAAATCAGTAACAATACTGGCCACAAAACCCATAAGCCCCATTTCTCCAGTGACAGCCACATATGAGACACGTCATGTGATTTTGCTTAATTTCGTGAAATACGTTTACAAAATTTACAATATTTTCCGTAAATGGTGTAAAAAGTTAACAAAATTTTCGCATGTACAATGTACTCTGAAAATTTAATCAACTTTTGACTTTATTTATGAAAATTATTGTAAATTTTGTAAACATATTTAATGAAATTATGCAGATGTCCGAAGGTACAAAATCACATGACGTGTCTCATGTGTCTGTATTAGTAAAGTACACCTCCTTACCATGAAGTCCACAAACATCTGTCTGATGTCATCTGGGATGTGTTTTCTCCTCAGTAAGCCTGGTTTCAAGCTGTCCATCTGGAAATACCAACCTGAGCATGTGAGCAGGGATTTATGTATGCTCCTGGGTGGGGTAATGGATGTTTTGTAATGGGCATTTTTTTGTGTCACAGACACAGATCAGAATCTTCCACCTGTGCTTGGACACACAAACAAAAATGCAATCACTTTGAACCTGTGCATACATATGAGACACGACATGTGATTTTATACCTAAGAACATCTGCAATATTCAATGAAAAAAAAATAAAAAATTATCAGTAGCCCATTTCATCAACATTGCAAAGTATACTTTAGTAGCAAAGTATACTTTGAGGGAGAAATTTTCAATTTTATGATAAATTTATTAATTTTCATTATACTGAATTTATTACATTATCACAGCCAATTTGGCTGTGATAATGTAATAACTTCAGTATAATAATTCTGCATACTTTTAATCATGAAATATATGCATTTGTTAGTTCTATATGAAATAATGCATTTCAGGAAAAATAAATGATTACTCCCTCAAAGTATACTTTGCTAGTAAAGTATACTTTGCAATGTTGATGAAATAGGCTACTAGATGTGCACAGCAAATGCGGAATTGAATTCTGTATTTGCTATAAAAATGTTGTCATCTTTCAACATCATGTTCGTGTCACATGACGTGTTAGACTAACATGTCATGTCTCTATATCATGTTTAACTTCTATTTTTCATTATCTGACTTTTTTCATTTATTATTTTCTTTGCTATAGTGAAAGCCATAGTGCTATGTCTAGTTTAACATTAGCCCAGCACAGATTACTGTCTTATATACTGTGTCATTCCTATAAATTGTTTTATTTTGTCTTCCTCTGGTGCTACACACAAACAAGGAGTTAGAAGTTATAAAAATTTGCACTGAAAACAAACTTTCTAGACCAAAATGTGCTTAGTGACAAGAGTCGTGGTCTGACTTAGGGGAGATAACTCTAGTTTACTAATAGACTTATTATAGTGGAACATTTATTTTTCAAAATATCTTTATAATAAACGGATAAAGAAGGAATACTACTATATAATCTTAATAATATGTATATTAGTACGCGTTTAAAAGCTGTAGCAATATAATTGTCAACTCCTATTAATACTCCTTTTTAGGCACCATCTCGTTATTACATTCATACACATGGCTCCATTTTCTTGTCCAACATGAAAATGCCAGTAGCAAAATAATTTGAACAAATTGATGTCCCCGAGTGAAGGAAAGTTTGTACTTTCATTGTTAAATATACAAGGGAGCCCTCACCCACCCCACACATTTTGCTGTTGAACATACATGTAACACCATTGGCAATCCATCAGTCAGTATTATGTTCTCGTGCTTCATATTTTGAACAAGTATAATACCAATTTAAGGAACTGGTCATTATTTATCACCAAGGGGGTTGGGGTGTGAATGGGGCTGGATACCTTTTGTTAACTCATCTTAGAAAAGTACAAGCCCCCACCCCTTCCCACAGCTTTTCATTAAATTTTCAACCCCCACCTCCCATTGAACAATTAATAATGTTCAAACGAGACGGTTCAAATGAGTGGTAACAACACCCCCACCCCTAGACATAGCACTATGGCTTTACTACCGTTACATTTACCGTTACAGCCATAGACCTCAAAGATTCCTACTGTAGCGACTTGATTTCAAGATTTGAAATCTGTCGATTATTGTCTAAATACGCGTCTAATGGTGCTAAACCAGCAGTGCAAAACCAGAAATTATATTAAATAGCCTGTATGAGTTACAATGGGTGACTTGCCTATTAAAATAAAGTGTTTATCGCTCCTTTTGTCCGACTACATAAAGTGTACACAGTTTACAACGCTACGTTCGCCATTTTGCCGAAGAATTTCAGGCAGAATAAATTAACTTCCGTAATTCTGTTTTTAGTCCGGCGGCCAAAGGCCGATTTTGCGGCTGAACCTTGTTTTGAATAACTGAAGTTTTTTATTACTGATTTTGCCTATGTAGACTTTCAAGTTTTAGAATCATTTAGTAATTACACCTTGATGTACACCATTAGCATGGGCGGATTCAGGGGGGGGCGGACCCGGCGCGCGCCCCCCCTAAAATTCGCCCAGTAAAGATTTTTTACAAGTTACAAGGCACGTTTCATGCCAAGTGCCATGTATTCCATGCATTTTTCTGCTCCGCTCCGCTCGGTCGACTATTTTGCAATACTTGACTATATTATCGAACGAGCTTAGCTCGTTCGATAATATAGTCAAGTATTGCAAAATAGTTACGCCCCCCATAACCCGAAATCCTGGATCCGCACCTGATTAGACAGCATCAGCAATAACGTAAGTCTAATATGGCCGCCGGATATGAATATAGTACCTTATAATAGTAATACAATTATATTATAATATAAGATTTAAACTCATGCATTCAGTTAGATATTTTGATATTGTTTTGTCTTGTCTTGCCATTCCATAGCAGCATTCATACTTCTATTGTTGGCAGGGAGATATATTATACTTTACAATATACTTCAAGGACTTCCAAATTTGTAAAAACACCAGATGTCGTCGTTTATATCATTGGCTCCAAAAACTCAAATGCTCAATGTGATCACCTGTGCAACCTTGCATGCAATGGCTCCTCTAGGTAGCGTCATTAACAACTTGAGTGTCTGGATATAGCAATTGAACAAGTACAAATGGATGATACGTCTATATATTTCTGTCACAATCGGTGACTACGTACAATAACATAGTTCAGCCATCCAGTAGCTTATTCCAGTTTCTGGCTACCATTACGTGCTTTCAACCTACTTAGTACAACCACTTAGCTGATATTATTGGCCACATGTTTTCTTTCTGTGAAAGTAGTCAGTTTCCACAAAGCGGCTGTATGCACACCACTTTAATATCACTTATTACAAAGAAAATAATAAATGAAAAAAGTCAGATAATGAAAAATAGAAGTTAAACATGATATAGAGACATGGCATGTTAGTCTAATGTTAAACCGGCGATATGTTTTTTTTATGTAAAGTCATGCTGTCGAAGCGAATGGGGACACATGATGGTTCACAACAGAAATCTATCGGTGATTCTATATTTTATGTACATCTGGTGTCCCGGTGTAATTTACTGATAAATCACACAATTTATAAGGAAAATTCTTTTTTTTTCAGTAAAGAAACTATGTATAATACCAATCCATTAAGAAAACAGTATTTACAATTCTTGTTATGTGTGTTTAGTTATTATTTTCTGTTGTTGGCATACGTGTGGTGCACCAAATGGGCATGTCCCGATCATCAAAAAATGTAAAATCAGAGTAACCTCCCTTTCCTACTCTCAGCAACTAATGCAATTAACACTGTTTATGGGCACGCGATTTATAAATAAACACGGTGGTAACACAACTTAAGTCATTGCCGAGAACGAGGCTGGTCTGTATTCGGATTTTTAAGGTTACACATTACAATCATCATTACCGTTCGGGGTTTATACACGTCCATATGTATGTAGGTCGGCTGAAACCAAAATGGGTGGATAGACACACTTACACCGTTGCATTTACATATTCTACCTTCATTTTGCGTTGTATACAGAGGGGTGAAAAATTGGAGTTTTTAAAGAAAAATCATTACCGTTACGGTCATTTCCGTTACAAAATTGTGTAACGAAAATTGTGTAACGGTAATGACCATAATAACCAGTCAGTTAGATATAAACCAGGTCCCATCAGTTGTCGTTCAGTAATGGCACATTTATTCAGACCTACAACATTTATATATCAGGATTTAATTAGTAAAAGCTCTGAAACAACAAAAAACAGACACAGCTTCCAGGAGTGTGGGTTTCTATTGGTAATCACATTAAAAGTAAACATTAACTTGAAGTAATATTGTATAGCACATGCAAAGTATAAATATGTTTCTTATATATGCTGTATTAGTATTTTAAATAAATGGAGTCATTACCGTTACGTTTAGTCATTACCGTTACATAAATCATTTCCGTTACGCCCATATTTTTGGAGGCTGCGCTATTAATTAAATGTAACTTTATAACGATGTTTGGTACATGTGGTAAAACACGGCATTCTGTTACATGCCAAGCTATTTTGTTTTCTTTAACTTTACTGATTCATATTAAATACATGTTGTTGGGTTACCATAAATGAGAAATTCCACGACTTGTTACTAAATTGCTCTGTTTCAAACTAATACAATTGGCTTACCATATTCTTGACATTTTTCTTAATAGATGCCACTTCAGTTTCATGTTTTATGCCGTTGAAAAGAAAAAAATGTAAATGTAAAGCTATATTTACTTCATGTAAATGTACGTAACGGAAATTACATTTCTGAGACCCCTGGTCCCCTGAAGTTGAAATAAAATATATAAAATGACAAGAACAATTGGCTATACTATTATAAATGTAACACCTGGACTGTCATCCAATGGAATAAACACAGTTTAATGAATTATTGGTTCTACCTCGAAACTAGAAAAACGGCACCAAGATGTACATAAAATATAGAATCACCGCTATAGGGTGTATGAAAGTTATAGAAATACTTCATAAACAGCTTAAAACCAGTGAATTAAAGAAAATAATTTGAACTAGAAATGTGGCTTGTCGGCACACGAATACCCCCACTGGCAGCCAAAGAAAACGAGGCATTTTTGATTATAAGCCATTTAGCCGAGCGTTAAGGTTTCAAACGCATCAAGTCTGTGAACTTGACCCTGGGCATAGTGTGATAATCCATGCATCGGTGTAGAAGATATAGAGTGGAAGGGAATTTCAATAGTTTTGACCTTTGACCTTCAACTGTGACATTGACCTTGGACGTAGGTGCGTGGTTATTGATCGCGACGCACCTTCTCATCATGAGAAACATTTGTGCCAAGCCATTTGATAATCCATGCATCGGTGTAGAAGATATAGAGCGGAAGGGAATTTCGATAGGTTTGACCTTTGACCTTCAAATGTGACCTAGACCTTGGACGTAGGTGCGTGGTTATTGATCGCGACACACCTTCTCATCATGAGAAACATTTGTGCCAAGCCATTTGATAATCCATGCATGGGTGTAGAAGATATAGAGCGGAAGGGAATTTCCAACAGACCGACCGACAAGCTGACTCCTATATACCCCCTCAAACTTTGTTTGTGGGGGTATAAATAGCTGGAAATTAAAGGTACATGCCCACACAGTAGGTTATTAGGTTATAATATAGTGATACAGATACTTTTGTATATTCTGTACGTATGACATTTTCTGGCAAAATAAACATTAATTCACCAGTACCCCACGTATTGATTGGCATTATTATACATTTTAATTCAGACGAACATTTTCGCACTGATATCAGGGGCGATAACCGTGTTTCCTTAAAATGTTAACCGACATTACTATTTATTATCTGTATTTATTTTTTGATGTGCAATGATCTTACTTTATAATCTGTCGAAAATATAATTTTTTCAGACGACGCATTTCATTAGTATAAATAAGTAAAAATATCATGCCTCATTTGCATATGAAAATAGCCTGATACCAACGCGCCTCACTATCAGTAAAATAAATATTACTAAATGATTATATCTGTTTTCCAGGCACTTGTAATTTTTAGAACTGGTGGAATAGTGACACAATTATACACTTATTTAATTCCTATAAAGTACCTTTAATCAAATTTTCTTAGTTCTCTGAAAATACAGAATGGCCTTTCCCGATGTGTCACTCGCCAAATCGGACCAGTGACAAGAAAATCCTCTCGCCAACATGAAAATTGAATCGCCATGGCGAGCGGGGCGAGTGAATTTTTAAGCCCTGGACTGACGTATGGTAATTACCGATACCACCATTAATGTTTTGCAGTTTTACACTGCGAACCCACAATTAAATAATTGCCGTGTTTCGCTCGATCCCATAATTAAATAATTGCCGGTTTTCTGGAGCCCATAATTAAATAATTACTGTTATTCACTGGCCCCCACCATGCATCAATTAGAATTTCCTGTGAACCCAACCACCCATACATTTTAATTTCATGCAGACCCCACCACCCATCAATAAATAATTTGGGGGTGTTTTTGTCTCAAAAATATTGAATTTACTTGCAAAAAGTGCAGATCCTAATGAGACGGCTCGTCACAAGCCGGCTCATCTGGATCTACAGGTTTTGCCAATACCACTATACAGGCCTGTGGTGTTGAATGGGTTTAACTCTTTCAACACTACATCTATTCTAATGTGTGTACAGTGTAGATTCAGGTGAGCCAGTTCATACAAAAGCATTGTTTCAGAATTTGGGCAAAATTATCTATTTTCTGATTAACCATTTTAACGCAACAGGCCTGTATAGTGATATTGGCAAAAAAGTGTAGATCCAGATGAGCCGGTTCGTGACAAGCTGTCTCGTCAAGATCTGCACTTATTTTTCATATTTTTGAGAATAAAAACACCCCTTTTCATAAATGGACTACCGGTACCGGTATTCTGAAAATCATTTTGTGACGATTGGATTGGTTGCAAATTGAATGTATCGAAATCCATTCCAGTTACCAGGGGTGAAAGGGTTAATGGAAGAATTTGAACAATAATGCTAACGGCACAATATTTACTCGTCGAGAAAGGTTTAGTAAAGTGGAACAAGAGGAGATAGCAACGGGAGGTAACAAGGCAACACCCCATCCATACTATTTTTATAAATGCTATTTGAAAAAAACAACACATATAATGTGTATTCACCGGGGGCACATTTCTCTAAACTTTGTAAGATAAAAATGTTTGTACGAAGATTTTTATTAATTTGCTTCTCACATGAACGTGGCTAACGAATGCTACCATTTTCAGCCTATTATTACATGTGAACATATCCACTAAACATTTACCAACATTGGCTGTCAGTGCAAAGTATTTCTATTTTCCCATTCTGCATTTACAAACTTCTTAGCCATACAAAGTTTAGTGAAACAGGCCCCTGATACAAGCTGGTGAGGTACCCGCCCGTACCTGGTGAATACACATACATGTAATAAGTCTGTTTTTTTTCTTCAAATGGGCATATAAAAATAATATTGATGTTTCCATAAAATGATAATTTAAAGGGTTAACATATAATTGACATTTGGCATAGAACTGACAAAAAAAATGCCCATTAAAAAAAAAGTCCCATTACCCCACCCACCTGGTGTCCCACTGTGCATTACATTTATACACATACCGGTAATGTACAGTATGACATCAGGTGGGTGGGGTAATGGTTTTCTTTTAACGGGCAATTTATGTCACAGATCCAAGTCTTCCACCTGTGGGAATAGGAAGATATAGCGATACCTCGTGGTTACTGGAGAAGTGGGCTCCGACTCGGAGAAATGCCTCAACCACACGGGCAAGTGGGCTCCGACACTCGGCCATATAGGACAGTAGGGGCGACAGGCCGGTCTGAAACATGTGGCTGTCACTTTGAAATGGGGTCCTGGTGCAGAGCTCCAGATAAGGTGCATATTGGCGTATTTTACGCACTTATTTTATCAAAATAACCATTGATTATCAAAAGTGGGAGTACAAAATACTCACAGCAATGTGAAAATATGCATTGATGTTCAAATTGAGTAGTAAAAATACTGCAATAAAGTTGAAAATTTACTTAGTTGAGCTGCAAAAAGCAAACAGTGTTTGCTTTTTGCAGCTCAAATAAGTGAATTTTTAAATTTGTTTTATTTGTTATCATTTGTTCCCTATTTAATATGGAAGAAAATCAATAATACATTTGTAAAAGTAAAACAAGAAATGTGGCCTGTCGGCATACGAATGCTATGACAGAAAATGAGAAACTTAATGTGAATTAAAAAAGTTCCAAGTTGTAAAGGTCAAAAGGTCAAGGTCGTATTGAGGGCAGCATGGATGTGTGGCATTCGTCCACAAGATGATGTATTGAAATATTAAAGTAATCACTAATCCACCAAGGGATATAGAAGTTATGACAGAATTGGGAAACTCTGGTGAACTTCTTGATGTGAATTAAAAAAGTTAAAAGTTGTGAAGGTCAAAATGTCAAGGTCATATTGAGGGCTACTGAGTGGGCATGTACCTTTAATGTGTGAAAAAGTTAAAAGTTGTATATGTCAAAAGGTCACGGTCAAAAGGTCAAGGTCATATTAATGGCAGCATGGATGTGTGGCATTTGTCCACAGGTATTCTGTTATAATTGAGAAACACTGGCAAACTTCTTAATGTGAAAGAGACACGGACGGACACACAGTCCAAACACTATATGCCTCCGACTCTACCGAGATCGGGGGTGGGGGGTCTCTATTGAGAAAAAAAAGACAATTGAATGGATTGAAATGGTGCTTAATGGCCCATCAACACAAAAGAGTATCATTTAGGGCCAAACAATTTAGATGAAGAAGAAAATAATAGTAAAATAGTAGATGTGGTATTTAGAAAAAAAGACAAAATATGAATCAATGGCAGACGACAATTTTCGCTTCCCCGCATTCTAAGGGTTAATGACGTTTTCGGACAGCAAAAAAATTGTGTTCAATTTTCAATAATTAATATCCATATATGTACGAGTATTACAGAAACACAACTGGCCCGGGTCCCTTCTGTGAAACAAGGATCAGCAAATTAATCCATACCGTTGTTATTGTAAATACAAATGACACGCACGCATTCATTCAAGTATTTCGTCCAATAATTTATGCAACCAATGAAATTCCTACCACAAATCCGCGATCATAAATCTTCCAAATGCTTTGAACTGTAACGTCAAAGAATATAGACATAGCACTATGGCTTTACTACCGTTACATCTATAACAAAGTAAATAATAAATGATAAAAGTCAGATAATGAACAAGAGGGCCATAATGGCCCTAATTCGCTCACCTGACTCCATGAACACCAGAGGAGAATGTGACATTGAGTTCATATGTGTTTTAAAAAAATTGTTCTATTTTTAGATGGCGGTCATCTTGGATTAAGCGATGACTCATTTTACCAAATCTGAAAATGCTTTACCCAAGGATCTTAATTACTATGAAGTTTGGCCAGCATCGGCCATGTGGTTCCTGAGAAAAAGACGTTCAAAATCTCGAATAAATGGACCTTTTGGCAGCCATCATGGATGACATAAGCATCCGATTCCGACAAATATTGCACCAGAGCAATCGCCTCATCGATACCTTCGATTTGATATATGACATGAGCATATTCGGTCAGAAATAAAATTTGACCCCAATTTGACCCCACAGGCTATGCCCATTTTTGACCCCGGGGTCACCATTTTAACACCTTTGAAAGAGCATTCTACATCGATCATTCCTACCAAGTTTTGTCGAAATCAGGCTGGCGGTTCATGAGAAGAATTTTTTTCAGAATTTCTGCTATTTTTAGATGGTGGCCATCTTGGATTAGCAACGACCTCCGTTTTAACAAATCTGAAAAGGCTTCACCCATGGACCATAACTTTTAAGTTTGGCCACCATGGGCCAAGCGGTTTGTGTGAAGTAGAATTTTTAAATCTCTAATAAAAGAACCTTTTGACCTTTAGGCGGCCATCTTGGATGACATGACCATCCAATTTCGACAAAATGTACCAGAGTGATTGCCTCATTGATACCTTCAATTTGATATATGACATGACCATATTCAGTCAAAAATAAAATTTGACCCCCATTTGACCCCACGGGCCACGTCTATTTTTGACCACATTTTAACAACTTTGAAAGAGCATTGTACATCGATCATTCCTACCAAGTTTTGTCGAAATCCGGTTGGCGGTTCTTGAGAAGAAGATTTTTGAAGAATTTGTGCTATTTTTAGACGGCGGCCATCTTGTATTACATAATGACGTCATTTTAACAATTTTGCAATCCCCCTACCTAAGGACCATGACCATGAAGTTTGGTGACTATAGGCCCAATGGTTACCGAGGAGAAGACGTTTGAAAATGTTCACGGACGACGACAGACGACGATGACGGACGACGACAGACACATTGCGGTAACAATAGCTCACATCAGCTTCGCTCAGGTGAGCTAAAAACATGTCTCACCAAGCGGACACGGCTACTGGCAATACCGTGTTAGCATGGAGTGATCGATTTTTCCACACACTAATTGGATTATCTGGTGAATTGGCTTTAAGTATTGCAATTAATACAGGGATTATTTTTCCAATAATAAGGTAACACATTTGTATTATACTGATCATTTAATTGCCTCCGTTCACAGAAATCATTAGAGCATTTAATTGCCCCGTGGCGTTTACAGAAAGCATCATAGAACATTGCATTCCAGTGGTTGGCGACCCTAAATTTTCGGACAGCAATTTCGATAATTATTTTTTGGAACCTATATATTTGGACAGTAAAAATAATAATTATTTTTACCCGTCTGAAAATATAGGGTTATTACGGTACTTCTACATTTACGACATACGTCAACAGTTACAATCTACGTCTGCATTTACGACATACGTCTACATTTACGACCTACATTTACGACCTACACCTACATTACCTGGTCTGGCTGGTTGACATCTGCGCCATGGTTGGCCAGCAGGTAGACAAGCTGGGCCCCATCTGCTATGTGGGACGGGTGAAGCACCAGCCCTTTAACCAATGTATGGAACACACCCGCCGCCTGCAGTGAAAATGAATGAGTTTACCGTTCCAGCAACAGCTAAGGTGTTATGGAGACAGGACCACAGTTTATAAAGTCACACCCGACAGACCAGTGGGATGGAAATACCATCTAAATATTGTTCACACCAAGGTGAGTATTGAACTCCGGTATTGAAGGCCAATCTCATATCCCATAGGCCACAGCAGTAGTGAGGCGCGGATCCAGGATTTCGGTTTGGGGGGCGTAACTATTTTTCAATACTCGACTATATTATCGAACGAGAATATAGTCAAGTATTGCAAAATAGGCAATTCAATAGGCATTCAATAGGCAATCCCCCCCCCCCCCACCGGAATTGTTTTGAAATCTACATCGCATATCCTGCGTTCTGGCGCATTTTGGAGCAAAAATATTGACACTGTCACAGTATGTTTAGACATGGTTTTTGATCGAAAACGTTTAAATTTTGAAAGAATAAGACAACGACCGAAAAATGCATGGAATACATGGCACTTGGCATGAAACGTGCCTTGTAACTTGTAAAAAATCTTTACTCGGCAAATTTTAGGGGGTAGGGGGGCAGGTGCCGGGTCCGCCCCCCCACCCTGAATCCGCCCATGGTAGTGGTAATGTGTCGGGCCCGTACGCAGGAATTAATTTAGGGGGGTGCATTATCGACAGAGCGAAGGGCTAAAAAAAAAATTTTTTGTTGCACATTCACGGACAGACCTCGGCAGATTAACCATTTCACCCCTAAATAACTGGAATGGATTTTGATATGTTAATTTTGCAACCCATCCCAATCATCAGAAAATTATTTTCAGACCAGTCCATTTATGAACACGAGGTGTTTTTGTTCTCAAAATTATGAACATTACTTGCAAAAAGTGCAGATCCTGATGAGACGGCTCGTCACGAGCCGGCTCATCTGGATCTACACGTTTTGCCAATACCACTATACAGGCCTGTGGTGTTGTACGGGTTAAGGGGGGTGCGTACGCACCCATCGCACACCCTCTGCGTACGGGCCAGTGTGTGGTAATGGTACATAAATTGTAGTGAATAAATGTTTAAAGAACATAGAGGAAATACATAGCCTCGTTTTGGTCACGTGATCATTTAGTTAATTAATTAATAATAATAATGTATCGATTATGAAACGAGAACCGAGACACAAGTCTAGAAAGTTTGCCCCCAGCAGCCTCGTCGTCATCAACAAAAACAACGGCTAGTGATCCACACAGTACTGCGAGTTCGGTTAAGCTAGAAATCGTCTCCCCTGTCGAGAAACACAGTACATCAGGTGGTGAGTGAAAGGAAACCGATTTGATGGAGGAATAAGAGTTCGAAAACATCATCCAACGGCAAGAAATCAGTCAGTTTCCCGGCCAAAAGCAAAAAAATCGGGCGGGA
The DNA here is from genome assembly GCA_029237695.1 of Conchocele bisecta. Lineage (NCBI taxonomy): Eukaryota > Metazoa > Mollusca > Bivalvia > Lucinida > Thyasiridae > Conchocele > Conchocele bisecta. The sequence goes on along the minus strand of CM055265.1, from coordinate 47,024,016 downwards.
AATAAGGCGGATCGGTAACACGCCACGCCCACAGTGTGAAAAGCAAGAAGAAGCACAAAGCCAGGTCATTGGACAATATGTTTGGCAAAAAAATAGAGAGACAAAAGTGGAGAAAAACAATCAGCAGGGCAAGCATTTTTAATAGTTGCGGGTGACTGGAAAATAGTACAACCTGCACCATGTCTGTGCGGATGGAAGATTGCACAGAATGCCAACTGGCAAATTTGGACATTTTCTATACGCCTGATATTATGACGGCGATAGAACGCATCTCTTACATTGACGCGAGACCCATATCACAGGTCATAGGAGGAAACTCTCGGCTGGAATTCCTGATCAGTATGCAAGGAAACCAGTACTGTGATTTGTCTAAGACGAATCTACATTTGTCACTGGAAATGTGTGGACCAGTAAACAATTATTTTCATTCGCTCTTTTCCCAAGTTGATGTTTATATGGGATCAAAGAGCTTGTGAATTTGTCAGGTGATCTCTATCCGTACCTAGCATATTTCAAGACATTGTTCTCTATTACTTGCTGAAAAGAAAAATAACTTGAGAGGTATGCTATGGATTTCGGATACCCCCAGGTAATGCCGGTGTAACAGGAAATCTCTATGACCTTAGCTCTTGCTGGGGTGTTGAACCCTTTCACTCTCAAAATACATACATGTATCGTATTTATTCTAATAGTAGCCCTCCCCCCATCCCATATTTGCATTCTGCATATGTTATGTTATTTAAAACTGGCTTTTATATGTGAAAATAACATTTAGAATCTATTTTCCATGTTTTGATCCCACAAATTGCATAGCCACGGGGGCGTTTATTAGAATAAATATGGTAACTTACTTTTAAACATGTCTGGCCTTTGTCTAGTTCATGTATCAGTTGCAGAATTATCTCTTTGTCAAGATTCACCAGAGCCTTGCGAAAGGCATCTGGCATGCAGGTGTTTGACATTCTCCTAAGGTACTAAACTGTCGGCCATGATTTTATCTGAAACATAATATATCACAATGTGGTAGGGGTGTAACGATACGACTACCTCAAACAATACATACCGCGTAACTTAGTTCATGATATGATACATCTCACGATATTTCGTTCACGCCGCGGAAGTGATGTCGTGCCTGCCAAAGCATTTGACCGTAACATGACCATGGGCATGAAAAAGGTCAAGGTCATGTTAATGGCAGCACGAGTGTATTCCAAATGCTTACTCATCTATATATGACCTTAGCTCTTGCTGGGGTGTTAAACCCTTTCACTTTCCAAATGCTTACATGTATCAAGTGTCCAAATATTGAAGCAATCCATCATGTATTATAGTTATATGATCATGAAAAAACTTTATGATGTAAAAAAATTTAATTCCACAACCATGTGAAGGTCAAAATTGTCATGGTCATGTTAATGGGGGCATAAGTGTGTTCCAAATGCTCACATGTATTAAGTAATATTAAGGGTATATGATGATGAAGAAACTGGAACAAACTATATGACGGAAAAATGGCTAGGGGTTTCTACAACAATGTGAAGGTCAAAAACGTCAAGGCCATGTTAATGGGGACATAAGTGTGTTCCAAATGATCACATATGTATAAAGTATCCAAATATTGAATCAATCCATCAAGCAATATTAAAGTTATATGATGATGAAGAAACTTGTACAAACGTTTTGGCGCAAAAAAATGGCAAAGTGTTTCTGTAAAAATGTGAAGGTAAAAAAGGTCAAGGTCATGTTAATGGCGATATGTGATACCTGAGCGTTTAAGTTGTTAACCGGGGAAGTATGTGAGATGGTATACTGGTCACAAGCACAGGCATTCGGCGTGTTTCGGCTTCTAACTTTGATCGGACACGACCTAGTATCATAGAAAAATAACATGTTTAAAAAGAAAAATAACAGGTTTAAAATTGTAATTTTCTATGCATTCTATTTATTTCAGCATGATATCGATCATTCCCAAATTCACTTGCCACTACAATATTGACGTTAGAGCCGTAAACACATTATTTCATTTGTTATGATACGAGGTCGTGTCCGACCTAGGAAAAGGAGCTGTAAATCGATATTATTTACATAAATATGTTCTGACTATGTTATTTTAGCAGATAATAATAATTCTCAAATGAACAGGACTGTGCACTTTCCGCCAAAATATTCACATTAGAGACAATAGCGTTTATAAAATCGTGGAATGTGTTATGATACAATGTCATATGACAATGAATGTATTTGTATGTACCAAGTTCTCATGTGTTTCTTTGTGTAAGTGTTGTAAAATAAATAAAGATTAAATAAATGTCAAACTATCGGATACTGGTTTTGTCGAGTATAGGTCAATAAACAATTAACTAATTTAGACTTCGAGTGTTGTGCATTAGCCTACAATATCATACTAGATTGGTGACTATATTTCACTACCAATCAAAAGCAAATGTATGCACTTACTGTGGATCGCAATAAAGCTACACATTTGCAATCAAATCTGCCAACAAATGGATACTTTGTATGCACATATCGATTTGAAAATTAATTATTATTCGGTTGTTGTTGTGCCAATTATAATTTATGAATTTATGAGGGAGCTGCAATTATTTCTGACCCTTTTCACTGTTATTCTAAAATAGTGTGTGTAATATTTGCTACTAAATGTGTGTTTAAATTAAATTACCAATGTATACCAATAAATCTATAATTGTATTAATATTGTCTTTGTAAATTTCTAAACAAAGAAAAGAAAATTCACGTGCAATAATATATCCCGTACAGGTTGTAAATTTCCTGATTGTATTTTTGTTAGCTCACACGTGCTTTTAGTGGAACTGATGCTGGTACAGGACGAGGTAAATAACATTGTATGTGTAATACATTTTTGGTGATTGTGTGGTTTGAAGGACCACTTGTGACTTTGGATGGACCTACCTCTTGTCTGATTGCCATTGGTGCTTCTTTGAAGTAATTTAGCCTTAAGTTAAATTTCCTCTGCTCTATGTACTCAATAGGCACCTCCTGCCAATTGGTATCTTTTTTGGAAGTATCTAAAAACATGGAACAAACAGTAATACATTTCAGTGTTTCAGTTCGGCGGACATAACATTTTGGTTTGTCCGATTTTTTTTGTCTGGAGCTTGTCATTTTGTGTGATAGACTTGATACAATTTTGAGGAAGATATTTGACCGATACATTGCGCAGAACTCAGTACGAGTACAATTGCCTACTGCCATTACATAGTGCCCTGCTGTGCATGTCGAATCTTACCGACGGACAGTAGCTAGATATCGCGATTGTGTTTGGTGGTGGTTGAATTTTGTTACAGTTACAGTACGTGTAACAGGGTAACATTGTAACGAAGGATATTTTGTTACAGTTACAGTACGTGTAACAGGGTAACATTGTAACGAAGGATATTTTCCGATGTAACTGACCTGTACTAAGTCTACAGTATAGCAATTTCTGAAGTGAACCATCCGACCCCGGGGAGTAACGGCTTTAAAAGAAAACCGGATGGAGTGTAATGCTCACCAGAAATTAGTGCGCTCATACCTGGAACATTGGTGGATTCCAACCAGATGCATTTACAGGTTGTTTTTTTTTAGCTTATATTTAACGGCGGCACTGGCTCTAGGACCTTGCATGCCGTCTCCCAAGAATGGGAGAAAGAACGGAGGTAGAGGTAGAGATTTTTGAGAGAAGCCGGTAATTCGTATTTACAGAGCAACTACGAATTATCGGTACCCATTTACAGCTGGGTGAACTGGAGCAGTGTGGATAAAGTGTCTTGCTCAAGGACACAACGCACGCCGCTAGTCAGGCTCGAACCCACGACCCTTGGATCAGTAGTCCGACACACTAACCATTACGCCACGGCGCTCCACATCGTTTACACAGGTAGTAATGATTGCAGCGTACGGAAACGGCTACGAACTATCGTACAACGGTTGATTACACAGAGTTACACTGTTACTGTGTTACACCGTAACCAAATGGGCACCTGCTGCCAATTGGTATATTTTTGTGCAATATACATGTATATGCGTTTTCTACATGTACCTTTGGCTATTAAATTCCTTTTTTTTTTAACTTGACCCATTTTTTCCGCGCAGTCGACTTAGCCATTTTCAATGTTAAGTTTTCGCGTTTACAATGTTAAGTTTTCGTGTTTAAGTCCATTCCTTTGGTACTGTACCACCTAGGACCACCAAACTTTCACAGCTTCATAACCAAGGGGTGCCTACCACATACAACTATCCAACATGTGACCATTTTTTTTACCTTCACCTTAGATCACCTATTATTTCTACGCAATTGACTTGGCCATTTTCAACGTTAACTTTTTAACGTACGTCTGGTTAAAGTTTTTTGGTTAAAACTTTTTTGTTATACTATATCTCTGCAACTGCTTCGCCCATTACCTTCAAACTTCACATGGGTGTTTATCCATATTTTCATTCTAACCCCCAACTGTGCGGCCCCTGTGCCCAATGTCAAGGTCAAAGTACTTTGAATTTTTTTGTTAAAGTTTTTTCGTGTACTACATCTCTGCAACTGCTTCACCCATTACCTTGATACTTCATATGGGTGTTTATCATCATTGTCGCACCCACTTGCTTCTACGTAATTGACTTAGCCATTTTCAACGTTAACTTTTTAACGTACGTTTGGTTAAAGTTTTTTGGTTAAAACTTTTTTGTTATACTATATCTCTGCAACTGCTTCGCCCATTACCTTGAAACTTCACATGAGTGTTTATCATCATCCATATTTTCATTCTAACCCCCAACCGTGCGGCCCCTGTGCCCAATGTCAAGGTCAAATTACTTTGAATTTTTTTTGTGTACTATATCTCTGCAACTGCTTCACCCATTACCTTGATACTTCACATGGGTGTTTATCATCATTGTCGCACCCGCTTTCGGAAAGCGCGATATCGTCAGCATTTTGGCTTACGTCCGTCCTTCCGTCCTTCCGTCCGTGTGTCCGGTTAAAGTTTTTTCGTTAAAGTTTTTCCATCTACTATATCTATTTTTTTAGTGTCCATGCCTCGCCCCAAGGCGCGACATGTAGGCCACGGCCATCTAGTCTACAAAAAGTGGGTATAATTATGTTATCCAAGTGTCTATGCTTGGAAAAAACCTGGCCTTCGTGGCTTTGCCTCGTTTCTTGTGTTTATCTGTCCTAGTCAATGAAAGACGTGTGAAGCTACGTTCAAATGGATGTCAACAATAATGCGGCAGGTGTATATTGAATCCGCGAGGCCACACCTATGCCAAGCTGATTGGTTGAGTCCAATTTGACAGACATGGTAGAATAGATACACTGTGCACATCAGGGTGATTTCTACAGTTTCGAAAATCCAATCTTGAAGTGTTTGTTTTTACACATGGATGAATGTTATATTGCAGGACTAAAATTGTGTAACTGAATGTCCACTCGCTCATTTTTCAGTAAATACTATTTTCGAATACTAAAATATATCGCATATTTTGTTCGTTGACAGATAAAAAGAATTCAAAGTATATATTCAATTTTCACATGTACAGTAAATTCTTTTTTATTTCTAATCTATTTTCCTACTGACTTGTTTCAAATAAATAGAAAATGTTTGGACTTGATATTAAAAACTAAAGATGTTTTCCAGAAGAAAATCGTTGTTTTGCCAAATGGGGGTTACGTCGAAGCTTGTCCTATATGTGGCTGTGACTGTAGAAATGGGGTTTGTGCGATTTGTGACCAGTGTAGGTCCTAATCAAATATAACACTCCTTTAAATACGATCTAGATTGCATGTTAGTGTGTTTTCTTGAAGGAATGCCGAAAAGTGCAGATCCTGTTCAGACTGTGCGGATGTACAGGCTGAACTGGATATATACTGGTCGCAAACGCCCTATAAGTCCCATGTTGTGTTTGGCTTATTGCACCTTCTCCGTCGCCGTGTACAGCGGATGTTGACACAATCTTCAGACAACACCCCACCTCCAGTGGCAATTAGAGCGACTAATTTTCCCACTGCCGTCATCCTGGGCTTTCCTTAATTGACCCCATGTACAGCATTGTTTCATTGTAAGTGGACAATGGCCTACAAGAATGACGTTATGACAGTTTGACCAGCATAGCACCAGATCCATGTATGCACCCGACAGCTCTGATAAGTGTTTAATCTGTTGCCCGTCTGATTTAGCATTATATATAGGTACTATCGGTGAAAAATAGATTGTAACCCGACGATGTAAATATAAATAAATAAAGACTGGTATACTACAGCTGTTGAAAATTGCACAGTACGTCCATTTTGTCATCCATTGTCACATTATAGTATGTAGTTTGTAACTAGGTCATTCTTATATTTTTACAGCACAGTCCCATATATTTATATCAGCGGTCTAATAAACTGGAGTTCTAATTTCGGAAGTACTACTGACACGTCATATACCCACGTGACCGCAAATGGAAATAACTGTGGTAAGCAAAATAAGGGGAAGTTAGTCATGCAGTGACGGCTGGAAAGACTGGCTGTCCGGAATATGAAATCCGTAAAAGTACGGCACATACTGGTCGGATTACTGTAAAATTTGTTTTATTTGATATATAAATGATGAATACATAAGCGTATCGCGAAAACAGAAGCTTGTAATATCTCCTTTAAGGAAACACGATCACCCTGATATCAGTGTGGAAAGTTTTGTTTGATATAAAATGTATAATAATGCCAATCAATACTTTATTTGGCCAGAAAATGTATCAGATGATGTCTGAGTGGGCATGTACCTTTAAACACATTAAATGTAAAAAATATATAAATGTAAGTCCTTGTTCGGCAGGTGATCGTGTGATGGACGGAGACGTAACAGCAGCTACACAGCTGCTGAAGGAGATGAGAGAGAAATGTAAAGACGCCACATCCGTTGTACAGGGCCTGTGTAAGAAGGCAGAACATGGAGAATTCTCCACGTCACAGGTATACTACAGTCTGATTCACAACTGGGCTAATGGCTCACATACATAATTTTAACCTTGCCATCATTTGTGACTGTGACCCAGGAGAACTGGGGCTGATAGGATTCTTGGTGTGGGAGGGATCACATGGTTTCCGAACCTGATTTTCCGACGTGACGTGTCATTTTTACAGTAGATTTTCTTTAAAATCTTCATAACAAACGGGACAGATTTTGATGATACAAAAACTATATACCTCCTCGACATACATTGCAGATCCCGTGTGCAGATCCCGAGTGCAGATCCTGAGAAGACTGTGCATCAAGGTTCCATCAATGAAACACCCATCATGCTATTAACCTTTTCAACACCACAGGCCTGTTTAGTGGTATTGGCAAAAAGTGTAGATCCAGATGAGTGACAGTTATAAACAGTGGGAGTAAAAAATACTCACAGCAATTAAAAATATGCATTGATGGAACCTGCAAATGCACAGTCTTCTCAGGATCTGCACACGGGATCTGCAATGTGTGTCGAGGAGGTATATAGTTTTCGTATTTCCGTTCGTAAAATCTGCGCTGAATTTAGTTCAGTCATGAAAAAGGTGTGTTTTCGTTCTTAAAAATAGGAAAATTACTTGCAAAAAATGCAGATCCTGATGAGACGGCTCGTCACGAGCCGTCTCATCTGGATCTACACTTTTTGCCAATACCACTACACAGGCCTGTGGTGTTAATACCATGATGGGTGTTTCATTGATGGAACCTGCAGATGCACAGTCTTCTCAGGATCTGCACAGGATCGCCAAACCCATAAGCCCCATTTATCCAGTCACAGCAACAGTTACACATATACATGTAGTTAATTATATTAACGGTTCGAGTATGCTTGCGAGTTGCGTCCGACCAGGAGCTACACTGATTGTAACTTAAATAATGCCAGTTTGTCAGATTGTTGCCCATATATGCTAGCTCGATTTGGTTAGCCACTTGATACAATGTACCTTACGACACTTGTACAAGCATAGTCCCAGATCGATCAGCCTGCACATCTTCGCTGTCTGATCTGAGCCTACACTGTTCAGTCGATGAAGTACCGGGTAGCCTTGTTATTGTAAGTACCGTAAAATATATTAGGTATTCATTTAGATGTTGGAATATGCATAAAGATCTGTTCATGCCTATACAGGCGCTGATCCAGGATTTCGGGTTGGGGGGGGGGGGGCGTAACTATTTTGCAATACTTGACTATATTATCAAACGAGCTATGCTCGTTCGATAATATAGTCAAGTATTGCAAAATAGTCGAGCGCTACGGGGCTCTGGAGCTCCGGAGGCATTCCCCCCCATGAAAATTTTGGAAATCTACATCGCATTTCCTGCGTTCTGGCGCATTTTGAAGCAAAAATATTGACACTGTCACAGTATGTTTAGACATGATTTTTGATTGAAAACGTTTAAATTTTGAAACAATAAGAAAACGACAGAAAAATGCATGGAATACATGGTACTTGGCATGAAACGTGCCTTATAACTTGTAAAAAATCTTTACTCGGCGAATTTTAGAGGGGGGCGCTCGCCGGGTCCGCTCCCCCCTGAATCCGCCCATGCTATATGTACATGTATGTCAAAATTTTATATTTTGAATAACCATATTATGATAAGTAGGCTGTCCCACTAGAATACTAATATGACTAATATATTAAATACTACATAATTGTGTTTAAAAATACAAATATTACTAAAATATGACTACATACAATCATAAGTTAGTAAAAAAAAAATATTTAAATACTAATATGACTATTAAATATATAACTATGTTCTGCTTTTCTACCTGTCTAAAACAGTATAATTATTAATAATACATTCCTATCACCAAGCTGACCGCCTGTGGTCAAACTATCTTATTATACCCCGGCATACAATGTATGTCGAGGAGGTATATAGTTTTCGTAATTCCGTTCGTAAGCTCTGCGCTAAGGTTTTTGGGTGTCCATTATCTCTGCAACTATAAGTTGGCTTGACGTGAAATTTGTATACAGCTGATTCTTTTTATCTCGATATCGCTTACCTCGATATACCTGCTTATCTCGATATACGTCCCAGGTACTGGCCAAATACCTATATAGATCATGTATTTTACTCCTGATAATTCGATATCGAAAACGTTATGTCAAGGTGGAAATCGAGTTCCGATAGCATGTTTCCTTCATATTTGTATTCTGATAACTCGATGTGAAAAACAAGCCTGCCACCGCCAAGTCTGATTCAGAGAGATTATCTCAGGTAAGTTTTCACACGCGCTAAAATGTGTTAAACGTTGCACAAACATGTTAAAGGAATTGACTTCAACCATAATTAACCAATTAATCAATATGACATTGAATCACTGTTAACATGAAGTGGACATAAATGGCGTGGCAATCAAGTCAATTGAACTTGACAATTCTTAACGCCGACTTGACGGGGGCAGAATTTGTTTTTGGCCGACATGGTTTGGGGATGAAATGCGGGTCTTGCATTTTGCGATTTAATAATAACATCGTCAGAATATGGCGAGTGTTGACATTTAGATGTAATGTTTATTCATTGATGTGTATTGGATATGATTCGCAACTTCGAGATAACGAGCTACTGTACTTCTTTATCATCATCCATATTTTCATTCTATAGCACACTCATGTGGCCCCTGTGCTCAAGGTCAATCCAAATGACTTAGAAAATGTTTGTTAATTGGACCAGGTGGCGGTCAGGGGTATCCGTGAGCCCCTGCTCACTTGCTCTAGTTTCTTTGACAAGTGTGGCATGGTTTCAGGGGATCAGCTTCCTGGAGGTAAAGTACGAGATGTTGCTGAGCTACCTGATCAACCTCACATATACGATGTATCGCAAGTCCAGGGGTGACTCCATCGCTGGCGACCCTGCCATTGACAGACTCGTTGAGATCAGAACGGTGGGTGAACAGCATTTATGGCTGCTACTGCTGGAGAAATACGGCTTATCGGTTTTGCGACTGGTGTATATATATAACGAGACGGTTCAAATGGTGGTCGGGACAAAACCTTACGAGCGCATAGAAGGAAAATATTTAGGATTTTCCGCAAACATAATGGCATATCCTCGGCATGAAATTGGTTAAGGGACACTGGCATAAGCCCCATTACTCCAGTCACAGTGACATGTATTGGAACCTAGGTGTTCATGCTTAGGTCTCAGATTCAAGGGGACAATTTCAGGTTTTTGTACCGTTTTATATTGATAGGGTAATTCTTATACTTTAACCCATTTCAGTCTAAGGATACAATAATTGTTGTTGAAAAAGACTCATTAATTTGTTTATTTAACCCTTCCTACGCTGTTGACTGAAATTGCCGTCTGCTGTTTTTCATTTTTGCTTTAATTCTTAACAAAAAACTGGTTTTGACAGCACATGAGAATCGTCGACGATTCTCATGTGCTGTCAAAACCAGGTTTTTGTCGAGAAATATTGAAAATAAAACATTTCCAGCAGACGACAACATTTAATTCAGCGTAGTAAGGGTTAAGGGACATTGGTATTTTATGGTGGGAACATATTCCTTTGGCTTGCTCTAGCCACAACACTGGGAACATGTACAATTAGTTTCGCGAAATTAATTACAAATTATATTGTACTTTCTGCTAGCTCTTAAAATGCTGAATTGTTGTCTTTTGGTTTTCTTTCTTGTTTATATTTTTCTGCCCCCAATTTATTGGTGGTAGTGGAGCAATATATTTTACTCTTGTCTGTCAATTCCTGCATGCGTCTTTCCATCACTCCTAGATGTTTACCTTATTGGTTTAGATCCATAAGTCAACTCATGAACCTGTTGTATTATTTTCGCGACACTTTATGCATGTTTACATGACGACCTAACGGTGTGTCACATTCCAGAAAGACGACACTTGTTTTTGTAATTTTTTAGTTACTTCCCTTGGACACAATACAATATAAGTTGTATATGTACCTCTTAGAATATATTCTCACATGTTGACATGACAACCTACAGCCATGTACCGTGCATAAAAGAAGACTTTGTACTTTTGTAGTTATCGCCCTTGAACACATTGTAAACCTTGTTTAGGTTTATGTACTATAAATATTTAACTTTGCATTTAACGGTGAAAATAACACATTACTAATATGTTTCTTATTTCCTCTGTAAATATGTCTTGAAATTTCATTAGAATTGTGTCCGGAGGACACAATTCTAATGAAATTCCAAGACATATTCATGACATTTATAGGGAAAAATAAATGAAAATGCAATAAATTGACGCCTGCTATTTTTTAACTATGTATAGCCCACACATTTCCCAGCATGCAAAGAGTTAACAATATGTGTGACTGGAGAATGGCATATTTTACCAGTCTACATATCTCCAGTTGCAGCCACACTATTTGTTTGCTATTGTATTTTAAATGTAGATTGCTTTATAGGTTCTGGAGAAGATGCGACCAATTGACCAGAAGTTGAAATATCAGATTGATAAAGTAGTGCGAATAGCCACCACAGGGGGAACCGGTATGTACTTGTACTTGTATCTTATCAATGTGTGCAATCAAGATACCAAAACATGGCAGGAAACTTTCACAATTTGAAACACAATTATCATGATTAAATGTTATAGTTTTCAGCTGAAAAATAAGCGTAATGCAAAATGGCCACTACGGTATTTGAAATTTAGGCCATATCATTAAACTGAAGAGTAAACATACAAGCTTCTTGAGCCTCTGTTCTTCGTACATCTACCTACGTGTACAGATACCGAGGAACCTCTCTAAACTGGGCACCATGGGAGGTCCCCAGTGGAACCTCTCTAAACTGGACACCCTTGGAGGTCCCCAGTGGAACCTCTCTAAACTGGACACCATGGGAGGTCCCCAGTGGAACCTCTCTAAACTGGACACCATGGGAGGTCCCCAGTGGAACCTCTCTAAACTGGACACCCTTGGAGGTCCCCAGTGGAACCTCTCTAAACTGGACACCCTGGGAAGTCCCCAGTGGAACCTCTCTAAACTGGGCATCATGGGAGGTCCCCAGTGGAACCTCTCTAAACTGGACACCCTGGGAGGTCCCCAGTGGAACCTCTCTAAACTGGGCATCATGGGAGGTCCCCAGTGGAACCTCTCTAAACTGGACACCATGGGAGGTCCCCAGTGGAACCTCTCTAAACTGGGCATCATGGGAGGTCCCCAGTGGAACCTCTCTAAACTGGGCATCATGGGAGGTCCCCAGTAGAACCTCTCTAAACTGGACACCATGGGAGGTCCCCAGTGGAACCTCTCTAAACTGGACACCCTGGGAGGTCCCCATGGTGTCCAGTTTAGAGAGGTTCCACTAATCTAGTTTGATTTTTCGAAAAACAGAGGCACCACCCTGGTGTCCTGTTTAGAGATGTTTCACTTTAGTTTTTGCATATGACCACTCCCAAGACATGTAGTTGTGTGCTTTGCAATCATAAAGAGACATTACCAACAGAGATAAACGACAGCGAAATCTGTCTAAATTAACCCTTTCAACTTGGGAGTACCCATATAACTGAAGTATAGCACACCCCCTGTGGAACCTCTCTACAGTGGAAACCCAGAACAAAGAAAAGGTGGCCTGTCAGCAAATTTCTTTTTTCTATAGTCGGACATTCGGCCCGGCGACTTCCGGTTTACCGGCGGAAATTTTAACGGACATGTCCGACGGACCGACGACTTTCTCGGAGACTGCTCTACCATATATACATGTACGTTGTAGTATGCTATACTACCACTTGATACTGTTCTATTTACAGACTCGTCAGATCCAATGCGGTTCCGTGCTAACCCTGACAATTTAGACAGCAAGGTAAGTGGTCGGATATAGAGCAGATATGTTAGTATTTTATACGTGGCTGTGACTGGAGAAATGGGGCTTAGGGCTTAGATTTGTCACCAGTGTAGGTCATGATCGAATAGCACACTCCTGTAGCTAGCTACAAGAGTTGCCTATGATATGGTTATCTAAGTGAGAGGTATCGTAGCAATTTTGTTTCTATCCTGAAGCCTGATAACGATCCATGTTGCTTGTTTAAAGCATGAAGGGTGTTTCATTGAAGGAATGGCGAACAGTGCAGATCCTGATCAGACTGTGCGGATGCACAGGCTGATCTGGATCTTCACTGCCCGCAAAACCCATAAGCTCCATTTCTCCATTCGCAGCCACATGTTAGTGCACGGTGTGGGACGCACTATTCGACCAATTTCTAGTTCAAATTAAGGTGTTAAAAATATACACCGCATAGTACAAGAGTTAAATGGTTGTTAAACAATTGCGACCGATTTTTACCTTCCGATGACTGTTTATAATAGTCTACATTTGTATCTCATGAAATTTATCCGGGACCATCAAATTTTCAACAAACAAATTTTGTTGCTTAAATAAACCGGCCTATTGTAGACCACTAGGTCCTATTAGCATGAATAGGAATCAGAAAAAAAGCAAAACTGACTGATTGGAGAAATGTGGCTTGTGGATTTTGTGACCATTGTAGCTCCTGATCAAATATCACACTCGTGTAGCGTTATAACGATATAAACTGCTTGTTAGAAGCATGCCAGCTGTTTCATTAATGTAATGCTGAACAGTGTAGATTCTGATATGACTGTGCGGATGCACAGGCTGATCGGGATCTACACTGGTTGCAAAACCCACCAGTCCCATGTCTCCAGTCACATCCACAGGTGGAAGACTCGGACCTATGACACCAAAAAAATGCCTATTAAAAAAAAAATCCCATTACCCCACCCACTTGGTCTCGTACACTACCATCTTCTATTTATAAATAGAAGATGGTAGTGTACGAGACCAAGTGGGTGGGGTAAAGGTATTTTTTTTAAAAGGCATTTTTTTGGTGTCATAGGTCCGAGTCTTCCACCTGTGGTCACATCCACATATGTGAATCTGTCTTTCATTGTAATGCATTTGACCTTGGGTATTGGTGAATACACAGCCGCCTGCGTTAATCTTGCCGAATTGTCGACGTTTCTGAACATCTATTGGCAATCTCAACTCGTAATCAAGCAGTTTGATTGGCTGAGCCTGAGCTGCAGCACAGCTGCTTGTTTTCAACCACAATATTCAAATATTTTAAAATAAAACAATTGACCAAATATGACAAGATTAGCGCAAGCGGTAGTGTAGCGGTCACTCTGTTGTTTTTGCTACCCATCGTTTACATGTTGCAGTTGGACAGCGATGGCTCGGACTCGGACAAAGACTCGGATGACCAGACGGAGGACAGCAAAAAAGCAAAGATATACCGGCCTCCCAAGCTGGCTGCCGTTCACTACGGTCAGTTATTGTAGGGCTTGTACCCACTAACAAAGGTTTATAGCTTATACAATAGTATACAGTTTTAACCTTTTTGTTGTGGTCGTCGATATTCTCATGCACTGTACAAACTTTTTATCCAAAAACATGGAAGGTAAGAAAAAAACAGCAGACAACAAAATTTACCTTGAGCCCTGTAAGGACAATTGCAAAATTATTGTTTGTGGGGAGTGAAAAAAAACACTGCCATGTAATTAAAGTAAGTTACTGATGATTTTTTAAGGCCTTATGATCCGCAATGTGATCCGGGACTGTGTTATTTGTCACATTCATATTTTCAATCTTATTATTATTATTTAATCGCAAACAGTGTAGTCTACACTGTTTGCGATTGATATGTATCTACTCTGTTCGCAATCTCAATTTTAGTGCAACTCAGTAAGAATTAAACGCTAAAATACAACACAGGACCGGGGGGCCGTTTCACTAAACTTCCTACGACTAAAATGTTCGTAAGTGCAAACTTATGATAGTCTGTAAATTTCACATTAACAATGTTTTCTTGTAAATAATTGTTGGATTTACATTTATTGAGCATAGGCTGCATATGCAGCCTATGCTCAATAAATGTAAATCCATCAATTGAAATTTGCAGACGATTCTAAATTTGCGCTTACGAACATTTTAGTCGTAAGAAGTTTAGTGAAACGGCCCCCTGATCTTTATAAATAGATTTCTTTATAAAGGGAAATGACAGACTATGATCCCCCATTCCCTAAGGAAACCCACTTCTGATACCAATTGCACATGTACAGATGGGGATGAAACGACGCTAGATAAGAAGAAGCGGCAGATGGAGAGCCTGAAACAGCGCGCCCTCAACAGTGACATCATGCGTGACCTCAAACAGCAGTACTACGACGGGCCGGAGGAAATACGGGTACTGTAATTAATACAATATCGTAAACAGTTTGGTGGCTGACAAATACTGTATTGATAATAGTTGTTGAGTTGGAAGCTCCTGAAAAGGCCGCAAATGATTGCAGAAATGAAATATATGACATGTGAATATACATGTATTATGTAATATATACTCTAAATATATACTCTTTCGAGTTTGTAATCTACTGTATGTTACACGTTTTGCTGCTTATGGTTTATTTAAATCTAAACAAAAATTCAATGCAAGTACTTTTTCATCAATAACAAAAAAGTCACCATCCCCAACGTTTTTTATTTGATGAAATTATATCAAATATTGATTTTATTTGTGAAAAAGAAATTTGCTATGGGAATTTAACATGGGGCAAAAGGAAGTGGAAGAGAAAAAAATGGAAACTGGGTACGAAATCTGGCTAGATAGCTTGGAATTGATGTAACTACGAAAACAAAAGTTAAATCCCATAGGCCCCATTTCTCCAGTCACAGCCAATATATGTTGTTCCAGTTTAACTTGTTATTATACCTCCGGCATACAGAGTATGTCGAGGTGTATGTCAAGGTGTATATAGTTTTCGTCATTCCATCTGTTCATCCGTATTATTTGTCGGTTCAGGCAATGACTGGGGGTATACGTAAGCCCCTGCTCACTTGCTCTAGTTTTAATACACATGTCCACAGGCTTGTCCATGGAAGCACTGAGGAGGTGGGAGCCCCTGCTTACTTCTGTAGCCTATTTCACCAACATTGCAAAGTATACTTACCTAGCAAAGTATACTTTGAGGGAGAAATTTTCAATTTTAAAATAAATGTGTTAATTTGTATTATACTGAATTTATTACATTATCACAGCCATTTTAGCTGTGATAATGTAATACATTCAGTATAATAATTCTGCATAGTTTTAATCATCAAATATATGCAATCATTAGTTCTATATGAAATAATGCATTTCGGAAAAATCAATGATTACTCCCTCAAAGTATACTTTGCTAGATAAGTATACTTTGCAATTTTGATGAAATCGGCTACTGGTGCATGGTAAATATGTTGTCATAGGGAATGGTGCTAAGTGACTGTTCTGGTGAGGACCTGGCACCAGGTCAAGTTATTCTTATTTCATGGCTGAATATGTATATTTTCTGCAAATATTCAGTTCTGATTTTGGGATTTTCCTTCCATCCGCATAGATGAAATATGGGATTTGACCCTGTTAAACCGGCCTAAAATGACCGTAGCTGTTGAGAGGCTGTTAAACACCATTGTTACATGGTTTCCGTTGTTTGCACCAGGGCTTCTAAAATTTCAGAATGCCAATCGGTCCGGACGTAATTGTCGGCCGGAAGGAGCCGGTACGATCTCGATAGTGCTACCCCCCCCCCCCCCCCGCCTCGTGTATGTTTTGTAAAAATATTATTTTTTTCTAATAAACATGTTTTGGCAGCATATGAGAATCGTCTCCTAAGACGAGTATTATGTGTCCTGTTGTTGAGGACAGTTACAATCTCGCGTTGGGGACACGTTATTCAATCCCACGTTTTTTTTTATTACTGATGGTGAACACGTTTTGATCTTCACAAGTCGCATAATATACAATAAGCCCGGTTTTGTTCGATCACGTCGTACATAATATGCACGTGCGGTTGTAATCATTATTGGCTGTGACGTGGTGGAGGGTGAGACATCAAAGGTTACAAAGTCGTGCCGAACTGACCTTTGATACATGCCGACGTGATGTCAATAGAGACACACATTTACGACCAATTACTCGACACATATTTATCCATTTATCCATTTCGGGACTCTATTAGGCATTGAATAAAATAGTACTTTATTTAGTAAGATTTGGCTCTGGAATTTCGGAGTTTCGCACATAATTACTCCATAACTTTATGACATCGAAATTTAAAAATCGGAGGTGCAGAATCCTCGAAAAAAGGTAAGGCAAAAACCGGCGATGCGATGCAGTAACCAATAACACATATCGAAATATGTTTTTCCCCCAATAAACATGTATTGGCAGCACATAAGAATCATTCTAAGACGACGATTATCATGTTTTTGTCAAACTATGTTGTTTTTTGTAAAGAATTATTGGTGTCTGTGCACATTTGTTCTACTTCTTAATAAAAGCATTTTTCAGCAGCACATGAGAATCGTATCCTAAGACTATTTTTACGTCTCGTGTTGAGGACATTTTACCATCTCGCGTTCTAGCGATATCGAGCATAGGTTGATCGCGCAAATGCGAAGTATGATCGCGAGCTTGCGAGACGAAAATACGCGGTTCTATCGTATTCAATCTTGCTTTTTCGCAACTTCGCCCACAGATGGAAGATCGCCCATTTTTGCTTCGCGATCTGCATCAACGCGCATGAGCAAAACTAACCGAAATTTTCTGTCTATAACACAGGATAAGTTGCCCTGCGTTACCTGCGTTTTATAATTCGGGTGACAGCAAAATATATTTCCAAAAGCGGAAGGCGAGATGGCAAAAACGCGAGACGATTCTCATATATTTAGGAGACGATTCGCATGTTTTCGCAAGACGGAAAAATTGCGAAACGACAGCTCTAGGCGAATCGTAATACTTTTAAAATGACAGACGTACCTTTGTCCTTTATCAAACTTTTTGCAAACTGTAGATCCCGATGAGCATGCTATTCACGAGCCGTCTCATCAGGATCTACGCCATTCGTACGTACTTTATTTATACCAAAAGTTACCCCTAATACAGCGTATGTAACAGTTCCACACTTAATATGGAATAGTCTGTGTCAGTTACTTGTAACTTGGGGATGAAATGTGTAATATTAAATATTACAAACACGGGTAACCACAGTGCATAGGTTCTTTATTTTATTTTAAATACGCTAAAGCCAGTTTTTTTATAAACCGCTCTACAGTTATCGAGACCTTCACCTGTAACAAATACCACGCGCGTGTTATGAAAAATCGATACGTGGAGAAATGTGTTGAAAGGCGACCAAACACATAGGCATTCGGCGTGTTTCGGCTTTCATCGGTATAACCATATCGATGAAAGCCGAAACACGCCGAATGCCTGTGACCAAACACACAACGATGTTTGTTAACACGGATATTCCCCGGATATGTGTCATAAAATTGACATTACTTGGTGTCAACATCGTTACATTTACACGGTTGATAGGAAATAGCAGCAAATAGGTAATTTTTCTCGGACCGATTTTTAAGACTAGTTTTCAAATCTCAATCGGTCTGAGATATCAAAAATCGGTCCAGAACCGATAAACTGAAAATTTCAGAAGCCCTGGTTTGCACATATGTGCAAACATATAGCGCGTGCTGTTTGCATATGGCTTTAGGCAATGCTCATTCCGGGGCCGCGCGTAATGGAAGTGCCTTCATGACGTCACTATGCGGAAGTGCCTTCATGACGTTCATGACGTTCATGACGCAGCCCCAGAATATGAATACCAAAAATTATCTACGTGAATGGGACGATTTATAAAAGTACTGAAAATACTGAATATAATGCTCAAATTACATCAGTTTTTTGCCTGCGGCCTTGGGTTCAAACAGTTCCCTCAGGCCACAGCAAACGTTTGCACACGGCTGGACATGATCAAACCTTATATTAAATAAATATCATAAAGATGTCTTCTATTTACCACATAAAGTTTGACATGGCTAGAGTTCTATGTTTCAGGAATCCAGAGATATGCACCGAGTTAAAGAAGACAAAAGGAGTAAAAACAGACAGAAGTATGTCACATTTTTTGTCACCTTTATGTCTCTGTCATTATTGGCTGTGACTGGAGAAATGGGGCTTATGGGATTTGTGACCAGATTAAATAGCACACTCATGTAGCCTAATAACTACATTGCTTGTTAGAAGAATGACGGGTGCTTCATTGATGGAATAGCGAACAGTGCTGATCCTGAACAGACTGTGTGGATACACAGGCTGATCTGGATCTACACTGGTCACAAAACACATAAGCCCAATTTCTCCAGTCACAGCAACATATCTGTCAAAGAACTGAATATTTTGTCAACATATGCATAATTGGTTAAATACATTCTTCAATCCTAGATTCTGAAATAAAAAATGAAAATTGGTCAAAATAGCATTACGTTTCTCGGTAATTTTCCTTTTATTTGAAATTTGAAAATGGCTCTAGAATTTAAGACAAACATCCTCATATGTATCTTAATTAAGGAGTTCAATATTCAAGATTGTTCTGCAATCTTTTAAGTTTTACGGAACTTTTTATCATTAAGTGGCAAACCATAAATGTCATGATTCCTACTATCGAGGTGAGAGAACTGTATACTTTAACCCATTCAACACCACAGACCTCTATAGAGACAATGTTTGCAAACAGTGCAGATCCAGATGAGCTGGCTCGTAACGAGCCGTCTCATCAGGATCTCCACTGTTTGTTAATAGTTATCAAATTTGAAAAAATTACCCTTTCTGAAGAATGGAATAGCCTGAAAATTTGAATGGACCAATGAAATAGCATGAAACAGTGGCATGGAACAGCCCATTAAGTTACTTGGTGTTGAAAGGGTTAAAGTTGGTCTAGAATTGTCTGACTACTGATTACCGTAATAACCCTAAGCAGGGCTCCAGATAAGGAATTTGACATTGGGTACTGTTACTCCATACTTTTGAAATCAATTGGGTATTCTCAATTTTCAATTGGGTATTTTAAAAACGTTACCCCATCAATTTTTTTCAATTGGGTATTTCCATATTTTGATTACAAAAACCAATTCGGAAATAAATCGTACTAATTTATGTATTAATGGTACTGTTTTGTTGTTCATATAATTAATTGAAGCATAAAATGATTAGTTCAAGTTTTCAAACCAAGTACATATAAGTAACTGTTACTAGAGTAATTAGGCTTATGGCATTTGTGACCAGTGTAGTTCCGGATCTGCTAGCACACTTATAGTTATAAGTTATGTAACAAGCAGTATCATGTATTAAAAAAAGCATGCAAGATGTTTCATTATCTGAATGACAAACAGTGCATACGCTGATCAAGAATGCTTTGATTGGCAGATTGATCTTTGCAACATGTGATCTATTTTTTTTTTGGCTGACCACTTTTGACAACAATTCATCAATAATGTCAACCACGATTAATTTGGGGTCTCCACACACCGAGCTCAACAAAATGACTGTATGATGCCTTGTGCAATGGATTGAGATTCCACCTGTGCATCGGTCGTAACATAAATAGAAATAAGGTTAACATTGGTGCTGGACTTTTGCAATTTGTTTCTTCCACTTTTGTTTGTTGTGGCCGCCATTTTGTTGCGCCATGTGTCACCAATTTTCTACGAAAAAATCTGACATGATTCGATTGTTTTATTTATAGTGTCTATCGCTACTACGATTATATTAATTGGTGAATTCGGGCGCCGTTCAACTCGTCCTATTTTAGCTTAGTTAATTCGACCGCCATTTTATTCAACGTGTGCGTTGGTCGAAATAGTAATAATGTTACCATATTTTCATTTATTACTTATGATACTGTCCCACATGTAAAATATAAACCTGACACATCCAAAATAATAAAATGTCTGCTGTGCCCCTCCCTCCCACCAGGACCAATTCCACTGTACCTTTTGTTTTATCCGTGCGGATAGTCGTTTACGAAAGTCTACGGACGTTTTTCGTTGCATCTCCTTGAGTAGACTCGGGGTCGTCGAAACAAGCAGTTTCACATCGATTTGAATTTAAGAAAATAGACTAGTAATGAGCCTGGATCTTGGGTTCACAATAGTGTCGCATCGCCGTTTTTCCCCCACAATTATTGATTTGAAAATCAGTAATATTTTCCGTAAATGACGTGGATTGTGACAACAAATTCAGAGGTAAATGGGAATTCAATTCCGGCTTGCGTGAGCTCTAAAGTTTGTGTTAACTTTCGCCATAATTGATAGGCCCCGTCTTATCCGATTTTTTTTCTCAAAATCAATATGGGCAAAAACGGCCAATGCGATAAGGGTGGACATTCTAGATTTGGGATCATTAACTTGAACGGTACTCGAAACAAATGCTGTGTGGTGGATTACTAGAGTTTCGTATCGAGTTGGACCCATTTTTTCCCGCCGAGAGTCGGAATCGTTCCCGCTAAATCCTGGAGTTCAAATCGAGTACACCCGAATACTGGTTTCCAGCCGTTATCGGTGAAATACAGCGAGACATTGTCCGCAGCTAGAGCCAGGACCAGACTTTGTAAACATTGAATGGCCGACGCACAGATAATCGGCGATGATTTTGTAGGATTGTATACATGAACAAATCTAGCAGTACGCGACAGACTGAAAATACATTTGAGGAGTACGCTACAGGATAAAAAAGTATTGCGTACCGGACATTACAATTGCTTTTTGGTACGCATTGTCTCTGATTTTAATTGGGTTTTTGCATTTTTTAATTACCTTATCTGGACCTCTGCCTAAGTATTCGGACACCATTTATTTTCGGAAAAAACCCTAGGGGTTTCCCAAAATAAATTGTATCGAAGTATATTGCTAGTGTGATAAACGAATACAATAATACTAACAATACCTATTCGGACAGTCTTCATTGTGGGAATATATTTATGTGTTTCTCAGAAAAAAAATGTGTCCAAATATTTAGCGTTATTAAGGTATTTGCACCTTAAGTTGCTTCAGAACTGCCAATGTATGTTTTCACATTTGGACCGACTTCCTGATGTAGTTTCCAAATGTTACCATTTCCAACCCTAAATGGAATGGACTGTTGTATGTTAATTTTTCGACCATTCCAGTCATGACAAAATGGATTTTAGACTAGTCCATTTATAAAAAGGGGGTGTTTTTTTTCTAGAAAATATAAAAATACTTGCAAAAAGTGCAGATCCTGGTGAGCCGACTCATTCGGATCTACACTGTTTGCAAACACTGCGAAATATGTCTGTTGTGTTGAAAGGGTAGTACATAGTATATAAAAGTTAACATGGCTATTTAATCAGGGCTCCGCCGAGATTTGGCGGTGCCCTATAGGTTTCGCCCTCTGTCCATCCGTTTATTTTTTTGAAGTTTTTGTAAGAGTTTCTCAAATCACCTATAGGGGCCCTAAGTGCGTTGACAGACCACATTTTCTAGTTTATTTAGCAACACACTTGTATGTTCATTGCAGGTATGAAGAGGACAATTTTGTCCGGCTTTCTGTATCGAAAAGGGATAAGGTATGACTCATTAGTAAACTCAATAAAGCTAATGTTTGTAGCAGGACATCGTATGAGACGCCATGTGATTTTGTGATTTTGTACCTAGGAACACGTGCGATTTTTCATGATGTTATCTTATAGATAGAAACTGTGATATTTTCTGTAAATGACGGCGAAAGTTTGAAAAAAAATTCAGAGCAAATTTGATTCCACATTTGCTCTGATAATTTCGTCACCTTTCAATGTCATTTATCAATCAGTACACCATGCCTGTTGTAGCAATTGTCCAAGACGACAAACAGCAATATGACCTTAACTAGATGTAAAATCCCAATCAGTTAATCCACTTGATCAACCAATCACCTCAAGCCATGTGACCTTGTTAAATTGAAGTAAAACCCCAATCAATCAATTAACCAGTCAATGCCCTCTATCGACCAGTCACCCAGGCCTTATGACCGTATTGAAGTAAAACCCAAATAAATCAATCAACCAATGCACACAATCAAACAATACAACCAATCACTGCCCCATGCCGTGTTTCAGCCATCGGCCAAGAAAGACATTGTTACTTGATAAACTTACATAAAACCCTGATCAACCAATACACCATTCCTGGGGCCCGTTTCACTATTAAGCTTCATATGCCTAAAATATTCGTAAGTGCAATTTAGGATGGTCTGGAAATTTCAATTGATGGATTTACATTTATTGAGCATAGGCTGCATATGCAGCCTATGCTCAATAAATGTAACTCCAATACTTGTTTACAAGAAAACATTGTTAATGTGAAATTTACAGACTATCATCATTTTGCACATACGAACATTTTAGTCGTACGAAGTTTAGTGAAATGGGCCCCTGTTGCACAAGACGACCAGCAGCCCATATTTAAAACTCAATCAGTCAATGCACCATGTCAATTAGTCAATGCAATGCACCATGCCAATTAGCTAATGCATCATGCCATGTGACCTTGTTAAACGGAGGTAAAACCCCAATCAATCAACCAGTTAATGTACTCCATCAAACCATAAAATCAATCACTGCCCCATGTCGTGTTGCAGCAATCATCGAGGAAGATTGCGACGATGTCCTCACTGAGTGCCCTCACCCAGTTTGACAGTATCAGTGCCCTGGATGGGGAAGCAGCGGACGAGGTGAGACCCGGGGGTGGGGACATGTGATTATACATGCAGGCCTCCCTTTTTTAACAGGGGTGGGAATTGTCGGGATGTATCATGAAATCAGGATTTGAGGTTCCTGATAATTGCTGAAAAAAAAATAGTAATGTTTCAACATGGGAAGCACACCTTTACGCATTTGTGGGTGCAAAAACATGAATATTTAGCCATTTTAATGATTTGTCATTTTGAATTGTTCCCATCTCTGTTGAATGACAACGACAATATGACCTTGTTAGATGGAGGAATGAGCTGTGGCCTATACTCTGTTTCGCGAAAGCTGCCCAAATTTTGCGGCCAAATAAACAATTCCAAAACAATATTTTTTTGGATAATATTAAATTAAAGCAAAATTTAAGAATGAGCCTTCTTTTTATTTCGTGAAATTTTGTCAAATATTGATTTTATTGCGAAAAAACAATTTCCCCATGTTAAATTCCCATAGACATCTTCACTTTGTCTCTGGGAATTTAACATGGGGAAATGTTTTGAAATTCAGAAATACTGGACAGATTTTCAAAATTCAACTGTTTTCTTAGTTATTTCCAAGCTATCTAGCCAGGTTTCAGACGCAATTTCCATTTTATTTTTATTTTTTGACTCATCCCACAGCTCCTCTGTTTTTCCCCCATGCTAAATTCCCAGACAAAATAAATTTTTCGTAATAAAATCAATATTTTACCAAATTTCACGAAACAAAAAGAAGGCTCATTCTTAAATTTTAAATAAATAAAATTTAATATTATCGAAAAACAAAATTGTTTATGCATTGTTTATATGGCCGTAAAATTTGGGCAGGTTTCGTTAAACAGACAGTAAGGGATATGGCATTGGACTTCAATATCGAAGGTTGTGAGTTCAATCCCCACCCTAGGCGTGAAAAATACTATATAATATTTCAATCTCACTGGTCTGCCGGATGGGACTTTAATCTGTGGTCACATTTCTATATGACCTTAGCTGTTGCTGGGACGTTAAACCCATTCACTTCCACTTTGTTAAACAGACATAAAACCCGGGGCGGGGTCGTGTGATTAAGGGACATTGGCAACCACAGGCACAACAGTGTTGCACCTGAAATTGCCAATATGATATATCATCTTGCCACAGGCACAACAGTGTTGCACCTGAAATTGCCAATATGATATATCATCTTGCCACAGGCACAACAGTGTTGCACCTGAAATTGCCAATATGGTATATCATCTTGCCACAGGCACAACAGTGTTGCACCTGAAATTGCCAATATGATATATCATCTTGCCACAGGCACAACAGTGTTGCACCTGAAATTGCCAATATGATATCATCTTCTTGCCACAGGCACAACAGTGTTGCACCTGAAATTGCCAATATGGTATATCATCTTGCCACAGGCACAACAGTGTTGCACCTGAAATTGCCAATATGATATATCATCTTGCCACAGGCACAACAGTGTTGCACCTGAAATTGCCAATATGATATATCATCTTGCCACAGGCACAACAGTGTTGCACCTGAAATTGCCAATATGGTATATCATTCAGGCACAACAGTGTTGCACCTGAAATTGCCAATATGGTATATCATTCAGGCACAACAGTGTTGCACCTGAAATTGCCAATATGGTATATCATTCAGGCACAACAGTGTTGCACCTGAAATTGCCAATGTCCCTTAAAATGCACGAATCTCTATAATTTTAAATAGAAATACATGTAGGCCCAAAACCTGCTATTGTCCCCTCGGATCTGAGACCTAGACATAAAACCAACCATTCTGGGCATGTACTTTAATCTCGTACTCCAATTTTGAGTAATTTTATTAATGCTCATGCTCAGCTCATCAAACATTTTTTTTTGTTCTAAATATTTACAATCACATGGCCTTGCATATCTTTGGTGTCTTGTATGTGTTACGTTTTGAATGTATGGGTTTGAATAAACACAACACGACTATCTTGATTATAGTTTTATATACTAAGCATCTAAAGCTGGATATGTAATTCAGTGTAAGGCCGGAATAGGTGTCTCTGTAGCTGCTATTGTAGAGGTTTAAATACAGTGTATTCCAGCAGCCTAGAATTGTATACTGGCTTATAGGTAGACAGTGTATGTATATTAGTAAATACATAACATCCCCCTTTCTTTATTAAAGTTTTATAGCAAAAACTTTTAACAGTGTCAGCTTGATGCAAGGATCAGCGTTCTGGATTTCTGTCTCTTAAAATTAGCGGTGTGCAGCCTTCACTGACCATGGCTATATCATGAAAGTGGGTAACACATGTAATTTGATACTGCAGCCTATTAGAGTCAGCTGTGGAGGTAACCGTCCTGTTATCAAACAGTATCAGTCCGTATTGTTTCATCTGCAGGGTGTGTTGACGTCTAACAGTTAATTGGCTGACCTGAGCCATGAGATTAAAACAATAAACATGTGCCATGTCTAATTATTGTTTGTCAGCTGAAATTAAAACAAGCGAACTACGCATAACATGACCTATATACAACATTAATCCACCTGTATGGAATGTGGCTGGCTTGTTGGCTTGGAAAGTAGGAGAAATGAATAGTGCTCCAGATAATCACATTAATTCCAATTTTGAGAATTTTCACTTTTACTCTGCTTTAAGCACTATTAAAATATATCCACTAGACAGAATAAACATTTGTGATATTTGGAACTTATTTAGAGAACACATATTTTTATGCACACTAAATAGCTTAAAAACTTATCACCGATAGCATTACGCTGTTTTCATAAATAACAGAACACTGCTGTAATCACTGACTCTGATATCTGAGTGGAGTTTTTATTGCCATTCCATATCTGGTTTTGTAAGGTGAATTTGGAGATGTAACTGCGCGAGTTGATGGTGCTGGTATCTCCAGATCAGACTGCGTAGAGTCTTCATTATTCCGGTTGTTTCCGGCGTTGTTCGGTACCTGTCCGGATGGATCCCGATCATCGGATTCGGACAGTGCAGCTGGAAATGCAGCTCTGGTGGCTCTCAGGTGTTTGCGATTTCGGCGGTATTTCTGTCCCGCTGGTGTTTCCACAACATACGAGCGAGCGAGTTGTGATTGCTGATCACCTTTGCTGGTTTCCACTGGCTTTTACCATTGTTTCTCATGACAACATTATCTCCAGTGTGTAGTGGTTGTAACTCTGGACCACTGTGCTTGTGGTTAGAAGACACCAAATGGTGCGAAACCGCCCAGGGTGTATGCAAAAGTAGTCCGGTATAAAAAAATAGTGCGGGTGTTTTGAGGTCACAGACACCGTTTGCTTGCAAATCTTGATCCATTACTACCCAGTTTCACTTGAGGAACATTTTGGGGTGCCTTCAACACCAGTTTTCAGCATATTTGTAGCATTTAAAAGAAAACACTGACCCTGTTGGTCACTTGATGTAAACGGAGTTTCCGTGGCCAAAAAATGTACACAATATTGGAGGATATGACAAGGTTGGATTTTTCTTTCTTAGGAGTAAGTGAACCTATTGTTTAGTTCATGCAGAACCAGTACAGACTGGCTGCAGGTCATGTACAAGTGGGTCCCACAGCATCCATACGAATAGTGAAAGTAGGAGAGACTGGCCTTATTGGATGGCATTCGGTTAAATTATATAGTAAAACTATTTGGTGGTGTCTAACCTATAAGGTGTGCCTAGGCCCTATGTGAGATATGTTTGTTTGTAGAATTTGAAGTTGGAAGTTTATGTTTCTTGTAGCTATGTCTCTGGGAACATAATTTAAAGTTACTGCGACAAGAATAATCGAGCGGACTCCGCGATGCAACATATTTGTTCTTTTTGTATCTCAGACGGACAGTTATCGGCTTCAAAATCTTCTAAAATCTTGATTTCTCAGCTTTATTTAGTCAAATATAATAAACCAGTGTATGCAAATTACCTGTAGGTGATTGGGCTTGGAATTGTGACAGTAATATACAGCAAAACAGTGATCATAGTGTGTTTTTCATTTTTATTCATTGATATTGGCATGCTGATGGACAATTAAGAAGTTCTGGAAAGTGGCGCGACATCGCGACGCTGTTCCAAAATTTGCCAAAATTAGGCGTAAGTGTATTGTTTTCGCATATCGGTATAGTATCAATACACTAGTACTCAGAAAACATTGTTTTTCCTTTCCTCCTGTGTTATAAAGCAAATTTCTTGACTGACCGTTCCAAGCCAGTACCCTTTTGTCTGTCGACCATTCCAGAGTGGCATACATGTTGGTATAGTTTCAGTGATGAGTCTGTATATGTAGAATGGTTAGCTATAACACTATTTAGGGTAATGTTATGTGATTTTATGGAGATTTGTGCTTTTAATTCATCATCTATTAAAATTCTCCATAGTTCTGTAGTAGCTCAAATTAAGGCAGAATGTGGACAGTCACATGGTGGAGTTACACAGCTGCTGTGTGACAACCATTTGAGATATTTGCTCCAAACTTGGTACTGTATCCAGGAATAGAAGCTACTTTTTGAATAGTGAATATTGTAGAATGATTTGTAGTGGGACTGGTACACTTATAGGTTAGAAGACAACCAAATGGTGCGAAACCGCCCAGGGTGTATGCAAAAGTAGTCCGGTATAAAAAAATAGTGCGGGTGTTTTGAGGTCACAGACACCGTTTGCTTGCAAATCTTGATCCATTACTACCCAGTTTCACTTGAGGAACATTTTGGGGTGCCTTCAACACCAGTTTTCAGCATATTTGTAGCATTTAAAAGAAAACACTGACCCTGTTGGTCACTTGATGTAAACGGAGTTTCCGTGGCCAAAAAATGTACACAATATTGGAGGATATGACAAGGTTGGATTTTTCTTTCTTAGGAGTAAGTGAACCTATTGTTTAGTTCATGCAGAACCAGTACAGACTGGCTGCAGGTCATGTACAAGTGGGTCCCACAGCATCCATACGAATAGTGAAAGTAGGAGAGACTGGCCTTATTGGATGGCATTCGGTTAAATTATATAGTAAAACTATTTGGTGGTGTCTAACCTTGTCAAACTGTAGCTTTTGCGTTTGTTGTCGACATTGCATGCGGCTTTTAACGTCTGCTAACACATGCGGTTGAAGCAATGGCGCTGCTGTCGGCAATTTTGTTCTGAGTCTGCGTCCGAGAAACATTTGTGCTGGTGATAGTCCTATGTCATCAATAGCTGTGTTTCTGTAATTTAACATTACCATGTACGGATCTTTGGATTTTTTCAGTAACGACTTCACAGTTTGCATTGCACGCTCAGCTAATCCATTTGATTGGGCGTAATGTGGAGATGAGGTTACGAGTTTGAACCCATAGTCCTTTGCAAAGTCACGAAATTCTCGACTGACAAAGTTGGTGGCATCGTCACAGTAAAGTTCATCGCAAATACCATTCTTTGAAAATTGACTCTTCAGGTAGTGAATGGTATTTCCACTTGATAAATTGTCGAGTTTGGAAATTTCGATCCACTTTGAATATCGATCCACCGTGAGTAGGTAGTGATTGTTCTTGTAATCGAACACATCGGCTGATACCTGTGCCCATGGTCTGTCTGGTATGTCCATGTTGATTAATGGTTCCTTTGCGTTACTGTTCTGGTTTTGTGCACAAGTGCTGCATTGTGACACTTTGTTTTCAATGTCTGAAGACATTCCTAACCAGAAGAGTGTGTCTCTCGCGCGAGCTTTGCACTTAACTATTCCCAAGTGAGACTCATGAATAGTGTTCAACATTTCAACGCGTAGTGTTTTCGGCACTATCAGTTTCCGGCTTTTGAACAGTAGTCCATCAATGCACGATATTTCATCGCGAAAATTCCAGTATGGAATTAATTCTGCCTGTATTTCGTTTTTCGTCTCAGGCCATCCATGTAGTACAGTGTGTTGCAACAACTGTAGCTCTGGATCTGCAGCAGTTTCTCGCTGGAATTTCACATACTGTTCCTGTGGAATCGGCAAGTATGACAGGATGTTGACGTTAATGTCAGATGTCCCTAGGTATTCACGTGTTTCATTCAGACATGCGCGGCTTAGCGTATCAGCTAATGTCATTAACTTTCCTGGTTTGTACACGACCTTAATGTCATACTTCTGTAAGTCTAGTAGCATTCTTTGCAATCTTGGTGGAGCCTGATGTAACGGCTTTGTAAATATCGCGTGTAGCGGTTTATGATCCGTTTCGCAGATCATTTCACGTCCGTAGAGATACTCGTGAAACTTGGTACATCCATATTTGATTGCCAATGTCTCGAGTTCTATCACTGCGTAATTCTGCTGTGATGTTGTAAGTGCTCTTGAAGCATATGCCACGGGTTGATCTTCTTGCTGGAGAACTGCACCGAGGCCCTTACGACTAGCATCTACGGATAGTGTCACAGGTTTGGACATGTCGAAGTACTTCAGTACAGGACAACTTGTGACTTTGTCTTTCAGCTCCTTGAATGCGTTTTCATGTTCGTGTTCCCAAGTCCATTGGGACTCTTTCTCAAGTAATTGTCTGAGAGGCGCGTTGATCTCAGCCATGTTTGGAATTAATTTTCCCAAGTACTGTACAAAACCCAAGAAGGATCTCAGTTCCTTGACATCGGTGGGTCGCGGCATCTCTTGTACAGCTCGAACTTTCTCTGGGTCAGGTTTGACACCTTGACCTGTCAGAACATGACCAACGTAGTTAACACTACTTTTTCTGAATTTGCATTTATCTGCATTCAATTTCAGATTGTACTTACGAATTCTGTCCATGACGTTTTTCAGTCTCGCATCATGCTCCTGAACGTGTCTTCCCCAAACTAGTACGTCATCAACGATCGCTTCACATCCATCAATGTCCTGTATCATGATGGATATTGTTTTCTGGTGTACCTCAGAAGCGGACTTAATTCTGAACGGTAGCCTGGTGAAACTATATCTGCCAAATGGCGAATTAAATGTGCAGAGTTTCTGACTGTCCTCTGATAATTGAATCTGCCAATACCCATTTGAAGCGTCCATTTTGCTAAACACTTTTGTCTCTGGGATGTCCGATATGATGTCCTCGATAGTTTTCATAGGATAATGTTCACGCAATATTGCCTTATTCAGTTCACGTGGATCTAAGCAAATTCTGACCTTGTTATTTGGTTTGATGACTGTCACCATTGAATTCACCCAGTCTGTTGGTTCTGATTGTTTCTTAATTACGCCTGATTGTTCCATTTTCTTAAGTTGTTTCTTAACCTTTTCTTTCAAAGCTAATGGCAATTTCTGAGGTGCATGAATCCCTGGTTTGACTGATTCATCAAATTTGATTTTGTACGTTCCAGGGAGACAACCCAAACCATCAAACACATCTTTGTACGAGTTCATAATGTCACTTGGTACTTTAGTACTTTGATTTTCAGTGACACGGTCAACTTGATCAACACGTTTGATTAAACCAATGTCTTGGCTCGCTTTCGCACCCAAAACTGTTGGCGCTTTCACATTGACGACATGAAAGTCAATATCAAAAGTATTACCTTTGATAACGCAAGGCAATTTGACAGTCCCAAGAGATTTCAGTTTATGGCCACTGTATGACGTAAACAGAGAATTCGATTTCTTCAATGCCGTTTTCACGCCTGTTTTCTGAAATGCATCCATTGACATCACGTTACATCTTGCACCAGTGTCGATTTGCATTAGTATTGGCTTCTTGTAAACAGTTGTTTCTACCATCCAATCGTCTGATATTTTGTTTACTGACCATTATGTCAGCATTCCAATGTAATTACTGTCACTGCAATTATTGTCACTGTCGTCAAGGGTGTGTACTTTACTCTTACCCTTGTGGGGGCGATGTCGTTGTTTCTGCAAACGACATTCACTCGCAAAATGATTCCATTTCTTGCATTTGTTGCATTGCTGTCCAGCCGCTGGACACGGTCTGCCTTCATGCTGATATCCGCAATTTCGGCATTTGTTCGATTTGTAGCTGTTATCCTGCTTTTTCTGAGGATATGTGCTCTGTTGCACCGGTTTACCTGTTGATTTCCGCACCGCATGTACATTTGGATCTTCACCCTTCATGACACTACATTGTGCCTGTGAGAGTTCGTACGTTCTGGCAATGTCCAATGACTGTGTAAATGTTAATGTCGATCCGACGTTAATCAACTTTTCCCTCACTTTGGAACTGCGTACACCGAACACGATTTTGTCTCTCACCATTTCATCTGCATCTGTGTAGTTGCAGTCTTTGACGAGTATTTGAAGTTGTGTGACATACTGTTAGAAGGTTTCTTCACTCTGCTGAGTACGACTTTGAAACTTGTATCGGTTGTAGATCACGTTCGATCTCGGTTTCACATAGCCTTCAAATCCATCATAGTATTTCTGCAGGGTTTTCACGTCATCACCGGTTAAATTCCATGTAGAGAAGATGCTTCAGCCTTTGTCACCTACCCATAACATCAAATATGAGCATTTTTCAGCTTCAGATTTGTCTTTCAATGGTCCTGTGAATATAAACTGCACATGCTGGTTGAAACTTTTCCAACTGGATTCCAAGTCTTCAGCGTCCCATTTCATATACGGTACTGAACCACTTAAATTTTCCATTTCGAGAATTAAAGCACACTTTTTGAAAGTCACCTAAATTCTTGAGCGTTGGTAATTGAATCCATCGAAGTATTATGACATAACTTCTGACACCATGTTACGTTTTGAATGTATGGGTATGAATAAACACGACTATTCTTGATTATAGTTTTATATACTAAGCATCTAAAGCAGGATATGTAATTCAGTGTAAGGCCGGAATAGGTGTCTCTGTAGCTGCTATTGTAGAGGTTTAAATACAGTGTATTCCAGCAGCCTAGACGTGTATACTGGCTTATAGGTAGACAGTGTATGTATGTTAGTAAATACATAACAGTATGGTTTCAGACATGCCCAGGGTATAATTCTACCCCTGTTATACATACATAGTATGCAGGAGGGTCATTCCTGTCTGTATATGATCTTGCTGATGAACGGATATCATTCTAAATATGAATAGATAATATGGGCTTATGTCATTTGTACAAAAACTCTTGCACACTCCAGTTTGATAAGGCTTGTTTTAACCCTTAGACCGCTATCTTACTTTTTTTTGCCGTCTGCTGTTTCTATTCTATTTTCTATTCTCCATTTTTATCATCAAAAACATGCTTTGACAGCACTTTAGAATAATTTACAACATGCTTTGACAGCACATCAGAATCATTTCCTTTGGAAATGATTCTGAAGTGCTGTCAAACCATGTTTTTATTGAGAAATAAGGCAAGATATAAAAGCAACGGCAGACGACAATTGTTGTGAGTAGCGGTCTAAGGGTTAAGCATGACCCATGTTTTGTTGACTAAATGGTGAACAGTGCAGATCATGATCAGACAGTGCAGGTGCACTGGCAGAGCCATGTCTACAATAGTCAGATTTCATAAGCCAGATTTTATCAAAGAGTACCACATTCTCATTTTCTTGGTTTTAGGATTTTCCGGCAAAGAGAAGAAAAACAGGAAAGGTATGTATTGTGAAAGTAATATTATTGTACAACTATCAATGCCTTTGCCACCTAGAT
Organism: Conchocele bisecta; assembly: GCA_029237695.1. Classification (NCBI taxonomy): domain Eukaryota; kingdom Metazoa; phylum Mollusca; class Bivalvia; order Lucinida; family Thyasiridae; genus Conchocele; species Conchocele bisecta. Next base: position 46,990,867 of record CM055265.1, on the reverse strand, counting down.
TTTGTATGCATTTATTTGTCTTCAGTAGAATGTTTATTTGGTAAGGGACCAACCCTTTATATACCAGTCTTATAAATAGGTTACTGAATTTGGAAAATCACAAGTAACTTCCCTTATAACTACAGCTGAGTATAAACTATCTTCAACCCGACAAACGTCGCCAATTCTGACATCAAGGATGCCCAGCAAGTTGTTCAAAGGGAGGGAACTCATGATTTCCCATGTTTGGTAACCTATGTATTAGACTTGTCTATGATCTGCACCAAGTGTTCAGCTCTGTGGCCGATTTCAGCAAAATTGCATTATTTCATATAGAACTAACAACATGCAATATTTGATGATTAAAAGTATACAGAATTATTTATACTGCATTTATTACATTATCACAGCCAAAATGGCTGTGATAATGTAATAAATTCAGTATAATAGAAATTTATTCTTAAATTGAAAATGTCTCCCTCAAAGTATACTTTGCTAGATAAGTATACTTTGCAATGTTGATGAAATAGGCTACAGACTGTTGATGTGTCCTTCGAAGCTTGGTTATTGTACCTAATAGCACACTGCTTATTATTTTTAGGGACAGACAAAAGGAGGGAAAGGCAAAAAAGGTATGTTTTCACTAACCTTGCTGTTTTTAATGTGAGCTCAGTTTTTTTTTAAAAATCTTTCAAATTGGCGTGATGAAGTTGAACTGTGTTGAAGTGTTTATGTAACTGACTGGAAAGATCAGGAAAGCGGCACAGTCGAGGATACTACTGTTTCTTCCACATTTTGCTGCCAACGAACGTTTGGCTCTTAAACACATTAAATGTTAAAAATATTAAAATGTAAGTACATGTACTTTTTCATCAACAACAAAAAGTCACCCTCCCAATTTGTTTTATTTGATGAAATTCCATCAAATTTATTTTATAGCGAAAAAACAATTTGTCTATGGGAATTTAACATTGTTATAATTTCTGTTTCCTTTCATCAAATATTTTGATATTTCAGACATGCCTTTCTCTAATGATTCTCTATCATGCTTATAATTTATGTTTCCTTTCACCGCTCTTCTTGATAGTTTACACATCCCTTCCTCTAATGGTTCCCTATCATTCCATGCCAAATCCATGAACCTCAGACCCCCGCTAACCCCAAGGTCAAGGTCACAATCTTAGCGCTTTCACAAACTTAACATTGACAGAGATTTCTTTTAATTTCTGTTTCCTTTCACACAGCTTCTTGATATTTGTTAAACTAAAGCACCACAGGGCGTGCTTCGTTGTCTTCTGACAACTATCGTTGAATTTGTGGACCGATTTTAAAAATCTAACTTATTTTTTAGTTACATCATTTCCATGTTATCTAGCCATTTAGAGCCATTTTCCAAAATTTTCGTTTTTCAACTCTTCTTTTTTCGCAATAAAATCATTAGAAATAAAAAAAAAATAAAAAAAAAAGGGGGGGGTTACTTTTTTGTTATTGATGAAAGAGTACATGTAGTTACATTTTAATCTGTTTGATAGTCAAAAGTTTGTCGGTAGCCAAACGTGGAACAGACAGTACACGTTTTTGCCTACGTAGTCCGTGCGCTTTATTTCGTCAATTTCGATGTAATAATAAGAAAATTATTACCAAAATAATACCCAAGTAGAGGAGGCCCAATAGGCCAATACCCAAGTAGAGGAGGCCCAATAGGCCAATACCCAAGTAGAGGAGGCCCAATAGGCCAATACCCAAGTAGAGGAGGCCCAATAGGCCAATACCCAAGTAGAGGAGGCCCAATAGGCCAATACCCAAGTAGAGGCGAAATAAGAGACTTTTTCTATTCACATATCCAAAGCTGCACACCTCACCACGTCCGTGGAGCTGATGATCTCCCCACACATTCAGTGTTACAGACCATTATATCCATGGATTAACATCGTCAGCCTGTCGGCAGAGCCTCGCCCATCCCGTTTCCTGAGCCTTGCCAGATATTTTTTCACATTCACGGCACTAACCTACTATTCTCTATCTATTTTCCGTATTTCTGAACCAAAGTATATGTTGTGACCACTCATTTGAACCGTCTCGGCGAGACGGTTCAAATGAGTGGTAACAACATATACTTCTGATGAGAAATAAAGAAATTCTTCAGCCTTGCCGGATATTTTTTCCCATTCACGGCACTAACCTACCGTACTATTCTCTATATATACTTTAAAAGGCGGCGATAAACAGGGGAGATATTATTTTGGTAGAAAAATTTGTACTGATTATTGTTTCTCCGGTTATTAGAAAACACTACTATCATCGTTTTACTGTAGCCTATTTCATCAACATTGCAAAGTATACTTTACTAGCAAAGTATACTTTGAGGGAGTAATCATTTATTTTTCCTGAAATGCATTATTTCATATAGAACTAACAAATTCATATATTTCATGATTAAAAGTATGCAGAATTATTATACTCAATTTATTACATTATCACAGCCAAAATGGCTGTGATAATGTAATAAATTCAGTATAATAAAAATTAATAAATTTATCATAAAATTGAAAATTTCTCCCTCAAAGTATACTTTGCTACTAAAGTATACTTTGCAATATTGATGAAATCGGCTACTGGACGTGTCGAGGAACAATGCATAGCATTTTCTGCCTTGCCACGTACGGGAGGGATGGGCCGTGGCCTAGGGGCTAGGAGGTTGTGAGTTCGAGCCTCAACTTGGCGTGAAAAATACTTACAGTATCGCACTGGTCTGTCGAATGAGACTTTAAACTGTGTTCCTGTCTGGCGGTCTCTATATGACCTTAGCTGTTGCTGGGGCGTTAAACACTTAACTTTTTTGCCACATATAGGAATTTCTTTTGAAACTGATTTTGGCAATCTGTGATATGTTATGTAAGCGATATTAAAAGTTGATAAAATACCTGCAGTATTGAATTCTAAATGTTCTCATTTCTGAAGACGTATTCTGACCACCTGGATGGAATAGCCTTGTTCCATATACGCTTTGTCTCAAATCCTACTAAGCAACCATGGAAAATCAGTACTTAACCAGTTCAACCCTAAATAACTGGAATGGACTGTGATATGTTAATTTTGAGACCAATCCAATTGTCGCAAAATGATTTTTAGACTAGTCCATTTATGAAAACAGGGTGTATCTTTATCTAAAAAATATGAAAATTAATTGAAAAAAAGTGCAGATCCTGATGAGACGGCTCGTCACCAGCCAGCTCATCTGGATCTACACTGTTTGCAAACACAGCTATAAAGGTCTGTTGTGTATCTACACGTTTTGTATTAAATCATAAAGCTTTTGTAGAAAAAGAAATATTTGTTGAAGAAAAAACTGTATTTCTCTTGAGTTAACAAAAAATGCTACAATATATTTATTTTATGTTGCAGGTTTTAAGAAGAAAAGAAAACACTGATATTACATTACTTGAAACTGTTTTTAGTTGGACCATTAAAGTGAATATATATATCTTCTTTGTTGAGATTTTTTTTCTACTTTATTGTAATAACCCTAAATATCCGCACAGTATTTACAGAGCTCCAGATAAGCTTTGTATCTAAAGCGTACTACACCCCCTGATTTCAAAATCATTGCATATTTTACTTTTACAAATGGGCTTATTGATTTTCTTCATTACTAAATAGGGAATAAATGATAAAAAAATATAACAAATTTAAACATTCACTTATTTTTGCAGCTCAACTGACAACTATAAAGTGAATTTTCAACTTTATAACAGTAATTTCCCTACTCAATTTTAAAATCAATGCATATTTTCAGATTGCTGTGCGTATTTTGTACTCTCACTTTTGATAATCAATGCGTATTCAGCTAAAATAATTGCGTACAATATGCACCTTATCTGGAGCTCTGTATTTATTCTGGGAAACACATAAATATATGGTTTCCTACTATTACAAAGAGTGTCCCAATGTTTAGGGTTAGTATGGCTACTGATTATTCATGATAACAATTTATCAGGTAACCTGCCCTGTATTGACCGAATACGTACCGACTGATAACATATTGTTGTATCAGGCATTGACCTGATATCAACATCCGGGTTACAACAAAGTGAAAACTGACGTTCCATTGGTCTGTTGACATCACGTGACGTTACCGAATGACGTCAGTGTAATGACGCAACGTAAACAAGTCTGCGTTCTGTCCATAGAATACGACGTCATCTAATGTCATTTTCGAGCATAAAACGTTACCTGATAAATAGAATACCAGGCTAGTGTATTTTGATATCAAGTTTATCAGGCTCGGCTCGGAAACGGCAGGAATTCCTCGGCAAGCCTCGGAATTCCTACGCGTTTCCTAGCCTTGCCTGATAAACTTGATATCAAAAGACACTAGACTGGTATTCTCTATATATTTGGATACAATTAATTTTGGGAAACCCCTATAGGTTTCCAAAAACAAATGGTGTCCGAATATTTAGGGTTATGATCATATCCAGTTGAGCTCCCTCTCCAACTTTTATATCTGCAGTCCACTCAGGGACTACTTGTCTGTCATTCCATGAGCAAAATGTCCGTTACAATGGAAACACGCTATGTGATTTTGTACCTACTGTCCACGTTTTGCTGCCGACAAACTTTTGGCCATTAAACACATTAAATCCAAAATATATTTAATAGTAAGTACTTTTTCATCAATAACAAAAAAGTCTCCCTCCCCAAAAATAATTATTTGATGAAATTCCGTAAAATATTGATTTTATTGAGAAAAAAACGATTTTCCTATGGGAATTTAACTTGGGGCTAAAAATATATATTTTTAGCTCACCTGAGCGAAGCTCATGTGAGCTATTGTTACCGCAATGTGTCCGTCGTCCGTCCGTGAACATTTTCAAACGTCTTCTCCTCAGTAACCATTGGGCCTATAGTCGCCAAACTTCATGGTCATGGTCCTTCAGTAAGGGGATTACAAAATTGTTAAAATGACGTCATTACGCAATCCAAAATGGCCGCCGTCTAAAAATAGCACAAATTATTCAAAAATCTTCTTCTCAAGAACCGGATTTCGACAAAACTTGGTAGGAATGATCGATGTACAATGCTCTTTCAAAGTTGTTAAAATGGGCGTGGCCAGTGCGGTCAAATTGGGGTCAAATTTTATTTTTGACCGAATATGGTCATGTTATATATCAAATCGAAGGTATCAACGAGGCGATCACTCTGGTGCACTTTTTTGTCGAAATCGGATGGTTATGTCATCCAAGATGGCCACCAAAAGGTCATTCTTTTATTAGAGATTTCAAAATTCTTCTTCGCATGAACCGCTTGGCCCATGGTAGCCAAACTTAAAAGTTATGGTCCATGGGTGAAGCCTTTTCAGATTTGTTAAAATGGAGGTCATCGCTAATCCAAGATGGCCGCCGTCTAAAGATAGCATAAATTCTTTAAAAAATCTTCTCTTGAACCGCTAGCCGGATTTCGACGAAACTTGGTAGGAATGATCGATGTACAATGTTCTTTCAAAGTTGTTAGAATGGTGACCCCAGGGTAAAAAATGGGCGTGGCCCGTGGGGTCAAATTTTATTTTTGACCGAATATGGTCCTGTCTATATCAAATCGAAGGTATCAAAGAGGCGATCGCTCTGGTACATTTTTTGTCGAAATTGGATGGTCTTGTCATCCAAGATGGCCGCCGAAAGGTGAAAAGGTCGTTCTTTTATTAGAGATTTCAAAATTCTTCTTCACACGAACTGCTTGGCCCATGGTGGCCAAACTTCACAGTTATGGTCCATGGGTGAAGCCTTTTCAGATTTGTTAAAACGGAGGTCGTCGCTAATCCAAGATGGCCGCCGTCTAAAAATAGCACAAATTCTTAAAAAATCTTCTCATGAACCGCCAGCCGGATTTTGACGAAACTTGGTAGGAATGATCGATGTAGAATGCTCTTTCAAAGGTGTTAAAATGGTGACCCCTGGGTCAAAAATGGGCGTGGCCCGTGGGGTCAAATTTTATTTTGGACCGAATATGCTCATGTCGTATATCAAATTGAAGGTATCGATGAGGCGATTGCTCTAGTGCAATATTTGTCGGAATCGGATGATTATGTCATCCATGATGGCCGCCAAAAGGTCCATTTATTCGAGATTTTGAACGTCTTTTTCTCAGGAACCACATGGCCAATGCTGGCCAAACTTCATAGTAAGTTAAGATCCTTGGGTGAAGCATTTTCAGATTTGGTAAACTGAGAGTCATCGCTTAATCCAAGATGACAACCATCTAAAAATAGCACAATTTTTTTAAAACACATGAACTCTATGTCACATTCTCCTCTGGTGTTCATTGAGTCAGGTGAGCGAATTAGAGCCATCATGGCCCTCTTGTTTTATTTATGGACCCATTTTCAAAATTTAACTTGTTTTCTTAGTTACATCATTTCCAAGCTATCTAGCCAGGTTTCGGAGTCTTATAACTTCTGTTTCCTTTCATGGAATACCTTGTTATTTCATACATGCTTTCCTCAGATGACCCTCTATCATGCTGTAGCAAATCCATGACCCAGCACCAACCCTTACCCCAAGGTGTCGGTCACAAACTTAGCACATTCATAAACTTAACGTTGGGGTAAATGTTGTGTAACTTCTGTTTCTTTACAGGGAACGCTTTGATATTTCATTCATGCATTCGATCCTCTATTGTGCTACAGCAAAACAGCAAATCCACGAATCCAAGGTCAAGTTATATAATATTCATGTTTTTTATACAACTGTGCCAAGTTTGAGTGAAGGCTGCCAACAGGCGAGCTTCGTTGTCTTCTGACAACTCTTGTTGACTCCTCCACCTGTTCCGCCTCTTTTTCCAGCCCTGTAGCCGATTTCATCAACATTGCAAAGTATACTTTAGTAGCAAAGTATACTTTAGTAGCAAAGTATACTTTGAGGGAGAAATTTTCATTTATTTTTTAAATTTATTAATTTTTATTATACTGAATTTATTACATTATCACAGCCATTTAATGGCTGTGATAATGTAATAAATTCAGTATAATAATTCTGCATACTTTTAATCATGAAATATATGCATTTGTTAGTTCTATGTGAAATAATGCATTTCTGGAAAAATAAATGATTACTCCCTCAAAGTATACTTTGCTAGTAAAGTATACTTTGCAATGTTGATGAAATAGGCTACTGATCAGCTGCAATGCTTGACCCTTCGAATTTGGATAAACAAAAATTGTCGTCTGCTGTTGTTTCATGTTTGTATGCCCCACCACGATAGTGGAGGGGGCATTTAGTGTTACCTTTGTCCGTCCGTCTGTCCGTCCGTCCGTCACCAACCTTGTAAGTCATAAACCGTACTAGCTACAGACCTGAAACTTGGTATGTAGCTTCCTTATGATGAGTAGATGCGCAAAGTCTATTTTGATTTTTGATTCGACACCCGTGTGATGGATTATCTCCCCATTTTCGGCTTAGAATTTGGCAATTTTGCCTTGTAACTCGTAAAACGTTTAAACACTAATAGCTACAGGCCTGAAACTTTGTATGTAGCTTCCTTATGATGAGTAGATGCGCATAGTTTATTTCTACTTGATTTGACCCCCCGTATCATGGATTGTTTCCCCCTTTTCAACTTAGAATTTGGCAATTTTGGCTTGTAAGTCGTAAAACTTTTAAACCGTAATAGCTACAGACCTGAAACTTGGTATGTAGCTTCCTTATGAGTAGATGAGCAAAAATATTTTGATTTTTAATTCGACCCTCTGGTCATGGAAATATGTCCTCTTTTGGACCTGAAATTTTGCCTTGTTTATTATCAAAGCGGTATGTGGGGCATCCGTGTTCTATGAACACATTTTCTAGTGTTTTTTTTTAAATAAAAACCTGGTTTGGCATCACTTTAGAATCATTTATAAACAAAGTTTAATTCAGCATTGCAATGGTCAACAAATAGGAAACGGTGAAATAATCCATGCTAATATTTAACACACGCATTACTCTAATGGTCCTCTACCGCACTGCGACAACTCCATGATAGTCCCGCCCCTGCCCAGGGTCAAGGTCACATACTTGGTGCAATTGAAACCTTAACGTGTAAATGTTTTATAATTTCTGTTTCCTTGCACTCATCTGCTTGATATTTCACACATTCGTTGCTCTAATGGTCCTCTTGCGCTCTGTGACAAATCCACGATAGTCCCGCCCTCGCCAAGCCCAGGGTCAAGGTCACATACTTGGTGCATTTGAAACCTTAATGCTCGGGTAAATGTCTTATAATTTCTGTTTCCTTGCACAAATCTGTTTGATATTTCACACACACATTGCTCTGATGGTCCTCTACCGCCCTGTGAAAAACCCACAATCTTCCTGCCCCTGCTAAGCCCAGGGTCAAGGTTACATACTTGGTGCGTTCGAAACTAGGATAAGTGTGTTATAATGTCGCTTTCCTTGCATGGATCTGCTTGATATTTCACACACCCATTGCTCTGATGGTCTGCTTTCATGCTGTGATAAATCCACTCTTCTCTGGCCCTCTTTGTTTTCAAATGTGCCTTGTTTTCTTTGGCTGCCAGCGGGGCCATTCGTGTGCCGACAGGCCACATTTCTAGTGATTTTTAATTCAAACCCCAGGTCGTGCATTCTCCCCCTTTCAGACATAAACAGTTTATCATGAAGCAGTAGGTGGGGCAACCATGTTCTATGAACACATTTTCTAATTTGTTGACTAAAACTCCCCATGCCTCCCACTGGTGAAGGTGGAGAAGGAATTTGATTCAATGTATTATTGTTATACTTCTATTGCATGTTGCGATGCACAGTAATATATATATATTCACTTAACTTGACCTCAATTAGTTGTCATTTGGTGCAGATGTACATATTGATTTGAATATATTTGGGCCCTGAGCTGAGAGCGAGTACCTTACGACATGTGCGACCAGTGTAGCCCCTGAACAGTCTGCACATCCGTGCAGTCTGGTCAGGGCCCACGCTGGTCTCCATATCTAACATGGTTTAATTTCGCGAATAATTATTTTTCATCGATCGACTGTAAGAATAGAATTATGATCAAGACCTACACTGGTCACAAACGTTTTAACGTCTCTTTTTTCGGGCGGCAGCCCATTTGTCTTAAAGTACTCACAACTTGGAGCAACATTTCCTGGCCAGATGTGCCATTTATTGCCATTGATACAATGTATCGCCAGTCAATCCATATTTGAAAACGGTTCCGCTGATGTTTCCTTGATTGGATAACCTTACTGAACGACGTACATAATTAAAGGTACATGCCCACGCAGTAGACACAAAATGTTCTGTATATCAGACATCATCTGAGACATTTTCTGGCAAAATAAACATTCTTTCACCATTACCCCATGTATTGATTGGCATTATTATACATTTTATATCAGACGGAAATTTCCACACTGACATCAGGGGCGATAACTGTGTTTCCTTAAAATGTTAACGGACATTACTATTTAGTCTCTGTATTAATTTTTGTATGTCCAATGATCATACTTTATAATCTGTCAAAAATATTATTTTTTCAGGTGACGCATTTAATTAGCATAAATAATTAAAAAATATCATGCCTCATTTGCATATGAAAATAGCCTGATACCACCGCGCGTCCCTGTCAGTAAAATACACATTACAACTGGTGGAATAGTGACATAATTATACACTAATTTAAATCCTATAAAGAACGTTTTGTGCCTAATGGGTGGGCATGTACCTTTAAATCTATATAATGTAAACAAATCGACCATCGACTCAACATTATAAATGCACATTTCTTAGCATGACCCGTTACATGATAAATAGAATACCAGGCTAGTGTCTTAATATCAAGTTTATCAGCCTCAGCTCGGAAACGGTAGGAATTCCTACCGTTTCCTAGTCTAGCCTGATAAAATTGGTAGCAAGACACCATCCAGGGGGTCGTTTCATTAAACTTTGTATGACTAAAATGTTCGTAAGTGCAACATTATGATAGTCTGTAAATTTCAAATTAACAATGTTTTCTTGCAAACAATTGATGGATTTACATTTATTGAGCATGGGCTGCATATGCAGCCTATGCTCAATACATTTAAATCCATCAATTAAAATTTCCAGACGATCCTAAATTTGCACATACGAACATTCTAGGTGTACAAAGTTTAGTGAAAGGCCCCTGGTATTCTCTGTGTTTGGTCAATTTCACTGTGTTTCACAGTTCACATGACATGGATTTCCACTGTAGTCTAGATGAGCAACTACATACCATGCAGGTGACACAAATATTAATATGTAGTATGATAGAAAAGGCTTCAAGGGCAATTGATAGTAATCTAGCAAACTGTACTTGCTATTGGGCATTATTCTCATGAAGATTCGTCATGCGGATGCACAGGCTGATCTGAATCTACACTGGTCGCAAAACATGTAAATCCCATTTATCCAGTCATAGCCACATATATTAGTTCATGCACTTTATTGCCAGTTTACTAATGTACCAATTGTTGTCCTTGTATCATAAGCCGTTTGTCATCTGTCCAGCATCGCCCACACCACCACATGATGTTGAAGGAGTTTGTTAATCTGTATAGCCGACACTGCAATCTCAATGTGTATGATCACGTGGTACTAACAACAACAAGTACCGATTCAAAGTAGGTATTCTTTTATTGTGTCCTTATTACGTAACGGATTTTGATGAAATATGGCGCATCAAACGCGTCTTGTTAAGTTGCATTTGGTGGTCTCTGTATTTTCGCCCAAACTTCTGTCGTTTTTGCGAAGAATCGATTTCCGTGTCTCCGACACGGAAATCGATTCTTCGCAAAAACAACATAAGTTTGTGCCAGACTCACTAGACCACCAAATGCAGCTCATGAAGACGCGTTTGCTGTGCCATAATTCATCAAAATCCGTTGCATATTAAGGAAAATATCAAAGAATATTTACTTTGGAGTGGGCGACGTTTTTGTTATTGTAACCACGTGATCATACACCTTGAATATCAAGTACACACTTGCAAGAATCGTGAATCGGGCTGTAACCCTTTCAACCATACCGACCGTATAGTCAATATGTACAAACACTGTTGATGCAGATGAGCCGTCTCATCAGGATCTGCAGCATTTGTAGTTAGCACGACCTTGACCGTTGTCACCTTCGAAATGTCGCTGAAACACTTAGCCATGTTGTTAAGTCGAAAAGTTTATAACTGTTTCTCCAACATGTAATATCTTCAATAGTATGCGAAGGATTGCTTCAATACTTGGACACTTGAATTACCTGTCGAGCATTTGTCACACACTCGCGCCAACATTAATACGACCTTGACTTTTGTCACCTTCGAAATTAATTTCGCTGTAATACTTGTTTTGTGGATTTGCCTCGTTTCTTATTCTTTTTTTATAGTCCAGTATGCCAGGGTGCATAGTCATGTTCCCACTAAATGACAATTTGTTCCCTCAACTTAACAAATTGTTCCCTCGTATTAACAATTCGTTCCCACGATGTAACAATGTGTTCCCATGAATAAACAATTTGTTCCCGTGGGATTATGTGAAACAAGAAATTTGGCCTATCGGCACACGAATGCCACCCCCCCCCCCCCCACCCCCCCCCCCCCCACCCCCCCCCGTGGCAGATTGGAGAAACTATGGAAAAGTGAATTATTAACCAAAGTGATATGTATTCACAAGCACATTTATGAAGGTCAGAATGTGTGGCATTTGTCCACAAGTGTGATGTATTGAAATATGAAGGTAATCCATCGAGGGATATAAACGTTATGACAGAAACAGAAATGAGAAGCTCTGGCGTACTTATTAATGTGTGAAAAAGTTCAAGGTCATATTAAGGGCAGCATGGATGTGTGGAATTTGTCCACTGGTATGCTGTTTTGAAATATTTAAGTAATCTTTCAAGGAATATAGAAGTTCTAACACAATTAAGAAACTCCAACAAACTTCTTAATGTGGGAAAAACTTTAAAGTTGTCAATGTCAAAAAGTCAAGGTCATATTAAGGGCAGCATGGATGTGTGGCATTTGTCCACAGGTATATTGTGTTGAAATATTTAAGCAATCCATCAATTACGGAAGTTACAGTTTTCTGTACCATTTGTCAATTCTTGTCCTGCGTGATGTGAATATTAAACATAAGCAATTCATAGTGTACTGCTGCATGTATATCAGTCAATGAAGACAGTTGCCTTTCTTATTCCAAACAGTTTACCGAGTTAGTATTTGTAGCCCGTGAGCCAATAACTGAAACCCTCCCCCCCCCCCCCTGTGGGATTTTTGCAGACATATATTTCCTGAAACTACATTCAATTATGAGTGTTAATCCGTTGTCTGCACTCTGTAACCCGATGGATGAACATATGGTGCCATTTTCAAGTATGTCACCCTCGATATTTTTAGTATCTTGAAAAATCGCATTTTTTAATAAAAATTGCCTAACTTATATCCTTTTGTTCGAATAAGATGGTATTTTCGTACGTTTTCCGACATTTTGAACACCATGGAATAGAATAATATACAATTGAAATACATTTGACAATCTAGAAGTCATATTTTACAGGTTGTATTACCCCACCACCCACCCAATTTCAATGGTAAAATATACATGTTAATAACTTTATGAGAAAAGTTGGCGTTTTTTCATTTTATCAATGTCAATGTAGTCTAGTAGGGCCAATTGAACATATCCAATGTATATACGTCGACTATTTAGTGTCTACCACAAAATATACAAAGTGAAAAATAACGTATTTTCGACCATTCCCCACCCACTCATTTTACAATGGCAATTTAACAGGTATGTAATATTATGCAATTTAACAACATTATAACCGCTTACTATGGATTGAAAACAACTCAAATATGTAACATTATTGTCCATACTTACTAAATATACTATGAGTCCGTGTTTTCGTCCGTCTGTACGGACATTTCTCAAATAAAAATTGACGGTACCGATTTTGAAATATATCCGAATATTCAAACATTTCGGGGCACTAGATCATTATCGGCAACAGTAGTTGATCTACAACATTAATAATCTCGTTATAGTGGCGAGACAATCCTCACAGCATCAGGCAAGATGAAACACAATAGGCAAAAACTGAAACCACATATAATACAATTCAAGAGGCAACATACATCATGGTTTACAGTATTCAACTTGCAATACAAAATATTCTACATGTTGTTCAAGTCAAAATATGGCACCTGTGGCGAGGCAATCCTCACAGCATCAGGCAAGATGAAACACAATAGGCAAAAACGTAATCCACATATAATACAATTCAAGAGGAAACACATATCATGGTTTACAGTGATCAACTTGCAATACAAAATATTCTACATGTTGTTCAAATCAAAACATCGCACCTGTGGCGAGGCAATCGTCACAGCATCAGGCAAGATGAAACACAATAGGCAAAAACTGAATCCACATATAATACAATTCAAGAGGCAACACATGTCATGGTTTAAAGTATTCAACTTGCAATACAAAATATTCTACATGTTGTTAAAGTCAAAACATCGCACCTGTGGCGAGGCAATCCTCACAGCAAGATGAAACACAATAGGCAAAAACGTAATCCACATATAATACAATTCAAGAGGAAACGCATGTCATGGTTTACAGTAATCAACTTGCAATACAAAATATTCTACATGTTGTTCAAGTCAAAACATCGCACATGTGGCGAGGCAATCCTCACAGCATCAGGCAAGATGAAACACAATAGGCAAAAACGTAATCCACATATAATGCAATTCAAGAGGAAACACATGTCATGGTTTACAGTAATCAACTTGCAATACAAAATATTCTACATGTTGTTCAAGTCAAAACATCGCACATGTGGCGAGGCAATCCTCACAGCATCAGGCAAGATGAAACACAATAGGCAAAAACGTAATCCACATACATGTATAATACAATTCAAGAGGAAACACATGTCATGGTTTACAGTAATCAACTTGCAATACAAAATATTCTACATGTTGTTCAAGTCAAAACATCGCACATGTGGCGAGGCAATCCTCACAGCATCAGGCAAGATGAAACACAATAGGCAAAAACGTAATCCACATACATGTATAATACAATTCAAGAGGAAACACATGTCATGGTTTACAGTAATCAACTTGCAATACAAAATATTCTACATGTTGTTCAAGTCAAAACATCGCACCTGTGGCGAGCAATCCTCACAGTCGGCAGATAAACACAATAGCAAAAACTAAGGCAATCCACATATAATACAATTCAAGAGGCAACATACATCATGGTTTACAGTATTCAACTTGCAATACAAAATATTCTACACATTGTTAAAGTCAAAACATCGCACATGTGTCGAGGTAATCCTCACAGCATCAGGCAAGATGAAACACAATATGCAACAGCTTGATCCACATATAATACAATTCAAGAGGCAACATATATCATGGTTTACAGCATTCAACTTGCAAAAAAAAAAGTATACATGTTGTTAATGTCAAAACATCGCATTGATGGCGAGGCAATCATCACAGCATCAGGCAAGATGAAACACAATATACAAACGTTCCAGCCACATATAATACAATTCAAGAGGCAAAATACATCATGGTTTACAATATTCAAATTGCGATCCTCACAACATCAGGCAAGTTATGTGAAGTTCTAATTTGTAAGAGTAGGTTTATATAAATCCAGACTAGTCATACGCGTCATCAGTGTCAAACATGGCATCAAGTAGGCTCTCTGCTTCAGGATCTTCTGTTTCATCAGTATCAGGTACGTCATCCCGTTCCTCTATTAACAGATCAACCATTTCACTTGGCAGGTGATCTCCTTCTGTCCACTTGCATTCTAACCAGCCATTGTTAACTTCCCATCCATGTTCATCTGGTGGCGGTATGTCTGCATCACGCCGGTCAGCATTGTTCCAAATGAGCGTTTGATAGTTGGCTCTTGCTACATGCATTTTCAGTGACGATCTGCATGGTGGTAAAAGGCTCAGGTCAGTCCCATTGTACGTCGAAAGAAAATCGCCAGACCTGGGGCTACACTTTTGTAGAAATAGCTCCATTCGTAGCTTGCTGATATCTGTAATGTCTGATGTGTTGTACAGCAAGCATACAAAGTGTTCAAGCGTTTGAAATAGCTTTTCATCAACAGATTGAGACATTCCCAACTTCTGGAAGGCTTCAATAAACTCTGGATGCCGCTGGAGTGTTTTCAAAGGAGTAACTTTACCACGCCGAACGAAAGCACTTGTGCTATCACAGCCTGTAAAAGCATGGAGTGCAGGCAATGCCAAACACAGTTCAGTTCCTATGTCTCCAATGACACCATGTATGTCAACCAGCCGCCTCTTGTGCCCAACTCCGGTATCTAACAGCAGTTGTTGTTTCAGCTTCTGTCCGAATTTCAACATCAAAACAAACACATCCGTGTCTGGGGATCTCACAATAATGGTGCTGTTCTCTGGTGTATGCAGTGCATGGTACTCACAATGCAGGATTAGCCGTGTATCCGCCTCCTCTTGCGATGAGTGCAACTCCTCTATCTCAACAGTTTGTGTAGTCTTACCATCAGTGCTAGTTAGCTGCATACATTGCTCCCCGCTTACAAACTGAATAGTCTTGCCGATCAGCTTTGGAGCGTACTTATCTTGCATCCATTCAGACATGAGTAGTCTAATTAGCTGTGTTTTGTTTGAATTGTTTGACAAGAACAGTTTCCAATCTCGTGGAACTTTTGTGAGAGGTCCTTTTATAATGTAAGTCTTTGATGTACCCCTGCGTAGTCGCTCAGATGCTTTTATTGACAAGTCTTGGTATGTATCTGTCACAAAATCAACACGCTCAACTTACGGGAGCTGATGATATATGTTATCTGCAAGATCCGCGAATGTGTTTGGCAATGCGGTCTGCATGTGTAACAGTGCATTGCCGTCAATAATATAGCTCACTTGACCCGTCGGAGGTACATCAACACTATGTGATTGTCCTTCAAGCTGGTGCATGAGTTTAGCTTTATCAGTGGCGAGCGACCATGGCACAGGTCCCAATGGGTAGCTAAGCACCTTTTCCATGTCAATGTTGTGTTTGAGAGCAAGTGAAATTAGCTGCCCAAATATATTTCGTTCAGCTACTAACTACTTTGTCTTTCTCTGCGTACCAGTGAGCTTCACAGCTTTAGCGAGTGATGCAAATGTTTTCAGGTGCAACTGTTTTAACAAACCGCTCCTGGACAAACCGCGCAAACCTTTGTTTTCCTGTCATTTCTGCAGACAGCAGATCGTCAACGACATCTTTAGGAGCTGGCGCCCCTGAAGATGTGCAATAGAGCGATTCATCTGATACTTCAAACGGACCTATAAAATTTCCTATTGCATTGATAATTTTCTTGACGTCTGTTTCACTTCTGGATATTTCCGAAGCGTGTGTCCTTGTGTGAAGACTGTTCATGCGCGTTCATATCAGCCAGTTCAAGCGTAGCATCCACGTAGCACCACGTAGCTAGCTCGGAAGTGTCTCGTCATACACCATCTGTAGTATGCTGCATATTTGCGGCTGAAACCTATGATACCTCCATGTGACTTAACATGGCGATTGATGGTTTGCTCTATTGTGATATCCACGCCATTTCTGGATGACGGAACACTGGATCGGTTCACGCTGAATCCATTGTTCCTCAACATATCTTCCATCCCAGGATATAACTGCTCTAAGTTTAACAAACTCAACAGATATAATGTAGTATACCGTGCGTAGTTGGGATGGTCAAAGCTGAAGAACAATGGACACATCTTCTGAAGACATGCTATGTGAAGGTCTAAGTTATTTACTTTGGTGGCTCGGAGAAACTGCAACACCGTATGCACCGAATACATCCGAGTATGATGACAATGCTTTCATGCATTTGTCATTTGTCATGAACTCCAATAATCTGTCATTACTGGGCTCTTTTGCAAGAGCATCAAATATGGCTCTTTCATCTGGTCCGAACATTTCCCCCTCTGAAGCTTCAAACGCCCGTATCAGTTGACGTTCTAAACTACCGAGGAAAAGAATTTGTGGACCCGCAAAGCGCGGTTGTAATGTTTTCCTGTCATTACCTTGTTGATATATCCACTAGCACATATACCCGATTCGATTATGATTTCTTCGAAACCACTTCCCTTCAGATACTTTCCAAGAGCTCCTAGATATGAACATGTCGTGTGGAATATGCCCATACGGACAAACACATCACTGTACCGTTCGTGTTTTGTCAGATGATGGCATATGCTTTCCGTGCTACGGCCAAATCAAATGTAACTATTGAACTGTGTTGTCCAACTTCTTTTGTTGCAGCCCGTGTAATGTTCAAAACATGCTGAACTGTTTTTATTTAACGGTCTTTATCTGCTGCGGCAACAAACCAACTCAAACAAAAGTATAGGTCGCAAGCGAAACATGCATGCAGCCCCCTTGTAATATTACTAACACAGACATGTATCCGATAACCGCATTCTCATTTCGACCTAATTATATTAACTTTATGTAATTTTCACAATTAACAAAATGGAATTGCGCTATATGCTTGTCGTTGTTCACAACGACAAAAATACCCGAAATGGCCATTATATAATACCTGTTTGGCGGCCATTTTGAAAATAATTACCGTTGATAGCACACCAGAAATAATGCAAATCGATGTGAAAAAGGATCTGCCATGTGAATATGTTGCTACTGACATGATTACATTGTAGGTAGCTCATCGTGTGGTGAAACAAAATGTTGCAAGCATAAACAATTAAGTATTTTGGCGGCCATTTTGATAATTGTGGCTATTTGAGGATCGTATCCAATATAAAACTTATTGTAAGTCATTTTATACTCAATTGGTGAAAAAATGATATCGCTTAACTTGGAAGAGCGTGATTTAAATGACACATATCGGCCTGAACTAAAACCACCCAGTTTTGTATGGCGGCCATTTTGGAAAATGGCCGCCATTTGTTCATCCATCGGCTTTGTAGGCGCAGACAATCAGGTTTGATAGACAATAGGTTACTGAATCCGAAAATCATACTGACCAAAAATCCCACAAGGGGGGGGGGGGGGGGGGGAGGGGGGTTATTGGTGGCTCAAGGTCTATTGTATTCCCTCGCAGATAGGCAAGATGGGATATAGCTTTATTCCATGTATGTAGGTACGTACGTTCGTACATACGTTAGGAACACCTTTCATTTTTCAATAACTTGTGAACCGCTTCACCGATTTTGATAATATTTGGCCATAATGTGTGTCTATGGATGGTGCCTTGTTTTTTATACGCCCCAGGTCCGACCGCCCAAAGTCAAGGTCAATGAGGACTCCGACTTATGTTCACCTTGTTTGTAAGGCAAATGCATTAAAGTGTTGATAATTCCAGCACAAAAATATTTACACAATTCCCTGACATTTGATTGGTTCGTAGCAAGTCTCTGTCCAAAATGTATATCCCAGTAAACTCCCATGCCGAACTACTTTCCGTAACCGTGAGGCGCAGTTAAAATAATTCTTAATAAAACGGAAAATAAACAAATTTTCTTGATGAATTTATTTCAAATGCTGGAATTATAAGGAATGAATGGCATTTTTGTGGAATTTATCGGGGATATAAACTTGGAAAAGTCGCTGGAATACTGGACGAAGGCCTTTGAATGAATGGCATTTTTGTGGAATTTATCGGGGATATAAAGTTGGAAAAGTCGCGGGAATACTGGACGAGGCCTTCCGGCCTTCGTCCAGTATTCCAGCGACTTTTCCAAGTTTATACCCCGATAAATTCCACAAAAAGGCCATCCATTCCTATATTGTTTTTGTATTATCATGGCAGCCAGCGAGGGGATTAGCTTCATAATAACGATGCCCTTGTTATGTCTCTGTTCCAAAGAAAATATAATATTTCTGAACCACAGCAACTGTAAGCCAGTCCCAATTTTCCGTTTGTCTGTCTGTGCATCATTCTGTTTGTCATATCGCAAATTTCGTCGTAATTATGCCCCCACCAATTTTGATTGGGGGCATTATGTTTTACCCCTGTGCTTCCGTCCGTCCGTGTGTAATATTTGCCCACAATGTCTGTCTAGGGATGGTGCTTTGCTTCGCATACTAAATACGCCCTAACACCCAAGGTCAATGTCACTGGGGACTTGTGTTCACCTTCTTTGTAAGGCAAATGCGTTTAAGTTTTTAATGTTTTCTTAATAACATGTTAACTCCTTCGCCAATTTCAATACTATTTTACCGCAATGTCTGTCTAAGGATGGTGCTTTGTTTCGCATACGATCCACGCCCAAACACTCAAGGTCAAGGTCACTGGGGACTTATGTTCACCTTCTTTGTAAGACAAATGCCGTCTCTGCACTTTTAGCAAGTAATTTTCATATTTTTTTCTTTAGGTATGGCATTTTTCGGTGAAACTAAGCATTCGTTTACCATTACTGAGCGTGTTAATTGGCATTGTAAATTGCGACTCTTGATATCAGAGGCGATAGCCTAACCATGTGTCTTATCCGTGTGACTTTTCTCCCCTTGTCGGCCATTTTTAAATGTCCCATTCTGTATCGTTGTCCACGCACTATCTTAAGTTCTACTTAACCAAATTCAGTATACGTGTTCATCACGACAAGACGAAGAACCAGATTGATTTAAAATATTTCTGATTACTTATCTCCCCTTGGTGGCCATGTTCAATTAGTTTTTCCTTCTGTATCCTTGTCTGCCAATAACTGAAGTTCTACTTGATCGTAATCAAATTTGACATACATGTATATTGTGACCGGCACTCTTGTTTATTTTTCTGACATTCTGCTTGTTTATAAACATAATTAGGTAACTAACTGTTAACCGTTTTACCATCCCTGCCACGCGTTATTCACCTGTGGTATAAACCGATCCCTATCTGGTTTGCGGGGTTTCCCTGTATTATGTACTTTTCCACAAAGGACCACACTCTCTCATTGTGAACGAGGAAGTGGCCACCCACCCTTGTTACATAAACATAAAGATAAAATTGGACCAACCGTTGATAAAATGGCCATTATGCCTTTAGCAAACAGTATATGAGCAGTACATATGTGGCTAGAGAAATGGGGTTTATGGGTTTTGCGGCCAGTGTTGATCCGGACCAGCCTGTGCATCCGCAGTCTGATCAAGATCTGCACTGTTCGTCCTGCCTCTGACAAGCAATATAGATCGTCACCAGGCTACATGAGTGTGGTTTTTAGCGCGTCTTCCAAATGAAGGAGTGCTTATGTTATACACCCGGCGTCGTAGTCAGCGTCTGTCCGTCCACCCGGTCGGGCGTTTTAAAAAAAATCGACAACTTAATTTTGGGGAAAATTGTTATAATTTGTGTTAACTTTCACCCCAGTTCTTATAACTCACACATGCCTTTCTCTAATCATTCTATATCATGCTGTGACAAATCCACGACCGTCTACCCCCGCTAACCCTAAGGTCAATATCACAATCTTAGTGCGTTCATAAACATAACGTTGAGGGAAATTTGCTATACTTTCTGTTTCCTTTCACCAAACGTCTTGATATGCCCCATATGCCTATCGTGCTGTGACAAATCCACGATCGTCATACCCCCGCTAACCACAAAATCATGTCACAATCGTGTGCATTCATAAATTTAACGTAGAGGGAATTTGTTACAAGTTCTGTTTCCTTTCTCGATATTTCAAACATGCCTTCTTCTAATGGTTCTCTATCATTCTATGTCATACCCCCGCTAACTCCAAGATCAAGGTCACACTTTTAATGCGTTCACAAATTTTACGGTGGGGAAAATTTGTTTCTATTTCTGTTACCTTTCACGCGGCTTCTTGATATTTCAAACATGCCTTGCTCTCAGTCCTCTATCATGCTATGACAATTCCATGGTTCTCTCGTCTCCGCTAATTCCAAGGTCGAGCATCACCAGGCGCGATTTGTTGTCTCATTTATTCAGGAGCTACACCGGTCAAAATCACAATAGTTCCAGCACAAAAATATTTACACAATTCCCTAACATTTGATTGGCCCGTAGCAAGTCTCTGTCCAAATGTATATCCCAGTAAACTCCCACGCCGAACTACTTTCCGTAACCGTGAGGCGCAGCTAAAATAATTCTTAAGAAAACGGAAAATAAACACATTTTCTTGATGAATTTATTTCAAATGCTGGAATTATAAGGAATGAATGGCCTTTTTGTGGAATTTATCGGGGATATAAACTTGGAAAAGTCGCGGGAATACTGGACGAGGTCTTCCGGCCTTCGTCCAGTATTCCCGCGACTTTTCCAAGTTTATACCCCGATAAATTCCACAAAAAGGCCATTCATTTATTTATCGGGGATATAAACTTGGAAAAGTCGCGGGAATACTGGACGAGGCCTTCCGCCCTTCGTCCAGTATTCCCGCGACTTTTCCAAGGCCATTAATTTATTTATCGGGGATATAAACTTGGAAAAGTCGCGGGAATACTGGACGAGGCCTTCCGGCCTTCGTCCAGTATTCCCGCGACTTTTCCAAGTTTATACCCCGATAAATTCCACAAAAAGGCCATTCATTCCTATAGTAAATTCAGTACGCTCATGACATGTTGTGTGTCCCATCACGTGAAAAATACGTTTAGATACTAGTTTGTGGCTGTGACTAGTAAAAATTGCATATTACATTTGTGACCATTGTATATCCAGACCAGCTGCTCATTCAGTCAGTGAAACATCCATCATGCTTATAACAAACAGTATAGATCCTTCTCCGTCTGCAGGAGCACACTATCAGACCAGGGATCCGTTTCACTAAACTTCGTACTACTAAAATCTTCGTAAGTGCAAATTTAGGATCGTCTGGAAATTTCAATAAATGTAAATCCAATAATTGTTTACAAGAAAACGTTGTTAATGTGAAATTTAAAGACTGTCATAATTATGCACTTACGAACATTGTAGTCGTACGAAGTTTAGTGAAACGGGCCCCAGGGGCTGGACAGTCAGCAATTGCCATAAGTCCCGTTTTGACAGTCATAGTCACATTTGAGACAAAGCCATGTGAGTGTGTACATAGAAGATGCGCGATATGTCGTGAAAAATATTTACAGAACAGGGGAGCGTTTCACTAATCTTCGTACGATTAAAATGTTCGCAAGTGCAAAACTATGATATTCTGTAAATTTCACATTAACAACGTTTTCTTGCAAACAATTATTGGATTTACATGTATTGAGCATATGCAGCCTATGTTCAATACATGTAAATCCATGAATTTAAATTTCGAGACGATCGTAAATTTGCACTTACGAACATTTTAGTCGTACGGAGTTTAGTAAAAAGACGGGCCCCAGAAACTGTGATAAATTCTGCAAATGACGTCGGAGTTTTGTAGAACCCGCTTTTGTCCATCTACCACTTTTGTTCACGTGTACGATTAAGCCGGGGAAAATAGATTTGTCAGGTTTAATTGGATTAAAAAATGACCAATTATTTCCCCAGGCCTAATCTTGCACGTGAACAATAGTGGTTGATGAAGGATAGTCGGCTCTAACATCAACCACTTTTGTCGCCCACCAATGTTCATCGATATCAAAACGTCTTCAACATTTTCCAAGTTGGTCAACGACACGCTGTAAGGTTTAATTTGATAACAAAAGGACTAAGTTATTTTCCCCGGCTAAATCTTACACGTGAACAAAAGTGGTCGATGAACAAAAGTGGGTTCTAACATCAACCACTTTTGTCGCCCACTAAAGTTCACCGATATCAAAACGTCTTCAAAATTGTCTAAGTTATTCAACGACGCCCTATAAGGTTTAATTTGATTCAAAAACGACTAAGTCAAGTTATTTTCCCCGGCTTAATCGTACACGTCAACAATAGTGGTAGATGGACAAAAGCGGGTTCTACAGAGGTTGATGACATTTTTAGAGCAAATACACATTTCGTCAACTTACGGAAAATATCGTAAATGTTGTAAACATTTTTCATGAGATATCATCGCACATATTCTTAAGTACACAAACTCACATTGCGTGTCTCAATTACAGTTGCAGTCAAGCAGGTAGAAACTAGAGCTATCACATGTGTGATCATAATACCGCCACAAACATCGCTCTAGGTACAAAACCAAATGACTTGTCTCAGTTGTAATAGATTACAGTAACAACCCTGGAACCCGACACCCAGAAAATCGATAGCGCATGTTGTTTGAAATATTTAGTCTTCATATATACAAAAGAAAACGGCAAGCCTGAAGGAATGCAATTAATATGATTAAAGGTATATACACATGAACTATGCATTTCCCATAGTGTTCATTTGAACTAGAATGTTCAGTTGTGCTTGTCGCGTCGGATAGATCTCGTTTGATAATTTATATCCGCCGATGAACAACTTTCTAAATATTGTTCCGCAACTTTTCTCATTTCACCTCAAAACTGTTATATGTTATTACCACTCAGTTGAACCGTCTCGACGAGACGGTTCAACTGAGTGGTAACAACATACACTTTGGGTGTGTGGTTGGTGGGATGTCCGACCTTCGCTGGACCAAACGTATGATGCTTCCGACGCCCATGCTGTGTGTGCTTCCCTGAATGTATCCATGGGCGGATTCAGGGGCAGGCGGACCCGGCGCGCGCCCCCCCCCCCCTCCCCCCCCCTCTAAAATTCGCCGAGTAAAGATTTGTTACAAGTTACAAGGCACGTTTCATGCCAAGTGCCATGTATTCCATGCATTTTTCGGTCGTTTTCTTATTGTTTCAAAATTTAAACGTTTTCAATCAAAAATAATGTATAAACATACTGTGACAGTGTCAATATGTTTTCTCCAAAATGTGCCAGAACGCAGGAAATGTGATGTAGATTCTGCTCGGACGACTAGCATAGCTCGTTCGATAATATAGTCAAGTATTGCAAAATAGTTACGCACCTCCGATCCTGGATCCGCGCCTGGTATCTATATTGTTAATGTTCGTTCAGGATGGTAAATCACACGAACAGGTTTTGGAGTGGCCAAGCACTCGCATTCGAGAGGGACTGCTCTAAACAGAACTCTCAGGGTGTGAATAAACTCATAATAATATCATACAGTAAATCATGCAATATATGATGTATATTTTGAAGTGGACTGTCAATAAAACAAATGAAGAAACAAATCTCAATCTGCCTACCCTTTCACCATGAACTTAGTATTGCCCATTTGGATTGGTAGCTCGCGGCAGGGGATGCAAGCAATACTTTATTGTTTTATGTAGCCTATTTCACCAACATTGCAAAGTATACTTTTCTAGCAAAGTATACTTTGAGGGAGTAATCGTTTTTTTCCTCAAATGCATTATTTCATATAGAACTAACGACTGCATATATTTGATGATTACAAGTATGCAGAATTATTATATTGAATGTATTACATTATCACAGCCAAAATGGCTGTGATAATGTTATACATTCAGTATAATAAAACTTAATAAATTTATCCTAAAATTGAAAATTTCTCCCTCAAAGTATACTTTGCTAGAAAAGTATACTTTGCAATGTTGGTGAAATAGGCTACTGAACATACACACAAACATTTGCTAAATAAACTATGTTTCTCTAAAATGATGTTGACAATCGTTGCATGTGGTGTGGAGTCGTAACGTCACCATGTTCCTGGATTATATATGACACTCTACACAATGGTTACAAAAACGAATAATGGTATTATGTGGTATTAAATGCGGCATAATGTTACATGTGAAGCAAATGGTCGTACTTGAGAGTGTACCCAGTTTAGCACGTGTCCAGATACATGTACATGTAGCACACTCCATGTCTGATAAGACAGATTAGACACGCCATGGAAGTTTGTACCGATAAGAAGTTGCTCTATATTTCATGAAAAATATTTACAGAAACTTTGATATTTCTTTTTGTAAATGACGTCGACAGTTGACAACATTTTCATAGCAAATGGGGAGTTATATGCGAACATTTCGTACCTTTCAACGTCATTTATTGACAATACTGTAGATTTCCACATATTTGTCATGAGATATCGGACATCTTTTTAGGCACAACAGCACGTATCACGTGTCGTGTCTCAGGTGTGTTTCAACAGTATGGCAAGAGAAATGCACACAACTTCTTGAAATGCACATTAATTACTCAAACGGCCGGGTTTTTAAATGGTTTACTACTGGCTGAACGTCAGTATCACAGGTGGAAGACTCGGATCTATCACACCAAACAAAATGCCTATTAAAAAAATCCCATTACCGCACCCACTTGGTCTCGTACAGTACCATATGCTATATACAAACAAAATGCCTATTAAAAAAATCCCATTACCCCACCCACTTGGTCTCGTACAGTACCATATGCTATATAGCATATGGTACTGTACGAGACCAAGTGGGTGCGGTAATGGGATTTTTTTAATAGGCATTTTTGTTGGTGTCATAGGTCCGAGTCTTCCACCTGTGGTCAGTACCGGTGTGCGTTCGGCCTGCGCACGAGTACTGCCTTCACTGCAATGCGTACCTAATGCACTCATGACAGGAAATCGACAGATTCATCTGCACGTACCAAACACGACCCAGGCAAGATAGCAATACAATTGCGCAACATGCACCATATTGCAATACATGTAAATATGTTATTTGCAATCCGTAACATGCACATGGGCAAGATGCCCAAAATGGGCACGAGTCGCTCACCTGACAAAACTTGCACCAGAGCGATTGCATTGTCGATACCTTCAAATTGATATAGGACATGACCATATATCTGGTAAAAAAAATATTTTTATTTGATCCAACACAGCCCCCACCCCCATCCCCATCCCCACCTTAGACCCCACCAATTTAGGGGCCACCATCTTAAAGGTACATGCCCACTCAGCATAAATGTCCTTTATAGGAATTAAATAAGTTTATAATTGTGTCACTATTCCACCAGGTCTAAAGATTTGTCACTATTCCACCAATTCTGAAGATTACGATTGGCCGCTATACAGGTATAATCATTTAGTAATATTTATTTTACTGATAGTGACGCGCGTTGGTATCAAGGGTGGATTCATGTAGGGGAACCCGGAGCGCACACCCCCCCCCCCCCCCATAAAATTTGGCGAGTAAAGATATTTGCTCTAAAATGCGCCAGAACGCAGCAAAATGGGGTGTAGATATCAAAAATATTCCGGATGGCATACCGCCGGGCCCGCCTAGCAGTCTCCCAAGCTCCGCTCGGTCGACGAACAAACGGTGCTAGTTCGAAAATAAAGTAAACTATTTCGATTATGAAGTCCCCCCCTAACCTGAAATCCTGGATCCGCCCCTGTGTATCAGGTTATTTTCATATGTAAATGAGGCATGGTATTTTTTAATTATTTATACTAATTAAATTCATCACCTGAACAAATAATATTGTCGACAGATTATAAAGTATGATAATTGCACATCACACAATAAATAGTAATGTCCGTTAACATTTTAAGGAAACGCGGTTATTGCCCCTGATATCAGTGTGGAAAGTTACGTCTGATATAAAATGTATAATACTACCAATCAATACTGGGGTATTGGATGTTTATTTTGCCAGAAAATGTCTCAGATGATGTCTCTGATATAAAGAACAGTTTTTGCCTACTGAGTGGGCATGTACCTTTAAAAAATCCGAAGAGCATCGACTATCGACAATTCCTGTCAAATTTCGTAAAAATCGACCTGGCTGTTATCCAGAAGGTTTTTTTTTAGCTCACCTGAGTCAAAGGTTCAAGTGAGCTATTGTCACCGCTTTTCGTCCGTCGTCCGTCCGTCCACACTTTCAAACGGCACCTTCTCCTGAACCGCTGGGCCGATGTTGATCAAACTATACAATTATGGTCCGTGGGTGAAATCTTCAGATCTGTTAAAATAATGGATATCGTCACGTAATCCAAGATGGCCACCGTAGAAAAGGAGGTCAAATTCTTAAAGAAATCTTCTTCTCGTGAACTGACAGAATATGTTGATATCATAGATCATGTGTAATTATTGTCGAAATCGGATGATACGTCGTCCCAGATGGCCGCCGAAAGGTCAAAATGTCATAATTTTCAGTAGAATTCATATCTTATTCTCACGAACCGCCTTGCCGGTGCTGGCTAAACTTCACAGTTTTGGTCCTTGGGTGAAGTATGTGAAAATGTCTAAAAAATAGCTTAAATTATTAGAAAATGTTTTTATCGCAAACCGCATGACCGATTTTAACGAAACTTGGCATGAATAATCGATAGTCGATGTTTTGTTTTCAGATTTGTTAAAATTATGACCTGGGGCCGAAAATGGGTGGGACCCGGAGGGGCAAATTTCATTTTCAATTTCATTTTTGACCGAATATGTTCATGCTAATTTTTCAAATCGAATGTTCTGACAAGACGGTCGCTCTGGTGATTTTTTTTGTCGAAATCAGACGATTATGTTATCCAATATGGCCGCCGAAAGGCCATATTTTTATTGTAGATTTCGTCTTCTTCTCACGAACCGCTTGGCCGATGTTGGCCAAATATCACAGTTATGTTCCTTGTGTGAAGCATTTTCAGATGTATTCAAGTCGATGCTTTATCGGATTTGTTAAAGGCTCATCAAATGGTGGAACCCGGGATGGTGGTGGGAGTCGAATTTCATTTTCGACCAAATGTGGTCACGTCATACATCAAATCGAATGTATCGACGAAGCAATCGCTAAAGTTCAATTGTTTCCTCATGCTATAAATACATCTCGATCATTTCAGTGCGTCACGGATGCGCCATATATAGTTGGATGATGACACATTTGTAAATGAATCTACCAGCAGCAATGCTCATTGATTTGGTAATATATAATGTATGTACTAACCTCCTAGCAATACGTTGGTGATAAATTCATATATTTGAATGTCATCCCGTGTGAATCATTATTTAAAATAATTTCCGCATGACGTAAAATGTTTCACGTCGAAGGCACCAGATTGTAACATTACAGCCTGTAATCTATTTCACCAACATTGCAAAGTATACTTTTCTAGCAAAGTATACTTTGAGGGAGAAATTTTCAATTTCAGGATAAATTTATTAATTTTTATTATACTGAATGTATTACATTATCACAGCCATTTTGGCTGTGATAATGTAATAAATTCAGTATAATAATTCTGCATACTTTTAATCGTCAAATATATGCAGTTGTTAGTTTTATATGAAATAATGCATTTCAGGAAAAATAAATGATTACTCCCTCAAAGTATACTTTGCTAGATAAGTATACCTTGCAATTTTGAAGAAATCACTACTGGTTGGTATATCGGTCATTATAACGAGTGCATAATACTATTTTGACAGCAGACCTCAAGGAGGTCCAGTTCAATCAAATACCATACATTTGATATATAACGGCGTCCGATTGGGTTGGCTATCGGTGTACAACGTGCTCGCTAGTGCTATATGCAGTCCATTTGGCTGGTTGGAAGGTCAGACCCACGCCGGGTCGCCTTGGGGCGCAGTTCGATAGTCTGCGCACGGGTGCCGACCCGGGACTCTGATATTTAGGCTACTTTCGAACAATTATACTATACGATCGATTGTGTGGCACTAAAGTGTGATTCCCATTTAGCTACATGCAGATGATACTGCATAAACAATATTTCGTCTAGTAACCGGCGCAAGAAATTTGAGTCGGTTACGAAACAAACGTGCGTTTATGCGATAGCTCTAAGTAGAGCTGAGTGGCATCTAGTCAGGAAACTACGGTGGCACAGAGGGGACATGGAAATATGTTTTACTATTCCCCTCTGTGCCACCGTAGGAAACTGCTATTGAAGACGTGAAACATTTTGCGGCGGCATGGAGTGCAATACCAGTGAAACAGGGGCCCGTTTCACTAAACTGCGTACGATTAAAATGTTCGTAAGTGCAAATATAGGATCGTCTGTAAGTTTCAATTGATGGATTTACATTTATTGAGCATAGGCTCCACACGTACATTGAAATTGAACTTACCTATCGTACTGCACGAAAATCGCTCTGATTTTATTAAAGGGACATGCCCACTCAGTAGGCACAAAATGGTCTTTATATCAGAGACATCATCTGAGACATTTTCTGGCAAAATAAACATTCATTCACCATTACCTGACGTATTGATTAGCATTATTATACATTTTATATCAGACGTAAATTTCCACACTGATATCAGGGGCGATAACCGTGCTTCCTTAAAATGTTAAAGGACATTACTATGTATTCTCTGTAATTAGTTTTTGATGTGCAATGATCATACTTTATAATCTGTCGAAAATATTATTGTTTCAGGTGATTCATGTAATTAGTATAAATTATTAAAAAATAGCATGCCTCATTTGCATATGAAAATAGCCTCATACCACCGCGCGTCACTATCAGTAAAATAAATATTTCTAAATGATTATATATGTATAGCGGGCACTTGTAATGTTTAGAACTGGTTGAATAGTGACACAATTATACACTTATTTAATTCCTATACAGAACATTTTGTGCCTACTGAGTGGGCATGTACCTTTACTATTGGAAACGGTTTCTCACGTAAATAAATGTGTTGTGACACATACCGAAACATGTGACGAAATTCGTGGCAAATACTCGTGAATGTTCATAATTTCCTTGTTTTACCTAAAACCAATACAAATAATTAGATCACTAATAGTACACGTATTATAAAATTAACGTGAATTTTATCGAACTTATCAGAAATAAACATATTCACATTAAATAAAATGCTTGGTTATGCGGATAAAATAGAATTTCCCAATGTGCAATATATCATTCAAATTGCTTGTTCAATCCTGCATGTCTTCCTGTTTCTATTTGTGAATGGGACTTATAAATATATGCCTTTATGCTATATGTAGTGCTATACACGCATACCTTATTTTCTCCTCTACGTTGACAACGATTTGGCAAACTCAGCTCTATCTAGTTGCGGGTCAGTGTATATTTGTGATCAGTGTAGCTCCTAATCAAATAGCACACTCCTGTAGCCGGATAACGATATATATTGCTTGTCAGAAGTATGGTGGGCGTTTAATTGATAGAATGGCGAGCAGTGCAGATCCTGATCAGACTGTGCGGATGCACAGGCTGATCAGGATCTACACTGATCGCAGAATCCATAAGCCCCAATTCTCTAGTCACAGATCTACACTGATCGCAGAACGCATAAGCCTCAGTCCCAGAAGTATGGTGAGCGTTTCATTGATGGAATGGCGAGCAGTGCAGATCCTGATCAGACTGTGCGGATGCACAGGCTGATCAGGATCTACACTGATCGCAGAATCCATAAGCCCCAATTCTCTAGTCACAGATCTACTTGATCGCAGAACGCATAAGCCTCAGTCCCAGCAGTATGGTGAGCGTTTCATTGATGGAATGGCGAGCAGTGCAGATCCTGATCAGACTGTGCGGATGCACAGGCTGATCAGGATCTACACTGATCGCAGAATCCATAAGCCCCAATTCTCTAGTCACAGATCTACACTGATCGCAGAACGCATAAGCCTCAGTCCCAGAAGTATGGTGAGCGTTTAATTGATGGAATGGCGAGCAGTGCAGATCCTGATCAGACTATGCGGATGCACAGGCTGATCAGGATCTACACTGATCGCAGAATCCATAAGCCCCAATTTCTCTAGTCACAGATCTACACTGATCGCAGAACGTATAAGCCTCAGTCCCAGAAGTATGGTGAGCGTTTCATTGATGGAATGGCGAGCAGTGCAGATCCTGATCAGACTGTGCGGATGCACAGGCTGATCAGGATCTACACTGATCGCAGAATCCATAAGCCCCAAATTCTCTAGTCACAGATCTACACTGATCGCAGAACGCATAAGCCTCAGTCCCAGAAGTATGGTGAGCGTTTCATTGATGGAATGGCGAGCAGTGCAGATCCTGATCAGACTGTGCGGATGCACAGGCTGATCAGGATCTACACTGATCGCAGAATCCATAAGCCCCAATTCTCTAGTCACAGATCTACACTGATCGCAGAACTCATAAGCCTCAGTCCCAGAAGTATGGTGAGCGTTTCATTGATGGAATGGCGAGTAGTGCATATCCTGATCAGACTGTGCGGATGCACAGGCTGATCAGGATCTACACTGATCGCAGAATCCATAAGCCCCAATTCTCTAGTCACAGATCTACACTGATCGCAGAACGCATAAGCCTCAGTCCCAGAAGTATGGTGAGCGTTTAATTGATGGAATGGCGAGCAGTGCAGATCCTGATCAGACTATGCGGATGCACAGGCTGATCAGGATCTACACTGATCGCAGAATCCATAAGCCCCAATTCTCTAGTCACAGATCTACACTGATCGCAGAACGCATAAGCCTCAGTCCCAGAAGTATGGTGAGCGTTTCATTGATGGAATGGCGAGCAGTGCAGATCCTGATCAGACTGTGCGGATGCACAGGCTGATCAGGATCTACATTGATCGCAGAATCCATAAGCCCCAATTCTCTAGTCACAGCCACATATTCGTACACTCATCCTCGTGTATACTAGCACGAATGTTTCGCGATCAGATCTGCGAATAGTGTAAACCCTGATCAGACTGCATGAATGCGCATGCTGATCTCGGTATACAGTGGACGCCGAATATATGTGCCTGGTGCCCGTTTCACTAAACTTCATACGACTAAAATGTTCGTAAGTGCAAAATTATGATACTATGTAAATTTCACATTAACAACGTTTTCTTGTAAACAAGTATTGGATTTCCATTTATTGAGCATAGGCTGCATATGCTCAATACATGTAAATCCATCAATTGAAATTTCCAGTCGATCCTAAATTTGCACTTACGAACATTTTAGTCGTACGAAGTTTAGGGAAACGGGCCCTGCAGATTCTGCAAATGCCAATTTATCCCGTCAACACAGTGCGTTTGTGCCGTGAAACACAGTGCCGTGAAACATTTTTGATATCCAGTCAATACTATTTTTGCATTTTAAAGCCATTTTTGTTTAGGTGTTGACGGGATAAATAGAATAGTAGGTTAGTGCCGTGAATGGGAAAACAAATCTGGCGCGGCACGGAAACGGGATGTGCTCGGCAGAGCCTCGCCCATCCCGTTTCCTGAGCATTGCCAGATATTTTCCCATTCACGGCACTAACCTACTATTCTCTATCTATTTTCCTTATTTCTGAACCAAAATATATGTTGTGACCACTCATTTGAACCGTCTCAAATGAGTGGTCACAACATATACTTCTGATGAGAAATAAAGAAATTCTTGAGCCTTGCCGGATATGTTTTCCCATTCACGGCACTAACCTACTATTCTCTATATCCTGACCATCCAGAAGTGTATCTACATGTATATATTACCAGTAACTCTGACGTCACAACACATTCACTGACGGTGTATACTGCGATCGTTTGTTGAATATTGCTCAAACTGTTACATGCGACACGTCATGAGAAACAGTGACCTATTTCCGATGCGGCTGGTGACCAGTGACAACTGAGCGAACGTCTACATTACTATATATATAGCGCGTTTAAAGGTACATGCCCACTCAGTAGACACAACATGTTCTTTATATCAGAGACATCATCCTTGGCATTTGCTTGCAAAATAAACATTCATTCACCATTATCCCACGTATTGATTGGCAGTATTATACATGTTATATCAGATGTAAATTTCCACTGATATCAGGGGCAATAACCGTGTTTCCTTAAAATGTTAACGGACATTAATTACTATTTATTCTCTGTATTTATTTTTTGATGTGCAATGATCATACTCTATAATCTGTCAAAACTATTATTTGTTCAGGTGACACATTTAATTAGCATAAATAATAATAATAATAAAAAAAAAACATCATGCCTCATTTGCATATGAAAATAGCCTGATACCACCGCGCGTCACTATCAGTAAAATAAACATTACTAAATGATTATAACTGTATCGCGGGCACTCTTAATTTTTAGAACTGGTGGCATAGTGACACAATTATACACTTATTTAATTTATATAAAGAACAGTATGTGCCTACTAAGTGGGTATGTACCTTTAAGTCAGCACATAGGCAGTGATTTGTGTACGTCCGATGTTTTATTTTTATTTTAGCTTATTTCTCAACGACAAAAATGGTTGGGCAGCTCATTAATATCGTCTTGATGGGAAAATATGACTTCATAGAGGAAAATGAAAACAAAAAAAAAAGAGGCAAAATTTAATTCAGGGTTATAATGGGTAAGCAAGTGTTCGTTCTTGTATGCTCCAATTAAACAACTACAGTCTGTTCCACGTTTTGCTGCCGACAAACGTTTGGCCATTAAACACATTAAATCTAAAAAATATTTAAAAGTAAATACTTTTTCATCAATAACAAAAAAGTCACCCTCCCCAAAAAGATTATTGATGAAATTCCATCAAATATTGATTTTATTGCGAAAAAAAGTATAAAAAAACGAAACAATTTGGAAATTGACTCTGAAACCTGGCGAGATAGCTTGAAAATGATGTAACTAAGAAAACAAAAGTAAGATTTTGAAAATCGGTCCACAAATAAAAAAAAAATATTAAAAATCTATGTTTAGCCCCCATGTTAAATTCCCATAGGAAAATCGTTTTTTCACAATAAAATCAATATTTGATGGAATTTCATCAAACAATTTTTTTTGGGGAGGGTGACTTTTTTTGTTATTGAGAAAAAAGTACTTATTTTTAAATATTTTCTAGATTTAATGTGTTTAATAGCCAAAAGTTCGTCGGCAGAAAAACGTGGAACAGACAGTAGGTCCCATATCGCCAGGGTGGATCAGATATGGTAATGTAATGATAACCAGATAAAGACGCTAGTTAACGTTGGCAAAACTGTTGACATTTGATGATATCGATGATATAATACACCAGTACATTGTCAATGATACACCATACATATATACACCAGGTTTGTTGACGACAACTGTGGACTCGGATTATACATGTACTAAGTGGTATAAATCGGTCATATATAATAGGTTACCCACCTTAGAAAACCACGATTAACTTTCCGGGGGCGGATCTGGAGGGGTTGCAACCCCATCCCCCATCACGCACCCCGTTCAGCCACGGAGTTGGAGTCTGAATTGATGCGCCGGAAGTAGTTATACTAAATTTGCGCGTGATTTTCCAAGTTCGGTTACAATCTATTTATAAGACTGGACTGTATAGTAGTAGGGTCTGCTCAGCCTGTCTGTGCCAGGTGTGTGCACTGGCGCGTGTGGATGCTGGCAGCAAACAACGAGCCGTGACGTCAGGAATGTACGTCCTTGGTAACTAATTCAGATGGGCGTAGCCGCGAATAGGACTTCCACTCGTTATCCGGTCTGGATTAAAACACTCAACATACTAGGACGCTGTGTGCAGACGACAGTGCTGAACATACATATATATATAGAATAGCCGTTAATTAAATGGTGTCGTATGTTGATTAATTTTGTTCTCTCTATTTTCTCTCAACAAAACAATGGTTTGGCAGCGCTTTAGAATCATTTCCAATGGAAATGGAAATGATTCTAAAGTGCTGCCAAACCATATTTTGTATTCAGCAAATAGTCAAACTATGAAACAACAGCAGACGACATGTTTGTTCCCCGCATTTCTAATGTTAAATGTTTTTAAACGGTTTGTGCTATTAAAGCGGAGTTTGAAAGCACATGCAACTCGTCTGTGTTAAACGCAGTATACATAATTACGTCCGCGTATGTAGTACACGTACGATAGAGATCTAAGTATGTACAGTGTGTAGTGACTCACTTTGATGTTTTGGAGATATTGACTGCATGTGATACGAGTAAATATAAATTCAATGAGACTTCGGAACAGGTCTGTATGTTTGTATTGTGGTTACCGCCAATGCGCTGTAATTATCGGGCGATCAAATGAATGCAGTTGCGTAATAAATAATAGTTTTAGCTTTTCGTGACTACATGTCATGTGGATTAATCTCGATGACGGACAAGGAAGTGTTTACTTTCATATTCGATCTTGTTTTTAAATGCGGGTAATGAATTTAATATCTAGTTAAGGGTATAAGAAGTTTACATATCGAACTTATCACTGGAATTTGGATACGAGTCGCGTGAATACACGTGAATACATCAGACGGAATATGTGACTGTAACTGGAGAAATGGGGCTTGTGGGATTTGTGACCAGTGTAGTTCCTGATCAAATAGCACACTCATGTAGCCTGATACGTGTGTTTCATTGACGGAATGGCAAAAAGTGTATATCCAGATCAGACTGTGCGGATGCACAGGCTGGTCTGGATCTACACTGGTCGCAAAACCCACAAGCCCCATACTCCAGTCACAACCTGAACATTATTAAATATAGGTAAATTATATAACCAAATATGAATACAAATTGTTCATCAATTTACGTGGATGACAACCGCCCGCATGAAGTGGGAATCAAAGTGTTTTATTGGCGGAATGGCGAAAAGTGTATATAATATGCTGGTATATTTGATAATTACATGTTACTATTGAACATGTACATGTATTAGCGGCAAATGCAGCTCCGGTGAGAGTATCAGCAGTTTATAGTAACACCGATTCGTGTTTGGTATATGCGTGACATTGTGAACTACATCATGGTCACGGTGACGCATGCGCTGACGTCATGTCAACGTAACTGCACCGTGACGGACGTGCCTGTGTACGCAGACGACATTCTGCAACCGCTCAGCCAGGGTTTGGTGTCGGCGTCCATGCCCGTGCTGTGTGTCATTGTCGTCATCATGGTCGTCGGCACGGGCGGCAACCTTCTCGTCTTCCTCACATACAGCAGACGACTCCACCAGAGCTCTACGTACTTCTTCATTTTCTGTCTGGCGTCCTTCGACCTCATCAACTGCTGTTTCGGATTGCCGTTTGAGATATACGATATTCTTCACCCGCTAACGAACGACCGACCGTGGCTTTGTAAGTTTCACAAAATGATCGCCTTCGCAGCAGATCTGTCGTCTGGATACATCATCGTCTGCATCTCATTTGACAGATACATGAAAATATCCCGCCCATACAGAGGCCTCAACAGACGGACATCCAAGTTAGCGGCCATCTTCATCACCGTGTCGGCATTGATAATTAGCTCCATGTCTCTGTTCGTGTACGGCACGGAAAGTGTCCCTATCGTTTCTCATCTGGAAATCACGGGACACCGGTGTGGTATTGAAGACTTCGCCAAGACTACCGCCGTCCCGTTGGTATTTAGCGTCACGCTACTGGTGTGTTTCGCGATCGCAGTCGCGATTCTGTTAGTGGTCTACACGCGGCTGGGGCTCCAAGTTCGCCAGTGGAATAAACGGCGGAAACCTGATGTTCTGAAAATGGCGCCAGATTTGGTTAACACGTGTTCCGGCGAATCGACGTCCAGGTGTGATTCACAAACTAACGGCGCGCAGCAACAACATTCGGAAGGTCAGGACTGCTCGCGCTCTGAGCCAATCATTGAAGCGGGAACACCAGACAGCATACATGGTCAGACAGTCAATGCTGATGAACGGGAAATGACGGAAATACAACCGACCGCAAGCCTTTTAAAGCCCGCTTATGTTAGAGAACTATCGCGTTCACTTGACCGGAAAAATGGTGCCATTCGGTTCGTCAGCTTTCACCAAAATGGTTGCAGTACGTTACCCTTAAAACTTGTGAAAGGTGTGTCTGTAAACGGTCGGAAAGCAGATTTGAGTAGGCGACGATCGATGTTGAACAGTATTTCCGTGTTCAAGAAGCACATGCGACTGAGCAAAACAACGCTGATGTTTATTGTGGCGACTGTTGCATTCGTTACGTGTCACATACCCTACATTTGTATGAAACTTATCAATGTGCTGGGCCCACCAGACCGAGTGAACCAGTCTAATGTCGAGCTGACATTGCACAAACTCGCAGAATACTCATTTGTTATAAGTTACGCCTTAAATCCGCTCATATATAGCTTCGTGAACCCTAAATTTCGGACAGAATGTAAACATTTACTACAGGAGATAGTCAACAAAATGTGCAAAAGAACACGAACGTATAATCTGAATTAACCCTTTGAACCCGAAAGCCCGCTATATCGGTTTATGCAAACAGTGCCGATGAGCCGGCTCGTAACGAGCCGTCTCATCAGGATCTGCACTTTTTGAAAGAAATTTTCATATTTTTGAGAACAAACAAATATCCCCTTTTCATAAATGGACTCGTCTGAAAACCATTTTGTGACGGTTGGATTGGTTGCAAAATTAACATATCAAAATCCATTCCAGTTTCTTAGGGGTGAAAGGGTTAAATATACAGTGGCGTAGCCACTTGCAGAGGGGTGCGATTTATCTAATCGACTATAGTGACTTTAAAGCTATAGGTTTCACATGTGTTGTAGTAATTTCCCTCAGAAAAAAGTGAGTTAAAGTAAACTACTTGCGAACTAACACTTGAAATCTACCCCCGTACGGACGGACGGACGGTACGGGAGTAGATTGCAAGAGTTACTGTTCGCAACTAAAAGTAAAGACGCACATCTAACCAAATGTTAGCGGGTGCGTTCGCAGCCTTTGCACTCCCTCCCCTGGCTACGCCACTGTAACTCGCTATGAATTGACTGAATACACGTTAAAGTTACATGTCCACCCAGTAGGCACAAAGTGTTCTTTATAGGAATTAAATAAGTGTATAATTGTGTCGCTATTCCGCCAGTTCTAAAAATTACGAGTGACCGCTATATTGATAAAATCATTTAGTAACATTTATTTTATTGATAGTGACTCGCGGTGGTATCATGCTATTTTCATATGCAAATGAGGCATGATCTGTTTTAATTATTTATACTAATTAAATGTGTCACCTGAAAAATAATATTTTCGACAGATTATAAAGTATGATCATTGTACATCAAAAAATAAATACGGAGAATAAATAGCAATGTCCGTTAACATTTTAAGAAAACACGGTTATCGTTTTTGATATCAGTGTGGAAATTTACGTCTGATATAAAATGTATAATAATGCCACAGGTGATGGGAACAACTAATCTGATAGTATATTGATCGTTGTATAAATATACTATATATATTCTGTCATTTGATTTTTTTCCCGTCACCTGTGAATAATGCCAATCACTACGTGTGGTAATGGTGAATGCATGTTTATTTTGCCAGAAAATGTGTGAGATGATGAATGATGTATGTAACAGTTTGTGCCTACTGAGTGTGCATGTACCTTTAACTGACAGCAACGTGTGGTATCGTGTATTGACTCGATACGCGTAATAGCCGGTATGGGTGTCACCAGCATTTTCGACTTTCAGCTGTGAAGCAACCGAAATCTGTAAGGGGTCCAGGCCTGGGGGCCGTGTCACTAAACTTCGTACGACTAAACTGTTCGTAAGTGCAACATTATGATAGTCTGTAAACTTCACATTATCACTGATTTCTTGTATTGTATTCTTGCATTTATTGGATTTATATGTATTGAGCATAGGCTGCTCAATAAATGTAAATCCATCAATTGAAATTTCCAGACGATCCTAAATTTGCACGAACAGTTTAGTCGTACGAAGTTTAGTGAAACCTGCACCCCTTACAGATTTCGGATGCTTCACAGGCTCGGAGATATTTTGATTTCTAGAAGCCAAATGCTGCATTCGAGTATGTTATTACAACAAATATCTCCTGTGCAAAGAGTGTTGGGTCCATTTAAGAAGCGTATTCTGAAAATTAGCATTTGTAATACGTGTAACGCCGCTTGGCTGTAATTTGTTAGTAACGCATTTGATTAGTATAATGACTGCTCATTCATGCATTGAAAATAGCTATCGCGGACCTAATTTGTATATACAAGATCCTGCTGACTCCAGCAAGGGGGTTCGTACGAACACATCAAACGTCCTCTGACGACGCCCTTGTCAGGGTCACAACTACTTTGGCTGACGTTCCATTGTTCGATGGGTGTCACATGATCTAATGATGTTAGTGTAACGATGCAATGCAAACAAGTCCTAATTCATTTTAATGAAACTCATGCATATTGTATTTGCCAATATCTAGCTAAAACGTTACCTGATAAATAGAATACACTGCCCGTGGCCTTTGATATCAAGTTTACCAGGCTCGTCTCGGAATGGCCGGAGATTCTGTTGCGTTTCCAAGCCGTGTCTAATAAC
This sequence comes from Conchocele bisecta, assembly GCA_029237695.1. NCBI lineage: Eukaryota > Metazoa > Mollusca > Bivalvia > Lucinida > Thyasiridae > Conchocele > Conchocele bisecta. The sequence continues at coordinate 46,951,689 of CM055265.1, read as the reverse complement.
CTTGATATCAAAATCCACTAGCCTGGCATACTCCAGTATATGTATTGGCAAATGTAGCGCCCATTGGACGATGCAGTATATCCCATGATAGATATATTTTGTTTCATCTTTTCATATTGTTTGGAAGTTCTATCTCGTACAATACCAGCCGTGTTTGCCATTGCATCCTGGGTACATGTGCGGATACAGTGCCTCTACAATTTTTTTTTATATATTTTAAGCACACAGAAAGTACCATTTAACTGTTGAGTATGACTTTGAAAATTCCCCTGGGATAACTCTGCAAAGCACTCCGGTATCATCGGTAGCAGCTGGTCTGCTACGGGCGATACTGGCGTGTTTTGCAGACTTACGTTTACCGCTTCGATCAAAATCCACGACCCCTTTAAACTTAAATCCTGGACCCGCCCCTGGTGTAGAGACAGGCCAGCATGCGCTTCCGCAGTGTATGTTCACAGGTGTAAGACTTGGGCTTAGGACCCAGACATTTTACATTTTACACCTGTGTGTTTATTATGTTATGTTAAGTGATGGATTGTGGTCTAGGGGTTAGAACACCTGACTTCCAATCCGAAGATTGTGGGTTCAAATCTCGCCTTATGCGTCAAGCATGCGTTCATAGTATTTTCATCCCACTGGTCTGTCTGATGAGACTTTAAACTGTGGTCCCGTCTCTATATGACCCTAGCTGTTGATGAGACGTTAAACCCATTCACTTATGTTATGTTCAAATATTTCACTTGTGTGTTTATTAATGGCCAACACTGGCTTCCATTCAGTTGCCGTGAAGCAAATAAAAAACTTCCAGCAAACTATGTACATTAGTATGGTATCAGTTGTTGAGAGCACATGTCAAATGGTCGAAACATACGTTATGTTATAGCCTGGCTTTGGAATTACCACCCTAGTCGTACGGGGCGCCAAGTGGGACATGGCTCAATTTTGTCAACAAAATTCATTTTTGTTCCACAAAATTCAATTCTGTGTCACAAAATTCACTTTTGTGCCACAAAATTCAATTCTGTGTCACACAATTCAATTCTGTGTCACAAAATTCAATTCTGTGTCACAAAATTAATTCGTGTCACAAAATTCAATTCTGTGTCACAAAATTCAATTCTGTGTAACAAAATTCAATTCTGTGTCACAAAATTCTGTGGCACACAATTCAATTCTGTGTCACAAAATTCAATTCTGTGTAACAAAATTCAATTCTGTGTCACAAAATTCAATTCTGCACACGCATGTAAGAAGGACTACCATTGGTCAGAAACTGCACTGGAGAAATGGGTCACGGTCGCAGATCTACACATTCAATGTCGATGATTCATTTCTCATTCTGCCGATGATTCATTTCTCATTCTGCCATTTTGCTTCAACTGTCTCCAAACAGTGAAACGTTGACAAACCCATTCGTATTTAAACTCATTTGCGTTATAATTGTACACATAATTCATGTACATGTAGATCTCCCGCGAGTACTGACGTCATTTATTGTGTATCGCAAGGTACATCTGCCCCAGTTAAATCAATAATACACGCGCTGTGGCCTGTGTTCTGACTGCTGTCTGTGTTTATAAACAGAATGTGTGTATTTGGGCCATTTGAGGAAACCATTTGTAGTATTTGTGTAGATACCATGGATACTAAGATGGTGTATACTTTAAATAATGCATGTAGACACATAGTTGCGAACACGTAACTTCGCAACTAGTAGACACAGATCCAATACCATTTGTTTCACAAGGTTAGATCTACTGTTAGAATACGACGTCATCTAATGTCATTTTCGAGCATAAAACGTTACCTGATAAATAGAATACCAGGCTAGTGTATTTTAATATCAAGTTTATCAGGCTCGGCTCGGAAACGGTAGGAATTCCTCGGCAAGCCTCGGAATTCCTATGCGTTTCCTAGCCTTGCCTGATAAATTTGATATCAAAGTACACTAGCCTGGTATTCTCTATATATGGGCATGCTCTCAGGTCTAGCTATGTCCCGGCTACTTTATGTTTGACCCTGTTTACATAATTGAGGGAAAATTCTGAATATTTTTTTTATTTCTCCTTCAAAGTATATATGCTTATATGGTGTCCCACAAAACTGAATTTTCTTCACAAAACTCAATTCTGTCTTACAAAATTGAATCCTTTATAACAAAAATGAATTTTGTATACGAAACGTATGCAGAATTGAATTTTGTGACACAGAATTGAATTAGAATTGAATTTTGTGACACAGAATTGACAGAATTGAATTTTGTGACACAGAATTGAATTTTGTGACACAGAATTGAATTTTGTGATTTTTAGTGTTACAAAACTCAATTTTGTACACATAATTAACCTGTCCTGCATGGCCCCCCGTAAATCGTGTCCCATTATTTTGCCTAAAAATTGTGGCTGTGACTGGAAAAATGTGGCTTAAGAGATTTGTGACCAGTGTCGTGTCTGATCAAATAGCACACTCATGTAGCCTGATAACGATATATATTGCTTACTACACGCATGACTGGTGTTTCATTGATGGAATATAGAACAGTGCAGATCCTGATCAGACTGTGCGGATGCACAGGCTGATCTGGACCTACATTGATCGCAAAAGCATAAGGCCCATTGCTTCAGTCACAGCCACATATACATATGTTCCGGCTCTAGCATTATCACCATTGTCGTGTTACCTTATTGCGCCGACATTAATTTCGAAAATCGGTCATGAATGTATTCCGTGAATGATAACACAAATGAAAGGGTCAGGGGGCCGTTTCACTAAACTTCGTACGACTAAGCTATTCGTAAGTGCAACTTTAGGATCGTCTGGAAATTCCAATTGATGGATTTACATTTATTGAGTATGCATATGCATATGCAGCCTATGCTTAATAAATTTAAATCCAATAACTGATTACAAGAAAATATTGTTATTAATGTGAAATGTACAGACTATCATAATTTTGCACTTACGAACATTTTAGTCGTACGAAGTTTAGTGAAACGGTCCCCAGTGGAATAATGTGGCATACTCCTAATGGAGTTATCCCCCTTGTTCCGCTGACGCTTTCAATTCACAGCTCATTAGGCCACGGGCCAAATATGGACCCCCCCCCTATGGTACATAAGCAGACACATTTTTCTGATAATTACAATCAATTACGAGTTTAATGCAACTTGTCTGCGCTCTGTAACCCGCTGGATGAATGTATGGAACCATTTTGAAGTATACCACCCAGCAACTTTTTGCCATATTAAAAAATCACACTTTTTGTAAAAATGTGACAACATTATATTGTTAAACACGGAAACTGCTGTTGTTTTGCAGGTTTTGAGAGATATTTATATCAATACTTTGCATTTAAGCACAATTAAGGACCATCCGGTCATTTTAAGCAAATAGGTTGCATATTTAATTACCCCACCCACTCCCTTTCAATGGTAACACATGTATTGCCACACATCTCTTCCCATACGGTATTTATAAATTGTAACTATGGAAAATATACATGCATGTGATCATGAAAGATGTGCAAACTATAGTTCCTGTTTTTCTTATGCTTACTGCACATGATACTAAGTTAACCACAACTGAATTTGAAACCGTTACCCCACCCACTAAATCTACAATGTACATTTTACACATATTGAGTTTCATTAGCTGTCTCCACTTACATTTACTTTTAACTGGTACATATGAATAGTCAACTACTTCAACATGACACTGGCGTCATTGCATACACAAAAATATCGTGAGTTGTCATGATGAACGTGCATGGAGTGAAGTATGTATAGCAGCAGAAATTCCCCACATTATCGGGCAAGAAATGATTCGATATTTACAACAAGATCAATGCTATATTGTGAAATAGAACATGTTAAATGTGAGCATCGATATAATGCACAACAACAGTTATAGACATGCGTAGACGGATTTGCGTATGATTATACAACAAGGTAATTAATTTTGAATCAAAGTTTGAAGCATCGCGCCTGTGGCGGGGACAATCCCCACAACATCAGGTAAGAAACTATTCATTATTTGCATCGTCACATCAAATATTGTTCATGAAATCATTAACATATACATAGCATCACATATATATAGACATACATACATACATACATACATACATACATACATACAGTTACATAATGTGTCCAGGGCTTTCATTGTTCTTGATTTGTGGATGAGTATACAACAAGGTAATTCATTTTCACTCAGGATTGAAAGCCTCGACACCAGGTAAGAAATATTTCGATATTTACAATAACAGATGAAATAAAATATGGTACACAATATCATTGACATATTCATATCAGCATATATAGACATACAATGCACATACGGTTACATAATGTGTCCGGTGCATTCGTTGTTCTTGATTCACGTATGGTTGGTTACAACAAAGTAATTCATTTTCAATCAGGTTCGGAAGCATCGCACCTGTGGTGGAGTCAATACCCACGGCATCAGGTACGAAACTCTTCGATATTTTCTGACATCAACAGCGCTCATGTATTATCCTAACATGCTGTACAAATCGTAGATACATATCTTAAGAGAAGCAACCTAGTCATATGCTTCATCCACATCAAACATGCTATCTAGTAAGCTGTCAGGCTCAGGGGCATTTGTTTCATCAACATCCACCGTATCCACTTCTTCCTCTTCTTCTACCAATAGATCTATCATTTCAGTTGGCAGGTAATCCCCCTCTGTCCATTTGCACTCCAGTGTTCCGTTTATGACCTCCCACCCACGGCCAGTTGGTGGCGGTATGCATGCATTCGATTGGTCAGCGCTGCACCAAATGAGGGTTTGGTGATTAGCTCTCATTATATACATTCTCAACGATGACCTGCATGGTGGCAAAATGCTAAGATCAGCGCCATTGTAACTTGACAGCAGCTCTCCTGACTTGGGACTGAACTTTTGCAGGAATAGCTCCATGCGCAGTTTGTTTATGCCTGTAATATTAGTACTAGTACTAGTACAAGTACTACTGTACATCAGACACACAAAGTGTTCAAGGTCTTCGAAGAGTTGTTGTTTTACAGAAGGGGACAAACCCAACTGCATGAATTCTGGGTGCCTTTGAAGTAGTTTTAGCGGTGTCACCTTTCCACGACGAACGAAAGCACTCGTGCTGTTACAACCGATGAACGCATGAAGTGCTGGCAATGCCAAACACAGCTGCGTACCAACCTCAGAAATGGTACCGTGTATGTCAAGCAGTCGTCGTTTGTTGCCGACACCGGTGTCAAACAGCACACGCTGTTTCACCTGCTGTGTAAACCTGGGTAACAGTACAAACACGTCGGTATCTGGAGATCTGACAACAATTGTATTGTTCTCCGATACATGCGATGCATGATGCAAACAATGCAATACCAGCCGTGTGTCTGCTTCCTCTTGTGACGAATTCAGTTCTTCTATTTCGTCAGTGTGTGTTGATATGCCATCCATACTAGTTAATTTGACGCATTTGGTTTCACACACAAACACAATTGTTCTTCCCTTCACCTTGTGTGCGTATTTATCTTGCATCCATTCATTAAGTAGGAGTTTGCACAATTGTGTCTTGTTCACATCGTTCGAGAGGAACTTCTTCCAGTCACGTGGAACCTTTGTCAGTGGTCCCTTGATCAAGTAGGTATTTGTGGTACCTCTTCGTTGTCGTTCATTGGTTTTAATTGACGGAGGATGGTACGTGTCTGTTACAAAATCCACACATTCTCCTTTCGGCATTTGGTCATATAGACTCTCCGCCAGATCTGCAAATATGTTGAGCAAAGCAGTTTGCATATGTAGAATTTCATTTCCGTCAATGATGTAGCTCACCTGTTCTAGCGGAGGCCTGTCAACCATATGCGTCTGCCCTTCCAGTTGGTGCATCAATTTCGCTTTGTCAGTCCTTGCCGGTGATCCATCAGCTGTTGCAAGCGACCATGGAACTGGAACTAACGGGTAACTGAAGACCTCAGCCATGTCAATGTTGTTCCAGAGTGCAATGGAAACGAGCTGTCCAAATACATTCCGTTCTGCTACTAGTTCCTTTGACTTTCGCTGTGGACTCCTAAGTGTCACCGATTTTGCAAGCGTTGCAAATGTCTTGAGTTTGTGTTGCTTTATTGGCGCATGGAAGCTGGCAGATCTTTCTACAGATAGACTTCAGTCTGCACCTGGCAGCTAATTTGTGACGTTGACTGACAAAATGTACCGAAAGACATTTGAGACCAGCGTAACGCCAGATGTGACAGTATGATACTGGCACATGCTGTTCGCTATTCAATCTATATTATGAGGTGTCATTTCTATTGAATATATTAGATCCAGAATAGACTGCATGTCAATACATGTGTAAGTCAAGACATCCATAGGTCGCATATGTCATAAGATTAGGCCATGGGCCAAATATGGAAAACCTACCCCTGCGTAAAACACACATTATATTACGCAATTGTCATGTATATTGATATCCATCACATGGCATTAATTTGTACAAAGTGGTTCAAATGCCACTTATCATCAGTTAACATGGACAATTGTTAACATGGAAAATTGTTGAAAAAACGTCTTTTTTGGCGGCCATTTTGAAACTTTCTACCATGCTGTCAAGTCAATATGTATTACATAATTGATATGCATATTGATATGCATTACAAGGTATAAGTTTTACAATGTTAATAGCGGTTCCAATAACACTTAACAGCAGTTACAGTGCAAAATTTTCACAAAACACACACTTTTTGGCGGCCATTTGAAAATAGCGGCCATTTGGTAAAATAAATTGATTTTGAATGTATCACACACTGTTTTATATTAAATTAGGTAGTAGATAAGAACGATTTAGAAAATGTAAACATCATAGTGGCGTTATGTACCACAGGGGGTGGGGGGGGGGGGGGGGTGGGGGGGGGGGGTAGGGGGGGGGGGGGGTGGGGGGGGGGGGGGGGGGGGGGGGGGGGGGGGGGGGGGGGGGGGGGGGGGGGGGGGGGGGGGGGTATTGGTGGCCCAAAGACTACATGTGAAAGCCAAGGAATTAATACTGAGGGACTGACTTTAATATAACATCATTTGTTTCAAAGATTAATGGCTTTGTAAATCTGACTGACGAGGTGTACACGAATTAATAATAACCTGCATAAAACGAAATTGTGGCTGTGACTGGAGAAATTGGGATTATGGGATGTGTGCTCTTGATCAAATAACAGACTCCTGGGGCAGACTCCTGGGGCCCGTTTCACTAAACTTCGTACGACTAAAATCTTCGTAAGTGCAAAGTTAGGATCGTCTGGAAATTCCAATTAATGGATTTACATTTATTGAGCATAGGCTGCATATGCAGCCTATGCTCACAATAAATGTAAATCCAATCATTATTTACAAGAAAACATTGTTAATGTGAAATTCACAGACTATTATAATTTTGCACTTACGAACATTTTAGTCGTAAGAAGTTTAGTGAAACGGCCCCCAGTAGCCTGACAATCATTACAAACTCTGTGTTATTAATTATATTGTTTGTGAGAAACATGATGGGTGTTTTATTGATGGAATGGCGAACAGGGCAGATTCACAGGCTGATCTGGATCTACACTGATCGCAAAACCCATAGGCCCCATTTATCCAGTCACAACCGCACATTAGTGATGGATATTTCTGAACTTGAATTAGACAACGGTAGGCATGCCAGTCAGTCACATAGACATAACACTTGAGTGTGTATACTTTATATAGTATCAGGCCCGTACGCAGAGGGGGTGCGACGAGGGCCCCCACCCCATTAACCCTTTCGACACAAAGGCTTGTATAGTGGTATTGGCAAAAAGTGTAGATACAGACGAGCCGTCTCATCAGGACCTGCACTTTTTGCAAGTAATTTTCATAATTTTGAGAACAAAAACACCACATGTTCATAAATGGACTCGTCTTAAAATCATTTTGTGATGATTGGATTGGTTGCAAAATTAACATATCAAAATCCATTCCAGTTACTTCGGGGTTAAAGGGTTAATCTGCCGAGTAGAGGTCCGTCATCGGATGTGCAACACAAAATGTTTAGTCTTTCGCGCCGTCGATAACGCACCCCACACCCCTAAATTAATTCCTGCGTATGCGCATGAATATGTGTATGGCACAGACATGTTATGGTGCTTAAAATGATGACATGACAGTATACATGTAGAATTTTCCAAATTTTTTTCAGGATTCAATGAATTCCGACATTTGCATTTTTGGAACATGATATTTTGTTTCAGCGCCAAAACTGTTTGTGAGATATGGGAATTTGAAAGTTGGGGACATGTAATTACAAGTATGTATATCCTCATCGCTATCTAGAACGGATTTCCTTAATGTTGCCAAGTCGTTCGAACCTAAACTTCAGGTCACGTACAGAGTAGCTGAGAACGTCGAACAATCACTCAGTTTCACCCTGTCTCCAATCAACTAACACTTGCCATCATTCTCAACAAGCCGGCATTAACCATCGAAAGGCGGGAAATAAATAGTGTTACCGTCTGCTGTTTATCCTTTCAACTTATTTCTTAACCCTTTCACCCGTTAGTAACTTTGAAAGTTAATTTTCCGACCAATCCAATCGTCACAGAAAGATTTTCAGACTAGTCCATTTATGAAAACGGTGTTTTTTTGTTCTCAAAAATATGAAAATGGCTTGCAAACAGTGCAGATCCTGATGAGATGGCTCGTCACAAGCCGGCTCATCTGGATCCACACTGTTTGCCAATACCACTATACATATATGCAGTGTTGAAAAGGTTAACAACATAAAAGGTGGAAACAGACGAATTGTAGCCTATAAATACACAGCAGACGTTAATACAGCGTTGGAAGGGCACCAGGCTGAAAAAAAAGTTGCTATGCTTGTAGATCCTGAACATTTTGCACGGTTAATCTTTCTGGCTGGGACTGGAGAAATGGAGATTATGGGTTTTGCTATCTGTAGATCCAGATCAAGATCTGCACTGTTCGGTATTCCATCAATGAAACACTCGACATGCTTCTAACAAGCAATATAGATCGTTATCAGGATACATGAGTGTTCTAGTTTATCAGGAGCTACACGGATCACAAATCCCATGAGCCTCATTTCTCTAGTTACAGCCACATTTCAGCGACTGATTGGCGAACAGCATAGACCCTGATTAGACGATGCATATGCGTGCTGATGTTGGTGTATTCTGATCACGAACGTGATGAGGTCGATTTTGTTAGCCGGTGGCACATGCAAAATTAGGTCAACAAAAATACAACAACAAGTCCATATATTGCACATATCTTTCTATTAATAACTGATTAAAATAAGGATTACAATAATCCACATGCAATATTATAAACGAATAAGTTACTAGAATATGATGTCTTTATAAAATGAATAATACGAGATGACACACACACAGTAATACAGATATATTAGACTCAAAAACACCAAATTAACAAACGTACAATATACAGGATTCAGGTTTATTATACTCTTAAAAATAAGAACAGCAGTTATTTAAAAATGTTATAATAACTTGACAAAACAACGTATCACAGTAGGCCTATCCTGATATGGTACGTGATCTTATGGAATAAGTACATAAAGAATGCCAGGCTTGTGTCGTTTGATATCTAGTTTATCAAACTCGGCTAGGACACGCGTAGGAATTCCGAGGCTCACCGAGGAATTCCTGCCGTTTCCGAGCCGAGCCTAATACACATTATATCAAAAGACACTAGCATGGTATTTTATTTATCAGATAACGTTACAATAGGCTACAAAATGAGCTATTATGACGTGGCGTCATTTTGGTAACCTCATCTGCTGCCGTTCGACCAACGAAAAGTCGGTTTTCAATTTGTTGTAACCCGGATATTCGTATCAGGGTCAATGCCTGATACAGCAATATGTTATCAGTCAGTACGTATTCGGCCAATAAGTAAGAAGCTCGTTACCTGATAAATCGTGCCCTATCGATATCGTGGCTTGATGGAGCCAGCATTTAACATTCAACACAGACGCAAGCCTTTGTCCCTTACAATGTTGAATTTTCTCGTCTGCTGTTTATCTTTTTATTTTTCATTTTCCTCATTAAAAACATGGTTTTACAACACTTTAGAATAATTTCCATTTAAAGTGCTGTCAAACCATGTCATTATTGAGAAAAGACAAAATATAATATAACAGTGGACGACAATTTACATTTCCGCATTTTAATGGCAAATTGAGATCGTCGAATACTATAAGTTACTCGCCGCGGCCCGAGGGTATAAACTTTTATTTCGCACTCAACTCGGAGCTCTGTTCAACTTAGTTGACCCAGTGTCACTCTAGTTGAGCATGAACATTATTTCAATATTGTAAATATGCTACGACAGCTGTATCACCTCGAGCCCGGGTCAGTGTGCACATAAATATAGAAAACATGTACAGACGCAACATACATTACAGGTTAGTCCAAGTTAAGGACCCGTGGAGTGAGTGAGTGAGTGAATAGGGTTTAACGTCCGCTTTTCTGACATAGAGGTACAAGCCTCAGGGAGTCTACACGCAGACGGGTCAACGGGGTCGAGTCCCGTATCCACCTGTCCGAGGGGGGTAAATCCCAACTTCAGAACTCAATATTTACAATCAAAATATATATTCAGTCCTGAAATTAGAACAACCTGATCTGGTGCCAGGCCCTCGCCACACCAGCATCATTTATCCCATCCCCTAAAAGTAATAGGATTAGCGCTAATCTTACTTTTATATATGGGGCATAGCCTGACTCAACTCTCACATACAAGAAAGCCAAAAATGTACATGAGGGCCAAATCCGGTATAGTGGGTTCCGGAAAGTATGAACCCAATCGTTAAGCCAGTTTAGTCGCCTTTTACGACAAGCAATGGCTACTGCAGCACTATTCTCAGGATCAGTTGATCCCGCCCCGGTGCCTGCACGGGGCTTAAAGGACCCGTGGAACACATGATCATCATATATACGATGTACACATAATTGCCTCCTAAATTTGATGGGATAAGTGCATAACATATATTTGTTTCCTTACTGTATCATATACGGCATTGTGTTGTACTAGCTTTTCTACATATGATAAGCTACATTACATCGTATTTTTGCCATTCTTTGTCAAACGCCGCAAACGGTGAAACATGCTGATGGTTGAAGCCGTATAGTATACAGTAATGAGGCAATGATCACATATATGTTATTATTATCATAAATCCCATCACATTTAGGAATCAATTATGTTTGAATAATATGATGATCAGGGGTCGCATGGGTCCTTAAGTGTGGAAACTTTATAACTTTCTTTGGACTCAGTTGTTTGTTTTGTAAAAAAGTGAATTATTGAACTGAATACGATTCTAAAAGAAAATATCTGCACGTCCATGTAAATAGAAGATTCCATGCTAGTGTCGTTTGATATCAAGTTTATCAGGCATGGCTAGGAAACGTGTAGGAATTCCGAGGCTCGCCGAGGAATTCCTACCGTTTCCGAGCCGAGTCTGATAAACTGGATATCAAAATACACTTTCATGGTAAAAGACACTTGCATGGTGACGCTTTATGGTAGCCGATGGTCGATACATTTCATTGAAAGGAACTCTCACTTCTTTACATTGTTATTACACTGACGTAATTCGGTAACGTCATGTGTTGGCGTTCGACCAATGAAACATCAGTTTGACATAACTGTAAGGCGAATATTCGTACCTAGTCAATGCGTCCTTCGACGTCATTTAGTGAAAATATCACAGCTTCTGCAAATAAATTCCATGAAAAATCGCTCATATTCGTATGTGCAAAATAACATGGCGTGTCTCATACCAGATGAGAGATGTTATTTTTGCGCGATACATATCCTTGGTAAATAGCAAGACAAAACGTTAGAGTGGGACTAACAGAATCGTTGGCTGCACTGGCTAGAGCCAGGGAGCACATAATCATGAAGCAGCATTCGTATGTAATCATGTACAACATATAACCACCCAAATGGCAGGCCCGTACGCAGGATTTTCTATTGGGGGGTGCGTCAGGGGGGTGCGTCAGGGGCGTACCCCCCTAGCGTACTCGCGCCGCTACATGGGGCTCGCCCCTGACGCACCCCCTGACATTTTTTAAACCTAGATGGCCTGAAATGCACTCCTGCATTTTATGTCATTTAAATTCGGATTTCAACGGTGGTAAATTGTGACATTTTCATGCAAATTACCTGTATATTAATGCATTTCATGATTTGTTGAGATTACTGTTTGAAAAATAGCGGACCTCGGCGAATTTAGGGGGTAGGGGGGTTCGTTCCAACGAAATAACAATTCGTTCCCACGAATTAACAATGTTAATTAACAATTGTTAATTCGAGGGAACGAATTGTTAAATTGAGGGAACGAATTGTTATTTCGTGGGAACGAATTAATAAAAAAGTCCATGTCCCCTGCGGGGCTCCGTACAGTTCAGCCTCGACCGAGGAAACTTGCTGATTTCGAGCATGACAACTCATAACCCGAATTGTTTGTCTGTAACGCACGGCGACTTACGAGGGGTGATCACAAATTGCGTGGACTTTTGCTGTAGTTTGATTATTACAAGGACTAGCATCCTGCAATTTACACCAATGTACATCTAGCAATTGTGCACAAGTTGGCATATTCATATTTAAAACGACTTGACCCGTGCACATTGTATGTGTATTTCTGTATCCATAGTAACGAGGTATCAGAGCAACCCAAATAGTCATGGTTTGTTATGGGATAGTGTAATATAAAATAAAGTATGTGACCAGCAAATTCCACTGAATGTCGTCTGCTACTAGAGAACAGTCATATTAAACGACTATAGTAGTATGGGTATCATGGTGCGTGTAGTAATAAACTGAACGGCGATTTGAAAGTGGTCGCAAAAAAAAAGTTATACGTGGATCTAGAGTAAATCATAACGCAAACCTTATAGAGTTGATGAAACATTTGAATAATAAATCATCACTGTGCTGATTGCTGGTATGTAACCCTTAGAATGCTGGAAACAAAAGGTTTCGTCTATTGTTGCTTAATATTTTGCCTTTTTTCTCAATAAAAACATGGCTTGACAGCACTTTAGACGGTGTTGCGCCGACATGCACGAGATGTGTGTTTTCAACGCGTCAGTGTAAGATAACTACTTGCATAAGGTACATGCAATTTCTAACCATCATTGCATATCGTTTACTTTCCGGATGGTCTATTTTTAATTTCTGTATCACATAAAATGTTTAATATATAGCAAAAGTCCACGTATTATTTGATCACCCCTCGTGCGCGTCGCCCTGCGTGACAGACAGAACAAGAGTTGTCAGAAGACAACGAAGCTCGCCTGTTGGCAGCCTTCACTCAAACTTGGCACATATAACTTGACCTTGGGTTAAGGGGCGTGCGGTGGACCTTGACATTGGGGTCAGTGGTGCAAGGTGGGTCGTGGGTTTGCTATAGCATAATATAGCATATTAAGATGAATGCATGTATGAAATATCAATGCGCTCCCTGAAAACAGAAGTTTATGAACGTTAAGTTTATGAACGCACTAAGTTGGTGATTTTCTACAGCATGATAGCTATTCACATGAGGAATGCATGTATGAATGTGCTAAGTTTGTGACCTTGACCTTGAGGAAAGGGGTGGGGGGGGGGAGGGGTGGGTCATGGATTTGCTGTAGCACAATAGAGGATCATCAGATGAATGCTGCTTTGCATGTATGAAATATCAAAGCGTTCCCTGTAAAGGAACAGAAGTTACACAACATTTACCCCAACGTTAAGTTTATGAACATGCTAAGTTTGTGACCTTGACCTTGGGGTAAGGGTTGGGTGGTGGGTTGTGGATTTGCTACAGCATTATAGAGGGTCATCTGAGGAATGCATGTATGAAATATCAAGGCGTTCCATGAAAGGAAACATATGTTATAACACATTTACCACAACGTTAAGTTTATGAATGTGCTAAGTTTGTGACCTGGACATTGGGGAAAGGGGTGGGGGTGGGTCATGGATTTGCTATAGCACAATAGAGTATCATCAGATGAATGCATGTATGAAATATCAAGGCGTTCCCTGTAAAGAAACAGAAGTTATAAAAATACATTTACTCCAACGTTAAGTTTATGATGTTGATCTTGGGGAAAGGGGTGTGGGGGGGGGGGGGTCATGGATTTGCTGTAGCACAATAGAGGATGAATGCATGTATGAACTATCAAAGCGTTCCTGGTAACGAAACAGAAGTTACACAACATTTACCCCAACTTAAGTTTATGAACATGCTAAGTTTGTGACCTTGACCTTGGGGTAAGGGTTGGGTGGTGGGTTGTGGATTTGCTACAGCATGATAGAGGGTCATCTGAGGAATGCATGTATGAAATATCAAGGCGTTCCATGAAAGGAAACAGATGTTATAAGACATTTACCCCAACGTTAAGTTTATGAATGTGCTAAGTTTGTGACCTTGACCCTGGGGTAAGGGATGGGCGGTGGGTCATGGATTTGCTACAGCATAATAGAGTGTCATCTGAGGAATGCATGTATGAAATATCAAGGTGTTCCATGAACGGAAACAGATGTTATAAGACATTTACCCCAATGTTAAGTTTATGAATGTGCTAAGTTTGTGGCCTTGACCTTGGGGTAAGGGGTGGGTCATGGATTTTCTATAGCATAATAGAGTATCATCAGATGAATGGATGTATGAAATATCAAGGCGTTCCATGAAAGGAAACATGTTATAAGACATTTACCCCAACGTTAAGTTTATGAATGTGCTAAGTTTGTGACCTTGAACTTGGAGAAAGGGGTGGGAGGTGGGTCATGGATTTGCTATAGTACGATAGAGTATCATCAGATGAATGCATGTATGAAATATGAAGGTATTCCCTGTAAATAAACAGAAGTTACACAACATTTACCCCAACATTAAGTTTATGAATGTGCTAGGTTTCAAGGTTTGTGACCTTGACCTTGGGGTAAGGGTTGGGTGGTGAGTCGTGGATTTGCTACAGCATGATAGAGGGTCATCTGAGGAATGCATGTATGAAATATTAAGGCGTTCCATGATGGAAACAGATGTTATAAGACATTTACCCCAACGTTAAGTTTATGAATGTGCTATGTTTGTGACCTTGACCTTGGGGTAAGGGATGGGCGGTGGGTCATGGATTTGCTGTAGCTTGATAGAGTATCATCAGATGAATCCATGTATGAAATACGAAGGCGTTCTCTGTAAATATACAGAAGTTACACAACATTTACCCCAACGTTAAGTTTATGAACATGCTAAGTTTGTGACCTTGACCTTGGGGTAAGGGTTGGGTGGTGGATCGTGGATTTGCTACAGCATGATAGAGGGTCATCATATGAATGCATGTATGAAATATGAAGGCATTCCCTGTAAATAATCAGAAGTTACACAACATTTACCCAAACGTTAAGTTTATGAACATGCTAAGTTTGTGACCTTGACCTTGGGGTAATGGTTGGGTGGTGGGTCGTGGATTTGCTACATCATGATAGAGGGTCATCTGAGGAATGCATGTATGAAATATCAAGGTGTTCCATGAAAGGAAACAGATGTTATAAGAAATTTACCCAAACGTTAAGTTTATGAATGTGCTAAGTTTGTGACTTTGACCTTGGGGTAAGGGTTGGGTGGTGGGTCATGGATTTGCTACAGCATGATAGAGGGTCATCTGAGGAATGCATGTATGAAATAACAAGGTGTTCCATGAAAGGAAACAGCAGTTATAAGACATTTACCCCAACGTTAAATTTGTGGACGCCGACGCCGACGACGCCGGGGGTATGCCATAAGCTCTTCTGCACTTCGTGCAGGCGAGCTAAAAACCGTATTAGATAACTCAGTACTCAGTGATTTATACTCCTATGAACAGATCTGAAGCACTAGTAATTGTGATTCATAATTTCGTAACGCAACACTTGATGTTTCGCAGGCGTTTCCAATAGATAGCGAAGTGGAGACAAAGACAGGCGCGGAACACAGGTTGAAGTAACGGAGCAAGGTCTACAACTACATTAACTGTACATGCGAGTATCAAGTTAACCCTTTAAACCCTAAGTAACTGAATGGGCTGCGATATGTTAATTTTGCAACCAATCCAATCATCGCAAAATGATTTTCAGACTATTCCATTTATAAAAAGGGGGTATTTGTTGTTCTCAAAAATATGAAAATTACTTTCAAACTGTGCAGATCCTGATGAGACGGCTCGTTACGAGCCGGCTCATCTGGATCTGTACTTTTTGCATAAACCGATATAGCGGGATTTCGGGTTCAAAGGGTTAAGGGATGTTTCTTTTTACTCCCTGTTTAACAGAGGGTAAAAAAAATATTCCTTAATTATTTTGTTTTCACTTACTGATAATTTAGGTATATTTAATGCATGTACAGACATTGCTCCGTTATTTAAACCTGTGGCGCGGAAGGCTATAAAACGAGTGCACACTTCTGACACTATTTTATCATAAGCTTCAAAAGCAATATTGGCGACATGGGAGAATGTTAATTATCTCAGAGCCTAAACAAACACATATACGTAATTTAACCTAAATGAAATATACAAGTCGTATACAATATTTGTTTCAATTGAATACACGTATAAATCACAGGTGCATACAAATATATTGTGCGCTGAAAATACACTACAAATTGCACAATAAATTAATGAAAATAAAATCACTTCTGCAAGAAAATCTATAAATATATAAATTATATATAACCCTTAGAATAGTAGGAACGAAACATGTGGGCTGCTTTTGTTTTATATTTCACCTACCTTCTCAATAAAGGCATAGTTTGACAGCACTTTAGAATCATTCCCATTGTCATTTCGAAATGATTCTCAAGTGCTCTCATATAATTAGTAATATGTTCAACAATTCTGCAAAAACCAGGAACCCATTTTTCCGTCGTTTCGGCACAAGGCCTATATCAAGGAATTAGTTTCTACTGAATGCTAAGTGGCATCCATTTTAGATTTCACAATGAAATAGATTTCAGAATGAAATCTAAAATGGATGCCACTTCAGTAGAGTAGAGGTTCAGTAGAGGTTTATAAAATATTAATTGTGTTATTGCGGAAATATTAATATAATTAGTAGACGACACAGTTTAATTCAGTATTCTCATGGTTAGAGGCGACCATCAGACACTCTCCTAATCCATTGCCAGGTCTAGATATGTTTTCAAGGGTTTGGGTAGCGGCAGCAGCTGTATACCCTTGGGAATGTTGGCTGCTCGTGCTGAACCTTTCAGCGTCCGCCTGATCGTTATCCTACAACAATGTTGCAGTGATGCAGACGCTTTAAACATGTCCATGTTGAGTCCGTCAGCTATAACCGGACGCAGCTGGTACGTCCTTTGTTCCCTGATCGATGACCCATTTGATTCAGCATCACTATCGTCTGCGGTGGTATTAATAATACACGTGGACGCTCTTACCGGGATAGAAAGCACAGACCGTCTGAAATATCGCAAACACGCCCAGGCTTTCTTCTCCTCGGCCGCCAACGTGGCTGTGATTTCAGGACTAAAGCCAGTGTTTCTGAATAGGTACAGCCCATTTATGTCTTCTAACAAAAGTTGCATAGGGTCGGGGTTTCTTTCTTCGTCATCCTGCACTGCACCAACCGCCAGAAATGGGTCAGCACCAAATTTCAAAAGTGAAAGTACAAAACCAGGGTCCCGTTTCTGAATAGCGGCTGAAAGCGGTGTGGTGGAGTGATCGATCTGTTTATTTACAATGTCCAGGTTCCGCCCAGTGTCGGCACCGTAGTGGTGGTCCTTCAGCGAACTCGCGTGGTACAAATAATACTCAAACGCCGCTTGACAGTCGCCCACGTGTTCCGGATACACGATGTTTACATTTGCATTCACGACGTGTGACGTTACACTCACGTGACCAGAGAGAATACTAAATATAGCGTTCAAATTTCCATCGCATAAATATAGTTCTAAAAATAGATCGCCTACAGGGAGCAGCTTGCTTTCATAAATCCTTTGTTCATAACACAAGCGGATCGCTTTATGGAGCGCAAAATGAAGGCCACGTGAGCATTTCGTGCCCTTTATGTCGTTTCTCACCCTCTGGTCTCCGTGGATCATCACCAGATGGTGGATTTTGGAGATAAGCTCCGGCCTGTCAAAACTATTTTTGGACGACCCGCAACTTGACCTTTGACTTTGTGTTTTCAATCGACTATTCCGCATCGGAGTAAACAATTTCCCGAATTTATACTCGATCACTTTGTGCGCTACGTAGCCGTTTGAATCTCTCAAATGTATGTTTCTGTGTCGATTTTCCATCACGGAATCGATAGTACACAATAATAAATGTAATATTTACCCCAATCCAAAACGTTCTGCGTGTCAGTTTACAAATTATATCACAAATCAGCTGTTTATCACTTTCCTTTGGAATATCGGCTATAGTAAACAACACAAACTTGTTGACCAGGACTTTATTTTACTAGACTCATTCCATTTTCACGTTAGCATAGCTAATACTGGCCACTTGTTAAGATTTGTACCAGGATGGTTCATTCATGTTTGATCAAGTCCATTCGACAACACGATGACGTCAGGTCGCTACTTGATCAGGCAGAGCAGATTGGGTTTAAGCCAAGGGAGATAACACAGATACTGTGTCTAACGTGTCTGTACCCTGTAAGAATATACCGGGATGTCGTCAGATTCTATATGTGGCTGGCAGTGACTGGATAAATTGGGAGTACGAGTTTTGCGACCAGTATATATCAAGATCAGCCTGTACATCCGCACAGTCTGATCAGGATCTTCACTGTTCGCCATTCCATCAATGAAACGCCCACCATGCTTCTAACAAGGGTTATCAGGTTGCACGACAGGTATTTGATCAGGCGCTACACTGGTCACACATCACATACGATATTTACTTATCCGAATACAAATCAGGGGCCCGTTTCACTAAACTTCTTACGACTAAAATATTCGTAAGCGCAAATTTAGGATCGTCTGGAAATTTCAATTGATGGATTTACATTTATTGAGCATAGGCTGCTCAATAAATGTAAATCCAATAATTGTTTACAAGAAAACAGTGTTGATGTGCAATTTACAGACTATCATAATTTTGCACTTACGAACAGTTTAGTCGTACGACGTTTAGTGAAACGGCCCCCAGGTTACACATAGACGCCACCCTGTATGTGTGTCTACTTCCGTCTGTCTCTTCAGAAATACGTTAAAGTTTTCGGCTACCTGGCTGTGACTGGAGAAACGGGGCTCATGTGATTTGTGACCAGTGAACCTCCTGATGAAATGGCACACTCCTGTAGCCGGATAACGATCTACATGTATATTGCTTGTTAGAAATACGATGGATGTTTCATTGATGGAACTGTGAACAGTGTAGATCCTGATCAGACTGCATGTTTGTTTTTGTTTTTTTTGGTTTATCGGCCTATCGACATCTAAGGTCATTTAAGGCTGGGTCACAATGGGTTTAGTACTAAATCCCATATAGTACCTATACAAATGCATGTACATGTTCAAGTACATGTACAAATGGGGGGAAATCCCAAAATCAGAACTAAATATTCACAATTAAAAAACTATATATCCAGCCCTGAAATCAGAATAATCCTGATCTGATGCCAGGTCTTCGCCACACCAGAATCACTTGTTACACTCCCAAAAGCAGTAGGATCAGTAATAATCTTACCACTTTTATAATGGGCAATAACCCAATTCAACACCCAGGTAACAAAAGAGCAAAAGATAAAAAAGATATTTACATTGATAAAAAATATATTCAGACCTGATATTAGAATAACTGACCTGGTGCCAGGTCCATACTACACCAAGTCGCTTGGCACCTTCCCCTAAAATAGGATTGCGTATAATCGTAATACTCACATAACTGATAAGGGGTATAACCATATTCAACTGTCCCATACAAAATGCCAAAGACGTATAGGGCCAAACCAGGTCTCCAATCGGAATTCTGGTAAGGATGAACCCCGATCGTTAAATTACCCATCACATGCTCCCACCTGCCACCCACTAGTATAGACCCAAGTCACCCAGACTACATACATACCTTGTGGATTCACTGTGGAGTCTCTCTAAATCGGACACCCTGGGGAGTTCCTAGCGTGTCCGATTGAGGGACGTTCCACTGTAATGGTAATGCTATGTTTGCAGTATACACATTTACAGGACACTGGATACAATAAATAAGAAAACATTACCCATGTGATTTTTTATATGTATTTTTTAGGTTTTTATATAAATATACCATTGAATGTGTACCCTCATACACACGTTAACATTTACATATGAGGACACCGAGTTGTCTACATGCATTAAACATTTTCTTATTTTTAAGCTAAAACAAATTGTGACTAACTGAAAAATGGGGCTTACAATGTTTGTGACCTTTGTAAACATAGACCAGTGAACACACATCTGTATATTCTGCTAAGTATCTGCATTATCCGCCATTCAGTCAAACACAAATGTGTCTGTGACTGGAGAAATGGGGCTAATGGTATTTGTGACCAGTGTAGCTCCTGATCAAATAGCACACTTATGTAGCCTGTATATATAGCTTGATGACGGGTGTTTCATTGATGGAACGGCGAATAGTGCAGATCCTGATCAGACTGTGCGGATGCACAGGCTGATCTGGATCTACACTGGTCGCAAAACACATAAACCATGTGTCTAACCAATAGTATAGAAGCTCATTATGCTGTAAATGGTGTCAGTGGCTCGGGAATTAGACTACAATTGGCATAAGCCCCATTCCTTCAGTCAGATATGCTGCCAAACTGAAGTAAGCATAAGGAAGCTACATGTGATAGTATTCTGCCATATGTATAAACCATTGCATGTAATAATTACATCATAACAATTATAAAACATGAATAAAAGCTGCTGTGTCTCAGATATTCAATACCAGTATGGCGTATTTCATTTTATTGACCATCATCAATGAAAGTGATAAACAGGGGAGATAATTTCCGCTATTACTGTCCAAGCACCATTTGTGAAACATAACATCTTTTTAGTTGTGAAATGATAAACATGTACCAGCTTTTCACTCTTGAACCTAGTATATTTAATTTAAATACATTAAGCTAATAACCATTGATTGTAGAACATGTTGCAAAGTTATTTTCAGCACAAAATTTGTATTTACCAAATCCTGATTTTTTTCTGGTTATTTATAGAAACAATAGGGTTTGGAAGTACATGTATATAAATCTACAATCAAGTTCATTTTTTGCTAATCAGTTTTTATTGACCTTCTGTGCAGTATCCGAGACACAATCCCTTAGACCGCTATCTTATTTTTTTGTCGTCTGCTGTTTATTTTCTATTTTCCATTCTTATCAAAAACATGCTTTAACAGCACTTTAGAATAATTTACCACATGCTTTGACAGCACTTAAGAATCATTTCCATTGGAAATGATTCTGAAGTGCTGTCAAACCATGTTTTTATTGAGAAATAAGGCAAGATAGAAAAGCAACAACAGACGACAATTGTTGTGAGTAGCGGTCTAAGCGTTAAGATGGAGCTGTTGATCCTCGATTCCCAAAACAACAGAGTACTCATTTATATAATAACATAAATATCAAACACAAATGTTTTGTTAGGTTGATACCACTTCAGAATTAAGACATCATGGTTTAAAGGTACATGGCCACTCAGTAGGCACAAAATGTTCTTTATAGGAATTAAATAAGTGTATATTTGTGTCACTATTCCACCAGTTCTAAATATTACGAGTGGCCGCATTACAGATATAATCATTTAGTAATATTTATTTTACTGATAGTGACGCATGGTAGTTTTTAATGATGTATGCTAATTAAATGTGTCACCTGAAATTTTTTTTTATTTTTGACACATTATAAAGTATGATAATTGCACATCAAACAAGAGCAGTAGGAGAACAGCATAGCTCGACTACGAGGGTTGTCGATGTACACATAGCTTGACAAAGAAGGTGGCTGCAGCCTGCATAAAAACTTAACCAAGGTTGACTAAAAACATTAACCAAGGGAAATTAAGTAAGTAATTCAAGGTTAAATGTAGGTCAATGTCAGATATAGGTCAGGGGTTATTGATGTACATCACTAGGAGATAAAGTTTTCCAAGTATGGTTGCTGTAGGCCCAGGAGTATTCCATATACAAGCTTGAGTAAAAACCGCAACCAAGGGGAGATAACTAAGTAATCCAAGGATAAAAGTAGGTCAAGGTCAAATATAGGTCAGGGATTATTGATGTACATCACTAGGAGATGAAGTTATCCAAGTATGGTTGATGTAGGCCCAGAAGTATTCCATATACAAGCTTGACTATAAACATTAAGCAAGTAATTCAAGGTTAAATGTAGGTGAAGGTAAAATAAAGGTCAGGGGTTATTGATGTACATCCCTATGAGAAAAAGTTATCCAAGTATGGTGTCTGTATGCACAATAGTATTCCATCTACAAGCTTGACTAAAAACCATAACCAAGGGGAATTAAGTAAGTAATTTAAGGTTAAATGTAGGTCAAGGTCAAATATAGGTCAGGGGTTGTTGATGTACATCACTAGGAGATGAAGTTGTCCAAGTATGGTTGGTGTAGGGCCATGAGTATTCCATCTACAAGCTTGACTAAAAACCTTAACCAAAGAGAATTAAGTAAGTAATTCAAGAGGAAACGTAGGTGAAGGTCAAATATAGATCAGGGGTTATTGATGTACATCACTATGAGAAAAGGTTGTCCAAGTATGGTGTCTGTATGCACAATAGTATTCCATGTACAATCTTGAGTAAAAAGCTTAACCAAGGTCGAGTAAAAAGCTTAACCAAGGGGAATTAAGTAAGTAATTCAAGGTTAAATGTAGGTCAATGTCAAATATAGGTCAGGAGTTGTTGATGTACATCACTAGGAGATGAAGTTGTCCAAGTATGGTTGGTGTAGGGCCAGGAGTATTCCATCTACAAGCTTTACTAAAAACGTTAACCAAGGGGAATTAAGTAAGTAATTCAAGAGGAAATGTAGGTGAAGGTCAAATATAGATCAGGGGTTGTTGATTTACATCACTAGGAGATGAAGTTGTCCAAGTATGGTGGGTGTAGGGCCAGTAGTATTCCATATAGAAGGTTGACTAAAAACCTTAACCAAAAGGAATTAAGTAAGTAATTGAAGAGGAAATGTAGGTCAAGGTCAAATATAGATCAGGGGTTATTGATGTACATACCTATGAGAAAAGGTTGTCGAAGTATGGTGTCTGGATGCACAATAGTATTCAATGTACAAGCTTGAAAAAAAAACCTTAACCAAGGTCGACTAAAAACCTTAACCAAGGTGAATTAAGTAAGTAATTCAAGAGGAAATGTAGGTCAAGGTCAAATATAGATGAGGGGTTATTGATGTGCATCACTAGGAGATGAAGTTGTCCAAGTATGGTGGGTGTAGGGCCAGTAGTATTGCATATACAAGCTTGACTAAAAACCTTAACCAAGGTTGACTAAAAACCTTAACCAAGGGGAATTAACCAAGTAATTCAAGAGGAAATGTAGGTCAAGGTCAAATATAGATCAGGGGTTTTTGATGTACATCACTAGGAGATGAAGTTGTCCAAGTATGGTGGGTGTAGGGCCAGTAGTATTCCATATACAAACTTGACTAAAAACCTTAACCAAGGCGTGACAGTGACACCGATGCCGACGCCGACGCCGGGGTGACAACATAAGCTCTACTTATTCTTCGAATAGTCGAGCTAAAAATAAATACCGAGTCTAAATAGTAATGGCCGTTAACATTTTAAAGAAACACGGTTATCGCCCCTGATATCAGTGTGGAAAGTTACGTCTCATATAAAATGTATAATAATGCCAATCAATACATGGGGTAATGGTGAATGAATGTTATTTTGCCTGAAAATGTCTCAAATGATGTCTCTGATATAAAGAACATTTTGTGCCTACTGGGTGGGCATGTGCCTTTAAAGAGAAATCACAAAATCAAAACCGAATATTTACATGGAGAAAAAATATATATTCAGCCCTGAAATTAGAATAACCTAACCTGGTGCCAGGTCCATACCACACCAAAGTCACTTCCCCTTCCCCTAAAATAGGATTACGAATAATCGTAATACTCACATAAGGGGTATAACCAGATTGAACCGTCACATACAAAATGCCAAAAACGTATGTGAGGGCCAAACTAGGGGGCCGTTTCACTAAACTTCGTACGACTAAAATGTTCGTAAGTGCAAATTTGGAATCGCCTGGAACTTTCAATTGATGGATATGCATATGCATATGCAGCCTATGCTCAATAAATGTAAATCCAATAATTGCTTTCAAGAAAACATTGTTAATGTGAAATTTACAGACTATCATAAGTTTGCACTTACAAACATTTTAGTCGTAAGAAGTTTAGTGAAATGAACCCCAGGTCTCGTCGGAATTCCAGTAAGGATGAACTCCGATCGTTAAATTACCCATCGCATTCTCCCACCTGCCACCCACTTGTTGGTGCATGTATAATCAAAATCTGTCAGTTTGTTTGGAAGATTTAAAAACAAGAGGGCCATGATGGCCCTAATTCGCTCACCTGACTTCATCTTGGATTAAGCGATGACTCATTTTACCAAATCTGGAAATGCTTCACCCAAGGATCTTAACTTACTATGAAGTTTGGCCAGCATCGGCCAGCATCGGCCATGTGGTTCCTGAGAAAAAGACGTTCAAAATCTTGAATAAATGGATCTTTTGGTGGCCATCATGGATGACATAATCATCCGATTCCGACAAATATTGCACCAGAGCAATCGCCTCATCGATACCTTCAATTTGATATATGACATGAGCATATTCGGTAAAAAATAAAATTTGACCCCACGGGCCACGCCCATTTTTGACCTCGGTGGTCACGATTTTAACAACTTTGAAAGAGCATTGAACATCGATCATTCCTACCAAGTTTTGTCGAAATCCGGTTGGCGGTTCTTGAGAAGAAGATTTTTGAAGAATTTGTGCTATTTTTAGACGGCGGCCATCTTGGATTACGTAATGACGTCATCTTAACAATTTTGTAATCCCCCTACCTAAGGACCATGACCATGAAGTTTGGTGACTATAGGCCCAATGGTTACCGAGGAGAAGACGTTTGAAAATGTTCACGGACGACGACGGACGACGACGGACACATTGCGGTAACAATAGCTCACATGAGCTTCGCTCAGGTGAGCTAAAAAATGTACAGCACTGTATACTAATATTCTGCACTGCAGTATCCTGTCCAGTAGCCGATTTCATCAAAATTGCAAAGCATACTTATCTAGCAAAGTATACTTTGAGGGAGTAATCATTTATTTTTCCCGAAATGCATTATTTCACATAGAACTAACGACTGCATATATTTGATGATTAAAAGTATGCAGAATTATTATACTGAATTTATTACATTATCACAGCCAAAATGGCTGTGATAATGTAATAAATTCAGTATAATAAAAATTAATAAATTTATCCTTAAATTGAAAATTTCTCCCTCGAAGTATACTTTGCTAGATAAGTACCGTATACCTTGCAATGTTGGTGAAATAGGCTACTGGTGACACGTGCCCTTAAAACGCCAAGATTATTTTGATATATCGGTGTGAAATCCCAGTGATGATGGATTCATCGCTGATTTGCATACCCACCCACACCCTATCGTGAACTCCCATATTGTGGCTGTGACTGGAGAAATGGGGCTTATGGGATTTGTTACCAGTGTAGCTCCTGACCAAATAGCACACTCATGTAGCCTGATAACGATATATATTGCTTGTTAGAAGCATGACGGGTGTTTCATTGATGGAATGGCGAACACTGTACAGGCTGATCTGGATCTATGCTGGTTGCAAAATAAGCCCCAGTTCTCCAGTCACAGCCACAATTGAGAATGAACACCAGATGGCTGCGGCCCGCATGTCGAGCCCGCCGAGGCATTTGATGGTATTTTTTAAAACTTTAACACAGATTACGGATGGACGGACCGGACGAACGGACGGACATTCAAACATTTGAGAGTTATGAGCTATTTGTTCTTTAAAAGATCAAAGGATTAGCTCCTAAAGATCAATGGATTTAGGAGCTTACCGACTATAACAAAGGAATCCTTTGTTACTAACCCTTACCCTAAGCTCCTAAACCCCCGATGTTGGCCCGGACGGACCGGACCGGACGGACTGACGGACGTGGACGGACGGACGGACGGACGGACGGACGGCATTGTGATCACTATGTCTCACTTTCCGCAAGCGGGCTCAACAAAAAATGGCATGATTTTGTTTGTGACCAGTATTATTATTTTTTTTTTTTTAAATCCTGATATGCCCCTTTAAGAGCAGGCCAATGGGTTCGATCCCGCATTTAACCTGCTGCATTCAGAATGGAATATTTACTTCGGAACAAAAAAAGTCAGCCCTGAAATTACCATTAACCTGACCTGGTGCCAGGTCCATACCACAGCAGAGTCATTTGGCCCCTTCCCCTGAAAGTAATAGGATTATCATTAGGAATAAGCATATTACTCTTATAAGTGGTATAACCGGATTCAACTCTCAAATACAAGAAAGCCAAATTACCCATCGCATGCTGCAAACCAACCGCCACTTGATGCCAGCAGAAGAACATTTTAGCATTTTTATTATAACACAGAGTCACAGACGTGTGCTAGCAGATCAAACACTAAACAGGACTCTATTGCTTGTAGCAAAATATTGTTGGTTGGATATTAACCCTTTGAACCCGAAAGCCCGCTATAGCGGTTTATGCAAATAGTGCAGATCCAGATGAGCCGGCTTGTAACGAGCCAGCCGGCTCGTAACGAGCCGTCTCATCAGGATCTGCACTTTTTGCAAGTAATTTTCATATTTCTTAGAACAAAAACACCCCCTTTTCATAAATGGACGAATCTGAAAATCATTTTGTGACCATTGGATTGGTCGGAACATTATTTTGTTTGTTTATTGGTGTTTAACGGCCTATCAACAGCTATGGTCATGTAAGGCCGGGCAAACGGGTTTGATCCCGTCTTAACCTGCTGCATTGGGGGGAAAATTCCAAAATCAGAACTGAATATTTACATCGAGAAACAATATATTCAGCCATGAAATTAGAATAACCTGACCTGGTGGCAGGTCCATACCGCACCAAAGTCACTTGGCCCCTTCCCCTAAAATAGGATTACGAATAATCTTAATACTCACATAAGGGGTATAACCAGATTCAACTGTCACATACAAAATGCCAAAGACGTATGTGAGGGCCAAACCAGGTCTCCAGTCGGAATTCCGGTAAGGATGAACCCCGATCGTTAAATTACCCATCGCTTGCACCCACCTTCCACCCACTGGTCGGAACATTAGCATATCACAGTCCATTCCAGTTCCTTAGGGTTGAAAGGGTTAAGATTAAATCTCCCAACACATAAAGAAAATGCGTACCATATTTTATCCCGTCAACTATGTCGCTACTAGACGTGAAAAGCAGGTACGTGTATTTTTTCTCGTTCACGTCTAGTAGATACGTCATTATGTATGACGTTACGTCATTATGTGAATGACGTAACACGATAATCTTGTCGCTTCAGAAGACAAACTTATGAGGCCACAAATGCATTTTTAGAGACATTTGAACAACTTTGATGTGGTTAACGGGATAAATAGAATATTATTATAGTGTCATGAACGTGAATAAATATCTGACTCGGCTCGAAATCAGGATGTGCTCGGCAAGCCTCGCCCATCCTGATTTCTCAGCCTCGACAGATATTTATTCACGTTCATGACACTATACTAATATTCTCTATGTATACATGTACCAGTGTGTTGTAGCTATGTAAATTATGCTCCCTCATTCATATACAACCTATAGAAGCTGTGTAACTCTTAAAATGCTGAACTAAATTCATCTACTGTTTATTTTCCACTTTCCATTTTTCTCATCAAAAACATGTTTTGACATCACTTTAGAATGATTTCCATTGGAAATGATTCCAGAGTGGAGTCAAAATCAAGTTTTTATTGGGAAAAATATAAAACAACAGCAGACGACAATTTCTGGTTCCCACATTCTAAGTGTTGACAGCATATAGCACATATTTGTTGCATGATTTGATTGATTGTCCAGTCAAGGTCATACACAGATAGGAATGCACCTATATGTGGCTGTGAACGCAAGAAATGGGGCTTATGGGTTTTGCGATCAGCGTAGATGTAGATCAGCCTGTGAATTCGTAGTCTGATCAGGATCTGCACTGTTCGCCATTCGATCAATGAAACACCTGTCATGCTCCTAACAGGCAATATACATGTAGATCTTTATCAGGCTACTGGAATGTGCTATTTGATCAGTAGCTACACTGGTCACAAATCCCATAAGCTCCATTCTCCAGTCACATATGGGGAAAAATGCACATTCAGCATTAAAATTACAGTAATTTCAGCACTGAAAGACAATATCCCAATCTAGTACCCTTATTATACCAGTAGCCTATTTCATCAACATTGCAAAGTATACTTTTCTAGCAAAGTATACTTTGAGGGAGAAATTTACAATTTTAGGATAAATTTATTAATTTTTATTATACTGAATTTATTACATTATCACAGCCATTTTGGCTGTGATAATGTAATACATTCAGTATAATAATTCTGCATACTTTTAATCATCAAATATATGCAGTTGGTAGTTCTATATGAAATAATGCATTTCTGGAAAAATAAATGATTACTCCCTCAAAGTATACTTTGCTAGAAAAGTATACTTTGCAATGTTGGTGAAATCGGCTACAGATCATTTGGCCCCAGCTGTGAATCCCAGTAACATTATCCCAGTATACAGTTTTAAAGCATAACTAATACTTTAACTATATAATATTACCACCTGGTGATGAAAACACTATCACTAACTGTAATATATAAATTGCTTCAGCTACCAACTGATTTTCTATTTAGTCAGCCCTCAAGTTGGCAAGCAAGCATATAAACTAGAAATTATGTTTGGACATGCCCCAATGGAATACTGGACACTAACTAGAGATTGTGTGTAAAACAAAGAAAACTTTAAATTTACACAAATTTCAGTCATTTGAGAAAGTCTTACAAACTTTTTGACGTAAAAAAATGGCTAAGTGTTTCAGCACCATTTTGAAGGTCACAATGGTCAAAGTCATGTTATTGGTGGTGTGATTGCATCACACATGTTCAGGTGAATAAACTGTCCAAATATTAAAGCAATCCTTCAAGCAATATTGAAGATATTACATGATGGAGAAACTCTTACAAACTTTTTGACGTAACAAAATGGCTAAGTGTTTCAGCGACATTTCGAAGGTGACAAAGGTCAAGGTCGCGGTCCAAGTATGGAAGCAACGCGTAATATTACACGTTGGAGAAACTGTAACAAACTTTTTCGCGTAAGTGTACACAAACGGACGTACGGACAGATACTCAAGAGCAACGCAATATGGCCCCCTTGCTATCGCATAATTACTGGCATGCACAGCTGTCTAGTACCAGGGATTCCGCTGGCGGTCGCCACTTTTGCAATTGGCGATAAAAATAAAGAATTGGCGATAAAAAAATACAATTTTCGAAAAAAAAAAAAAAAAAAAAAAAAAAAAAAAAATATTTTTATTTTTTTTCTCGAAAATTGTAATTTTTTATTGCCAATTGTTTTATTTTTTTTGAAGTGGCGATTTTTTTATTTTCCCAGCGGAATCCCGGTAGTACTCTAATTATTATTTGTTATGGCCTTATGGAAAAGTGCAGTGATGATGCTTTTATCACCATCCGATATATATATATATATATATATACACACAGACACATGTAAGTTAGGAAGCGCACACAGCACAGCAACGGAATATTGAGTGAGTGAGTGAGTGAATAGGGTTTAACGTCCGCTTTTCTGACATAGAGGTACAAGCCTCAGGGAGTCTACACGCAGACGGGTCAACGGGGTCGAGTCCCATATCCACCTGTCCAAGGGGGGTAAATCCCAACTTCAGAACTCAATATTTACAATCAAAATATATATTTAGTCCTGAAATTAGAACAACCTGATCTGGTGCCAGGCCCTCGCCACACCAGCATCATTTATCCCATCCCCTAAAAGTAATAGGATTAGCGCTAATCTTACTTTTATATATGGGGCATAGCCCGACTCAACTCTCACATACAAGAAAGCCAAAAATGTACATGAGGGCCAAATCCGGTATAGTGGGTTCCGGAAAGTATGAACCCAATCGTTAAGCCAGTTTAGTCGCCTTTTACGACAAGCAATGGCTACTGCAGCACTATTCTCAGGATCAGTTGATCCCGCCCCGGTGCCTGCACGGGGCACGGAATATTGAAACGCTGAATACCCAAACATGCCACCTGAACTGATCAATTCAGATTTTGATTTATACCCATTTTTCAAATAATTAAAAAAATCAGACCTTTAACACTCTCTTGGGTACATGAGCCACATGGATGGGCTATACCCATAGAATGAAAATGTTGTTGATAATAACCAAGTAAATGAAAATACAAGTCAATCAGACTTATGATGCCCTTAAACACATGTTACGGACATATGACAAATCTATATACCCAACAATATACTTAACCCTTACTACGCTGAATTAAACTTTTCCGTCTGCTGGAAATATTTTATTTTCAATATTTCTCGACAAAAATCTGTTTTGACAACGCATGGATGGGTCTACCTATATAAGGGGCGCTGACAAAAAGGCTCTTAGTACATCTGTGACCAGTGTATATTCCGATCATCATTTGTAATCATGCCATGAAAATACTGATGAACACATGCTATTCAGGGACATTAACAATGTTCGATTGACTGAATGGTGACCAGCATTGGCCCTGATCAGACTGCGCGGATGCGCAGGCTGATCTGGGGCTATGCTGGTCGCACATATCGTAAAGTCAATTTTCTCAGGCGGACATATACAACAACTGTGGATACTTGCTTTTCTTTCACTCATACATACAGATTAGAATGTAATATTTTGCTGATTGCAGTAAAATGACACCGGTAAAAAATGAATGGCAAAAAAACAAAAAAAATTGAAAATTGACACCGAAACCTGGCGAGATAGATTGGAAATAATGTAACTAAGAAAACAAAAATATGATTTTGAAAATCGGTCCACAAACTTTTTAACCCCTGTTAAATTTGTATAGGAAAATAGTTTTTTTCGCAATAAAATCATTTAATGGAATTTCATCAAATAATTTTTTTTGGGAGGGCGACTTTTATATTATTGACGAAATAAGTACTTAAATTTAAATATTTTCGGATTTGATGTGTGTAATAGCCAAAATGCAGCAAAATGTAGAACAGACAGTAGCGAAATAATAAATTAAATGGTATGAATGTACAGTACATGAATAGTGTATAACCAATTACAGAGTGAAGTGAAATTGTAGTTCCAAACATATACACGACACGACATATAACTACCATAAGCACCGATACTGAACTACGCACCAGCGTAAAATGTTTGACGTCAAAATATGCACTGGATTCCCGACAAATTCCCATTCAGCTACATGCAGAAGATACTGCATAAACACATTTTCGTCTAGAAGAAATTTGCGCCAGTTACTAGACGAAAAATTTGTTTATGTCATAGCTCTATATAGAGCTGAGTGAGTTCTACGTAGAGCTGAGCGACAGTTTGTCAGGAAACCGGTGCATTTATCGAGTAGATACATTTTACCCAGTGTTGAGTACAGCCCCAGTGATAACCAGGTGCTTATAACCATTCAACACCATAGATCACAGCCTCAATGTTTGCAAATAGTGATATCCAGTGAGATGAACTTTCAACACTACAAACTATAATATCAGTCCTTGTAAATGGTGTAGATCCAGATAAGCCTGCCCGTAACGAGCCGTCTCATCAGGGGCCTATTTCATCAACATTGCAAAGTATACTTTCCTAGCAAAGCATACTTTGAGAGAGAAATTTTCAATTTTAGAATAAATTTATTAATTTTTATTATTCTGAATTTATTACATTATCACAGCCAATTTTGGCTGTGATAATGTAATAAATTCAGTATAATAATTCTGCATAGTTTTAATCATCAAATATATGCAATCGTTTGTTCTGCATGAAATAATGCTTTTCGGAAAAATCAATGATTGCTCCCTCAAAGTATACTTTGCTAGGAAAGTATACTTTGCAATTTTGATGAAATCGGCTACAGGACCTGCATTATTTGTGGATACATCATTTTATTTTCAACAAAATTATCCCAGTTAAGAGTATTAGAAAGTCTCATAATTAAAGGGATCAGTAGAAGGGGGGTAACTCCTTCATGGAGTTAGCCCCCTTCTTCAACTGACCACTTCAATAATTAACACACATGAGTCCTATGTCAGTTATTTATTGATGAAAGGGCTAATTAATTTCACTCCATAGTGCCACAGCAGCTAGCAAACATTAATGAGAAACGCCATGCGATTTTTCATGAAATATATTTACAGAAGCGAAGATATTTTCCATAAATGAAATCGAAAAATGACAAAATTTCATTTGTTAATGATGTCGAAAGATGATAAAAAAACTTTCATGGCAAATGTGGAATGGAATTCCGCATTTGCTATGAAAATTTCAACTTTCGATGTCCTTTATGTAAAACATCGTAAATTTTGTATTAAAGCATTTTTCACGAGATATCAAACATGTTCTTAGGTACAAAATCACATAGCGTGTCTCATATGTGGTACCGACAACCACCGGAATGCCTGCACCATCATGTAATAACGAATCATGTAATAAGATGGCGAGTATCACAGCTTTAAGTGTTTGATGTCGTCGGTGCGGAAGTCTATGCGGAGTGACAACACCTGCCGCACGTCCCCGGGTGTGAGTCTCCAGGTGAGAGGACCCGAGTTCGCCCCCCAGTAGTCCAGTATCTCGTCCACCTGTAATATACGGTGAAACCTCTCTACAGCGGAAACCCAAAACAAGAAAAGGTGGCCCGCCAGCACAGAAATGACCCTGGTGGCAGATTGGAGAATCTCAGCCAAACTTTACCAGTAGCAGATTTCACCAACATTGCAAAGTATACTTATCTAGCAAAGTATACTTTGAGGGAGTAATCATTTATTTTTCCCAAAATGCATTATTTCATATAGAACTAACGACTGCATACATTTGATGATTAAAAGTATGCAGAATTATTATACTGAATTTATTACATTATCACAGCCAAAATGGCTGTGATAATGTAATAAATTCAGTATAACAAAAAAGAATAAATTTATCATAAAAATGAAAATTTCTCAAAGTATACTTTGCTAGATAAGTATACTTCACAATGTTGATGAAATCGGCTACAGGACACACACATGGAATAACTTACATTAAATCCATTAGTGGGGTACATGCATTGTTTTCAAACAAAAGAACGACTCCCACAAAAATCCACAGGCTTAGGAGGTACGGAATAAGTTTCATTGTTTTCTAATTTCTTGGGCCACACCTCCAACCCCATAATACCCCAAATTGAAAGTGAATGGGTTCAACATCCCAGCAACAGCTAAGGTCATTTTAATAGGGATGGGACCTCGGTTTCAAGTCTCATCCGAAAGACCAGTGGAATGGAAATACTATAAATGTCTTTTTGATGTCTAAGGCAAGATTTGAACTCACAACCTCCGGATTCAAAGGCAGGTGTTCCAACCCCTAGGCCACAATCCATCCCTCCTAAGACCCCAAATGTGTGACCAGATGCACACACGAACAGACAGTCGAAACAATATATGCCTGCCGGATCTGCCGAGAGCGAGGGCATAAAAATGTGCCTTGGAGTGCCCATATAACTGAAGTACAGTAGGCCCTCTCTAAACCAGACGCCGAGAAGACCTCACTGTATTTTGTAGTTCATGATAGCAAAGTAGATAAGCATGTATGGGAGTGCCCAAATGCCTGAAGTACAGTAGACCCCAGAATATTGATGGGCCTCTGGTGGTACTGTCTGTTCATGATTGCAAAGAAGACAAGCATGTATTAGAGTAGGCATATGCCTGAAATACAGGGCAATCTCTAGACTGGACGCCCTGGAACCTCCAGAATTTGCTAATATATATATATGTGTGTCTGTGACGGGAGAAATTGGGCTTATGGGATTTGTGACCAGTAGTAGCTCCTAATCAAATAGCACACTCCTGTAGCCTCATAACGATCTCTGTGGCTTGTTAGAAGCATGAGTTTTCATTGATTGAATGGCACAGAATGCAGATCCTGATCAGACTGTGCGCATGGACAGGCTGATCTGGATCTACACTTGTTGCAAATCCCATAAGTCCCATTTATGCAGTCAGTCACATAGATATATGGCTAATTATTTATTTAAAACCTCCTTTGGTAACTGCAGACAGAGCTTCAGTATCTGCAGGAAACAGTGAATTGTATGATTGTATGCACATGTGTCGATTAATATACGAATGAATGGCCTTTTTGTGGAATTTATCGGGGTATAAACTTGGAAAAGTCGCGGGAATACTGGACGAAGCGATAAAAAATTACAATTTACAAATTGTAATTTTTTTAAGGCCTCGTCCAGTATTCCCGCGACTTTTCCAAGTTTATATCCCCGATAAATTCCACAACAAGGCCATTCATTCCTTATAATTCCAGCATTTGAAATAAATTCATCAAGAAAATGTGTTTATTTTCCGTTTTCTTAAGAATTATCTTAACTGCGCCTCACGGTTACGGAAATTAGTTCGGCGTGGGAGTTTACTGGGATATAAATTTTGGACAGAGACTTGCTACGGGCCAATCAAATGTTAGGGAATTGTGTAAATATTTTTGTGCTGGAATTATACCAGAATATCACATACAGAATAACATCTAACAGTATAAAAGTTAAACAAATATTCTTCACTCATCAGTTTTCACCCCAAGTATATGTTGTGACCACTCAATTGAACCGGCTCAACAAGACGGATCACATGGTGGTCACAGTATATACTTACGACACGTAATAAGAACAATATTTAACCTTTTCAGAAAGGTTGAAGCAACACTGACCTTCTCAAGGTTAAGCACGGTGGCCATCTGTGTGAGGCGGGCGAACTTGTCCCTCACCGTCCACGTGGTCACAGAAGTGAGGTAGGCGACCAGCACCCGCAGTTCCTTGTCAAACTGTAGGCCGCCCAGCTGTGGACATGCATAGAAATGGTGATTAACACGTAGCAGGGATGATACAATGGCCACAATTCCCCTACCTAATTATGCTTAGAAACCAGCATTTATCAGGGAAATGATTTCCATGAAAATTAAAAGCCACCGCTAAAGGTCTATTATTTAATAGAGAAAGTTTGGTGGAAGTTGTGCTGTTGGACTATCCAAATAAGAATTCAGTAACACTGATGGATGCACCCCTCAAAAACATTAACACAAAAAAAAACTTTGACCTTGTCCTTAAGCATAGGGGTTGCATATGGGTGGGCTATAGAATGGAAATATGAATGATGACAAATAAGCATATGAAGTTTCAAGTCAATCCAACTCACGGTAGCAGAGATAGCAGGTAGCCGAAAACTTTAAACTCTAATCTCGGACAGACAGACAGACAGACAAACAGGTGAACAGACAGACAACTGTAATCATACACACCCCAATTTTTTGGGAGAATATGTAAAAATCATGATGTATATTTTGACCATTGTACCATCTGTGCTACGGGTTATTCACCTGGGGGCCATTTCACTAAACTTCGTACGACTTAAATGTTTGTAAGTGCAAAATTATGACAGTCTGTAAATTTAACATTAACAAAGTTTTCTTGTAAACAATTATTGGATTTACATTTATTGATGCAGCCTATGCTCAATAAATGTAAATCCATCAATTGAAATTCCCAGACGATCCTAAATTTGCGCTTATGAACATTTTAGTCGTACAAAGTTATTGGTCATACAATGACTTTTATATCAAAGCCAAGTTCAGAGAAGCCCGCCCCTAAATAAATTGCTAAATTGATAGTTTATTTTTAAACATAGAAACTATCGTTTTTACACCAGTTTTACACCAAATTTTAGAAACTTAAACAGCATAGTCATTTATTGAAAAAATATGAGACGTGAAAGCGCAAACTGGTTTGGAAAACAATATGTCACTGACATGGGTGTTAAAATGTAAAATCCCAACTGAAATCATCCCACACACCTTTCCTCATATGGCAATTAAAATATTTTACTCTGGCAGGAATATTGTATGACCACACATTTTCCAATGCAGTAAAAGATTGTAAAACTATATACAGATAATTGTGCAGTGTCATGATTTATACATATTTCTTTCATTTAAATTTAAGGTGTTTTTCTAATAGTTTGGGATGGGGGACAATAGTATACCATAGAAATGTGCAACCAGCATATTTAAGGATGAATTTATTAATTTTTATTATACTGAATTTATTACATTATCACAGCTATTTTGGCTGTGATAATATAATAATTTCAGTATAATAATTCTGCATACTTTTAATCTGACATCAAATATATACAGTCGTTAGTTCTATATGACATATTATGCATTTTGGGAAAAATAAATGATTACTCCCTCAAAGTATACTTTGCAAGAAAAATATACTTAGCAATGTTGGTGAAATCAGCTACTGATATTTTGCAAAGTATACTTATCTAGCAAAGTATACTTTGAGGGAGAAATTTTCAATTTAATAAGAAATTTATTAATTTTTATTATACTGAATTTATTACATTATCACAGCCAATTCAGTTTAATAATTCTGCATACTTTTAATCATCAAATATATGCAGTTGTTAGTTTTATATGAAATAATACAGATTATTGCTTTTATAGAAATAACCATGATTATTTTGCAAGCTTAATTAATGATTTGCAAGCTTAATTCATGATTGCTCCCTCAAAGTATACTTTGCTAGATAAGTATACTTTGCAATGTTGGTGAAATAGGCTACCACTCTTGTAGCCTATTTCACCAACATTGCAAAGTATACTTTTCTAGCAAAGTATACTTTGAGGGAGAAATTTTCTATTTTAGGATAAATTTATTATTTTTTTATTATACCATTTTGGCTGTGATAATGTAATAAATTCAGTATAATAATTCTGCATACTTTTAATCATCAAATATATGCAGTCGTTAGTTCTATTAAGACATTTCAGGAAACATAAATGATTACTCCCTCAAAGTATAATATACTTTGCAATGTTGGTGAAATCGGCAACTGATCTACACTGGTCACAGATGTCCTAAGGTCTGTGTTATCAGGCGGCGGCCCAAATGCGAGTCATGTACACCCCTGGAGCACGTACCCTGTTGAAGGCGGACTTCATGACGGCCTTCTCCAATTGGCTGGTGACCTCTGCGGTAACCAGACTCACAAACTTCTCATAGTTGTTTGTGTTCAGAGATTCCTGCAATAACACAATACAGTTAACATCGGAGCAAATCCAAGTTTTACCAAAATCGGATGCTAATGCGAACTTTACTGAAAATTCTAGTTTTGCACTTACATTTTTGCCATTTCCACAACAACGATTTCAACTCCCTACCATCTGCAGCGAGAATACATTTGTTTCGACACTGACTAATGGTACGGAATGGTGACTGGGTTTAACATCCCAGCAACAGCTATGGTCATTTAGGAATAGGACCTCAGTTTCAAGTCTCATCCGAAAGACCAGTGGGATGGAAATACTATGAAAGCACTTTGTATGAAAAATGTGAGGTTTGAACACATAACCTCTTGTATTGAAGTCCACAGCTCTAACTTCTCGGCCACAACCCATCCCATGGACTAATAGTCTGAACTGTGTAGATAGCAGACACAAATCTCACCTTAAAGTTCCCCAACATGGTATCCAAGGCAACAATAAAGTTCTGTACCCAGGGGTCGTTGGCCTCAAAATTGGTGAAGTCATCCTGAAACATGCCAGAAAACATCATTACGGTCGCCAGCTGAAAAAAGGGACCTTACGCCATGCTTGAAAAACATAAATGTGGCTGTGACTGGAGAAATGGGCATGCTCCGGACATGCACTGTTCGTCGTTCTATAAATTAATCACCCGTCATGCTTCCAACAAGCAATGTAGATCATTATCAGGCTACCGGAGTGTGCTATTTGAAAGCCCCATTTCTCTAGTCATAGCCACAAATGTGACTGATGTAGTACACTGACCAGTCGGTTGGCAAACATGAATTTAAACATGTTCATGTTTGAAGTATGCACATTAATTTCCAAAGAAAAGGAACAAGCCATCATTAAGGGTTTTATGGGTTTTATGGGATGTATAAGATTTAGAAATACAGATACGTGACCGTGATTAGAAAAATGGGGTTTATTGCTTTTGTAAACAGCACATACTCTCAGCAGTCTGTTTGCATATGTGCACAGTCTGATTAGAGTCTGCACTGTTTGCCATTCAATCAGTGAAACACATGTCATCAAACAAACAACATAGATCCAATTTGAGTTGCAAGAGTGTGATAGTAGATAGTAAATAGAATTTCCACAAACTCCCAAAACCCATTTTTCTATAGTCACAGACATGTGCACACATGTTATAACAAGCCAAGCCTACTCACATCCGTAATATTGTGTAGTGTGGCCAGGAAGATGTCTATCTGTGGTTTTATTCGAGGCTTGATTACACCAGTTGTGAGCTGTGTAAACCCAAAGTCGACCACATCCTTAAACCGCGTAGCAGCAGCACCCAGGTCTGACAACCCACTCTACAATGTAACAGACACAATCATGTAGTTGACAAGGACGCAACATACAAATAGATAATTGTCTGGAAAACACAATGCCACAGCTCATGAGCCATCAAGAACAAAACAGCAATCAAGGACCCGTGACCTTGAGGGGATGAAGGTTACATTCAATAGGGTTCTTCGCACAGTTGTGCCGTATGGCAAAGATCAGATAGATGGTAGTCGCACGGAAACAAAATGCGCGCAATAAACAATTTTAGCACCCGTAACCTTGACCTAGAATGAAACCCAAATTCAAGAGTTCTTCCTATGGTTGATATGAACATACATATGAATTATCACGAACATCTGATAGATGGTAGATATTGCACAAAAACAAAGAAATGCACAACAATCTATTTTAGCACCGTGACCTTGAAGAGACGAAACCCACATTCAATAGAATCCTTACCATGGTTAGACACTGTGTGGTCCCACACAGGGTATTCAGTTTAGAGAGGTTCTAAAATGCTGAATGTGACTAGATGTGTCAGTTGGTAAGGTGTCATAGGAATACCCTACATGTGGTACCCTCAACACTAATTTTCGACTCTGCCATTGAGCTTAACATTAGCACGAGTGGATGGTCGTGGATTGTGCACAGCAAGATGGAGTATCATCATATGTGTGAAATAGATTAAGTGAGCAGTTCACGTATACCCCCGGCCGCTGCCTGGACGACAAATAAAAACTTTAACGCAAATTTCTAAGTAATTTGACCTCGACCTTGGACATGAAGGCCGCATGGGTGTGGTATGCAATGAAAATATGGATGATGATAAGGAAGTTAATGAAGTTTGAAGTCAATCTGGCTTATTGTTGCAGAGATAATGGGTATCCGAAAACTTTAACGCAAATCTTACGGACACAAATTACTAAGTAATTTAACCTTGACCTTGGACATGAAGGCCGCATGGGTGTGGTATGGAATGAAAATATAGATGATGATAAGGAAGTATATAAAGTTTGAGGTCAATCAGACTTACCATTACAGAGATAATACCCAAACATTACGAAAACTATCTACCCCTTGACATACTTTGTATGCCGGGGGGTATAAATACCAAGAATGTCCATGAAAGGAAATAGGAATTGTAAGAACACTATCCTGTGGTACAAACTTTGTGACCTTGACCTTGGCATTAGCCAGATGCATGTTGTGGTAGAATTGCCAGCATATGATGATGCAGTATCATCGGAGGATAATATTTGTGAAAACAGAGATTACAGGGGTGGGAACAGCTACAAATGTCAAATCCTGAAAATGGCTAAACAAACATATTTTGTGGGTGCAAAAATATGGTTGTTTAGCCATTTTCAGGACTTGGCATTATGCGTAAATGTGTGCATCCATTTTGAAACAGTATTTTTTCTGCAATTATCAGGTACATGTACCTCAAATCCTGATATC
The DNA here is from genome assembly GCA_029237695.1 of Conchocele bisecta. Classification (NCBI taxonomy): domain Eukaryota; kingdom Metazoa; phylum Mollusca; class Bivalvia; order Lucinida; family Thyasiridae; genus Conchocele; species Conchocele bisecta. The sequence goes on along the minus strand of CM055265.1, from coordinate 46,911,425 downwards.
AGGATATATCCTGAAAATTCCCACCCATGAGATTATAAGTAAATATTCTTGCTAGTAGTGGAAAATAAATTGAGGGATGGGTACACAGAATAACGGATGAACAACGTAGCTCCTGTATACTCATCAAAATGGGCTGAGGAAGGGTATACAACTATCAAAGGTGATCTATATACAGTGCCACCTCTACAACAGCCACCCATGGGAAGACGCAAAACTGGCTGTTGTAGAGAGGTGGCTGTTGTAGGGAGGTTAATGCCAAACTAAATTTTGTCATTCACAGTTTATTTATTTTCTTCGATAATTCTCATCAAAACATGCTTTGGCAACATTTTAGAATCATTTCCAATGGAAATGATTCTAAAATGCTGTCAAAACATGTTTTTATTGAGAAAGAAGGCAAAAACAACAGCAGACGACAATGTCGAAGAGTTAGATACAGAGTAAATCATCCATTTGGGATATAAAATAGTGGCTGTTATACAGAGGATGTTGTTGTAGAGAGGTGGCCGTTCGGGGAGGTTCGACTGTACATGTACCTCTAATTTTGCTCTACTTTGTTCTTTGGATTGTGTATATACTTTTGAGACTTCGTCCTGGAAAATAGTAAATACATCATGCATGCAGATATGGTAATATACTACACATTTTAATATGCATTTAAGTTCGGTATTATACCACACACCATGGCACAATTTGGGGTGTAGAACTAGTCGTACTTCACATCATATTCTCTCTGTCAATCTTTCAGACATTTCATCAAAGTTTATGTATATCTACTGTTTGATACATTTTTTTGGTACAAAATTACCACTTTCCCACTAAATGAGCTATACGGCCTTAGCGACCAGTAGTCCCCAGATTAGATCACAGGTGTTTGAACAGATGGTAAGTATGTTGGTGTCATATGGGTATTTTGGTGGATTTTGTGTAGATTTGGGTGGATTTTGTTGGTTTTAATTGTCCAACATGCGATTATATCATCAATTTTCAATCACAAACTCCAATAGTGGGTTCTATCGATTCAGGAGACTAATAGAGAATAGTAGGTTAGTGCCGTGAATGGGAAAAAATATCTGGCAAGGCTCGGGAAACGGGATGGGCGAGGCTCTACCGAGCATATCCCGTTTCCGTGCAGCGCCAGATATTTTTTCCCATTCACGGCACTAACCTACTATTCTAGTTATCCCGTCAACACCTACAAATGGCTGTAAAATGCAAAAATAGTATTGACTGGATATCAAAAATGTTTCACGGCACCGTGTTTCAAGGCACATACGCACTGTGTTGATGGGATAAATCAATCTACTGATGCCGATAGAATAAGTGAAATGCTTTTATATGTTCGTACATTTAAGACATTAAAATCCGTACAATTGCAAGATTTTCTGTTGTGCCATGAAATAGGAGACTACATGCGTGGTGCACCATTTGGTTGGATAGCCATTCCCCGCGATGTGTCAAGATCCACTACGACATACCCCGTCACTGTGTCAGCCAATGAATGTCGCGCATTAAAGTTGTAATTACCGCACTTATAGGTTTACAAACTCGCGGCAGGTGACGTAAATTGTATGTTGGTAACAATGCACCTAAACCACCAGATATACCGAAATAACCCATAAAACACCGAAATATGAACCGTTCTTCAAGAACTTGTGGATTAGATTTAGTGTAGTGTGATAAGGGCCTACTCAGTAGCCTATTTCACCAACATGGCAAAGTATACTTTCCTCGCAAAGTATACTTTGAGGGAGAAATTTTTAATTTTAGGATAAATTTATTAATTTTTATTATACTAAATTTATTACATTATCACAGCCAATTTGGCTGTGATAATGTAATAAATTCAGTATAATAATTCTGCATACTTTTAATCATCAAATATATGCAGTTGTTAGTTTTATATGAAATAATGCATTTCAGGAAAAATAAATGATTGCTCCCTCAAAGTATACTTTGCTAGATAAGTATACTTTGCAATGTTGGTGAAATAGGCTATCACTCTTGTCAATCTAATATTGTCTGTGACCCTGATATAAGTTTTGATTAATCTGTGATCTTATACTCACACATAATGATCAGGATCTACACTGACTACAGATGTCCGAATATCCGCTGTAGGCCTAAATTATTTTGAACAGTATAAGAATTAAAATCATCTGTAGCCTATTTCACCAACATTGCAAAGTATACTTTTCTAGCAAAGTGTACTTTGAGCAAGAAATTTTCAATTTTAGGATGAATTTATTATTTTTTATTATACTGAATTTATTACATTATCACAGCCATTTTGGCTGTGATAATGTAATAAATTCAGTATAATAATTCTGCATACTTTTAATCATCAAATATATGCAGTTGTTAGTTTTATATGAAATAATGCATTTCAGGAAAAATAAATGATTACTCCCTCAAAGTATACTTCGCTAGAAAAGTATACTTTGCAATTATGATGAAATCGGCTAATGAAACACAGTGTCTTTAACCCTTAAAATGTGGGAAACATAAATTGTCGTCTGCTGTTTATATTTTGTCTTCATTCCCAATAAAACATTGTTTGACAGCACTTTAGAATCATTTGCATTGGGAATGATTCTAAACTGTTGTCAAAGCATGAGAAAAATTGACAATAAAAAATCAACAGCAGATGACAAAATTTAATTCATCATTATAAAGGTTAAGGGTCACTATTATAGCGATAAGGCAATGTAACCAGGGGACCGTTTTACTAAACTTTGTACGACTAAAATGTTCGTAAGTGCAAATATAGGATCGTCTGGAAATTCCAATCGATGGATTTACATTTATTGAGCTCAATAAATGCTCAATAAATGTAAATCCAATAATTGTTTTCAAAGAAAACATTGTTAATGTGCAATTTACAGATTTTGCACTTACGAACATTTTAGTCGTATTAAGTTTAGTGAAATGGGCCCCTGGGCCCAGTTGTTCAAAACACCAGTTAGCTTAACGGACTGTTAAATCCTTAACGGACTGTTAAATCCTTACCTGAATGGTTAAAATCTCTGTTAAAACAGAGATTTTAACCATTCAGTTAAGGATTTAACAGTCCGTTAAGCTAACGGATGTTTTGAGCAACCGGGCCCTGGTTGTTAACTTGTTTATGAGATGTTACCTCTAAACTGGACTTCAACTGTTTACAATAATCACAGCTGACTTCGGCATTGTTCACAGTTGCCTGAAATATAACAACAGCATACTAGTATCCACTCCAAACCACCGCTTGTCCGCTTGAACTTTGACCATAAAGCCATAGGCAGGAGCGACAGGTTTCATTTTCGAAGCTGAGCACAACTCAGCCTCGACCAATCAAGCTTATTAATTATGTTAAAGCAGGAGCGACAATAATTATTTTGTTTCTCTAATGGCTAGCATACGATAATACATTTCTATCATTTGTCATTTATAATATCAGCTGTCAACAACGACGTCAGTCACGTCAAAAGCGAAAACGGAAGCGACCATTCTGACGTGATGTACTCGATAATGGCACAAGGTAATTTTCACACGACGTGGCTCATATATAAACTCTGTACAACCGTCACCTCTCTAAAACAGCCAGGGTCAATGGTCACATCTTCCCATAGGTGATTGTTACAGTGAGGTTCCACTGTACTTACAATAAACAATGCTTTGGCTTTCTCCGTGTCCGATGACTGTAGTTTTCCCTGTTGTATACTACTGTGCACCATATTGTATGCCTGTGATAGGTCAAATCCCGACGGGAATCCGAGACGCACTCGCGAATATAGCACTTCACGGAAGTCTTGTTCTAGTATTGTACATGCGTGATTCAACATTGCACAAACACCGTCTACACTTGAGCTGGACATGGCTCGACGGACACACTTTTTCACGATAAAGAATGAATCGTCTACCATGCTGGATATTTGTGATGAAGCGTCTAAGCTATCCAAAGCAACAGCCTGCAACAAAATACAGAATGAAATAGGGATGTGAATGATTTTGATTGCTGGAATGGGATTATGCAATATGACCTCGTTGTTGAATGGACAATGTCCAATGGAATGGGATTATATGTCTTGTAATATGACCTTGTTGTTGAATGGACAATGTCCAATGGAATGGGATTATATGTCTTGTAATATGACCTTGTTGTTGAATGGACAATGTCCAATGGAATGGGATTATATGTCTTGTAATATGACCTCGTTGTTGAATGGACAATGTCCAATGGAATGGGATTATATGTCTTGTAATATGACCGTTGTTGATATGGACAATGTCCAATGGAAATGGGATTATATGTAATTTGGTTATATTGACTTAATTGTTGAATTGGGACAATGTCCAATTGGAATGGGATGGGTCAATTTGTTCTTAAGGGATGGGAATAAATGGGTCTTGTTAATTAGAACCAATGATGTTGAATTGGGAGAAAGGAACCAATGGGTCCAATGGAATGGGATTATATGTTTGTAATATGACCTTAATTGGTTGGAATGGGAACAATGTTCAATGGAATTGTTATATGTCTTGTAATATGACCTCGTTGTTGAATGGACAATGTCCAATGGAATGGGATTATATGTCTTGTAATATGACCTTGTTGTTGAATGGACAATGTCCAATGGAATGGGATTATATGTCTTGTAATATGACCACGTTGTTGAATGGACAATGTCCAATGAATGGAATTTATGTCTTGTAATATGACCATGTTGTTGAATGGACAATGTCCAATGGAATGGGATTATATGTCTTGTAATATGACCTCGTTGTTGAATGGACAATGTCAATATACAGGATTACACTGTTCCACAAAACCTGCCCAAATATATAAACAATGCAAAAACAATATATTTCTATAACAAATATTTAAGAATGAGCCTTCTTCTAATTTCGTGAAATTTGGTCTAATATTGATTTTATTACAAAAATGATTTCTCTAACTGGATAACCTGGAGGAATACAGATCCTGATTAGACTGGGTGGATGCGCATGCTGATTAGACTGGGTGGATGCACATGGAATACAGATCCTGATTAGACTGGGTGGATGCGCATGGAATACAGATCCTGATTAGACTGGGTGGATGCGCATGGAATACAGATCCTGATTAGACTGGGTGGATGCGCATGGAATACAGATCCTGATTAGACTGGGTGGATGCGCATGGAATACAGATCCTGATTAGATGGGTGATGCGCATGGGAATGGATAACTGATTAGACTGGGTGGATGCGCATGGAATACAGATCCTGATTAGACTGGGTGGATGCGCATGGAATACAGATCCTGATTAGACTGGGTGGATGCGCATGGAATACAGATCCTGATTAGACTGGGTGGATGCGCATGGAATACAGATCCTGATTAGACTGGGTGGATGCGCAGGCTGATCTGGATCTACACTGGTCACAAAACACATAAGCCCCATTTCACCAGTCACAGTCCCATGTTTACCTTGAGCACCATCTCAAGCCCTGAGCCAATTGCGAGCCTTAAATATTTCCATGTTTACCTTGAGCACCATCTCCCTGAGACCATTGGGAGCCATAAACATTCCCATGTTCAAGCCCTGAGCCAATTCAGAATTGGGAGTCTTTAGCGTTTGCATGTTTACCTTGAGCACCATCTCGCGCATAAAGTACTCCTCCATCATGATGTAGTTGCCAATCAGGTCCTGCATGAGGCGGCTCGTATCACAGTTCTGTAGCACGTCGTCCACTCCCGTACACTTCTCTGTAGGGAAACACAATACAGTAGGACCTCTCTAAACCGGACACCCATACAATCAGTCTGCTGAATTGTGTGTATTGTCATGTACTTCCTTTGATAATGTCTGTTCATGATTGCAAACCGCACAAACCTGTCTGGAGGTACTGAAATGTCTGATTTACAGTGGAGCCTCTGTAAACCGGACGCCCTAGGGACCTCCCAGGGTGTCCAGTTTAGAGAGGTTCCACTGTAGATGGCTATTGAATAAGGGAATATGGGTTACCATGTCGCAAAACATGGATGTTTGCATTTTTTACAAGTGTAGAATTATACCTATCTATCTATCTTTTCATATGAACCTCTTATTAGGGATATATACAGATCAGCGTCACTGCATTAAGAGTTAAAAGTTTGAGGTCCTATGTCAGGGCTCCAGATAAGGAATTAGTAATGGAGTATTGTCACTCCATCATTTCTGAAGCAATTGGGTATTTCAAAATTTTAATTGGGTAAAATAAAATCACACTACAGTTTACACATCAACAGACAGCAATTATTGAATAGATTGCTTCGAAATGAAAGCATGTCTTGGCATTTCATTAGAATTGGCTCCTTGGAGACAATTCTAATGAAATACCAAGATGTCTTTTCATGGAAAATAAGAAAAATATGCTATATTTGTGGTCCGTTTATTGTTTTCTGCAACCTGATAAAGGTACCACAATTTTTTATTGCTTTTTGATACTCGCTACTTCTGATTTCAATTGGGTTTTGGGCAATTTTAATTGGGTATTTAAGCAAATACGCAGCTTATCTGGAGCTCTGCTATGTAATAAAAGATATGCTATAAGTTTGTGAATTTGAGCGCAGAACAGTCCACTTTGTTCACTGGATGCATAATGGATATTTTGCAAATAGTGAGCAGTGAAGCGCCTGACAGACTGTATAGATAACAGTGAACAGACATGGTATAATTATGGACAGGCATAATTTAATGGATAAAATTGATAATCAATACACTATATACGAGACAATTACTATATACGTAGATAATTACTGGCTATCTAACACTAAATAAGACAGACATGGAGAATAGTGTTTATTTTATAGAGTTATGGAGACTACTGTTTGTTTCATAGACTGCCATAGTTACCTGCCCTCTGCTCTTCATCCTGGAATGCAGCTTCAAAATCAGCCTGAAAAAAAAACATGTCTTGGAATATGAAGTCAATCGGACTTAGGGTTGCAGAAACAATAGGTAGCTGAAAAACTTTAACACAAATTTAATAACGCCAATTTTAAATTAATTTGACATTGACCTAGGATATGCAGGCTGCATGTGCAGAGCTCCAATTAAGGTGCGTAATTTGACCAACTAGGGGTGAAATTTTGTTATTTCTTCATCAAAAATGGCAATTTGGGAGTTCTTTAGAATCGTCTCATTGAGACGATTCTAAAGCACTCCCAACTTGCCATTTTTGATGGAGAAATAAGAAATTTACCTCCAAATTACGCACCTTAACTGGAGCAAATTTTAAATTAATTTGACATTGACCTAGGGTATGCAGGCTGCATGGATGTTCTATGGAAGAAAATATTGATCAAAATAAAAAAGGTTTTAAACTTTCAAGTAACTCGGAATTAGGGTTGCAGAGAAAATAGAAAACCGAAAACTTTAACGCAAATCGGATGGACAGAGATATACCATACCTCCCGTTTGAAACAAAAAAGGACAAGTAAACACACAGTAAAACAATTGATGAATGTATGAAGACCCAGCTATCATTGGGATTGCTATACAAAAACACAGAAAAAAAATGTTTGTTTGTCATGTACAACATCGCAATATCAATGACCATTGAATGTCATTGTGTAATTGTATTACAAACCCTCCATTTTAGTTGAAATGCAGAACTGAAAGATAAACAATACTTACCATGAGTCTGCGGCGTAAAAACCTAAGATACAGTTCTGTTCTGGTGTTCATCAGGACAATCTCTGATAGTAACACGTCCAGGTCTTTAGGGTCGGGTCTGCAATGGGGATACATGGGATGTGTTAGTTAAATTATTTTGCATCGACCACTAAATAACATGTGTTCACATAGTTGTGGTTGCGACTGGAGAAAAGGGGCTTATGCCATTTGCGACCAGTGTAGACCCAGACCAGGGTCTGCACTGTTCATAATTCCATCAGTGAAACACCAGTCATGTTTCTAGGAAATAGCAAAGATCCATCTGATTTTAACCCAAGGGCTACAAATAGGGTCTTCATCTTCCCTTGATAAACATGTATACCACATTTGGTTACGATCTGTCAAGTAGAACGTGAATGATTGTGTGAACAAGGATATAGTCCGAAAATTAAAACTGGCCAGCAAGGGGAGTAAGTCATCAGACTTTTTTAAAAACCAATAGCCTTCTTCGTCTTGCTATGATAAACATGCATACCGAATTTGGTTACGATCCGTCAAGTAGAACTTGAGTTTATTGCGTGGACAAGGATACAGAGTGTGAAAATTAAAATGGCCGCCAAGAGGAAATAAACAATTGGATATTTTTGAAAATCAATAGGCTTCATCTTGCAGTGATAAACATGTATACTGAATTTGGTTTCGATCTGTCCAGTACAACTTGAGTTATTGTGTGGACAAGGAGACAGAGTGCAAAAATAACAAGCTGTGCCCACCCGCCCACCGCCCATCCGTGCACGGTGAATACATAATATGTCTGGTTTTTTCATCTCGTTTCAAAATTAATTTTGTTTCTCGTATATTTATGCAGTATGCCATCGTTTATAACGTTATGGTGTCATGGTGCTCATGCAATGACGTCACAACGTCATGAATAAACATAAACATCATGAAATCTAAAATGGATGCCACTTAGCGTTCAGTAGAAACTAATTCCTTGATAAAGGCCTTGTGCCGAAACGTCGGAAAAGTGGATTCCTAGTTTTTGCATATTAGATTGGGCATAAGAAACTATTTTTTCCACAATATAATTTTGTCAAGTAATAAATTGGGACAGGTAACATTTTTATTATTATACATACTTCATATTTAAAGTAATTGGCACACATAGGGAGATTTTTTTAGACAATAAATCTCATTATACCTATTGGAGAGGGTATTGGTTCCTATTTGGGACACACCTATTCAAGAACATATGTGATTTTTCATGAAATATATTTACAGAAACTATTGTAAATTTTGCAAACACTTGTCTTGAAAATCCAAACATTAACCACAGGCCTGTATAGGTATTGGAAAATGTGTAGATCCAGATGAGCCGGCTCGTGACGAGCCATCTCATCAGGATCTGCACTTTTTGAAGTAATTCTCATATATTTGAGAACAAAAACACACCCTTTTCATAAAAGAACTAGTCTGAAAATAATTTTGTGACGGTTGGATTGGTTGCAAAATTAACATATCAAAATCCATCCCAGTTACTTAATAGGGGTGAAAGGGTTAAATACCGAGGCACTCATTCCTCCCTATGCTGAGCTACTGCCATCTGTTACATTATTTGTTTGTTTATTAGTGTTTAACGGCCTATCAACAGCTAAGGTCATATAATACCGGGCAAACAGGTTCGATCCCATTTTAACCTGCTGCATTGGGGGGAAAATTCCAAAATCAGAACGGAATATTTACATCGAGAACAAATATATTCAGCCCTGAAATTAGAATAACCTGACCTGGTGCCAGGTTCATACCACACCAAGTCACTTGGCCCCTTCCCCTAAAATAGGATTACGAATATCGTAATACTCACATAAGGGGTATAACCAGATTCAACTGTCACATACAAAATGCCAAAGACGTATGTGACGGCCAAACCAGGTCTCCAGTCGGGATTCCGGTAAGGATGAACCCCAATCGTTAAATTACCCATCGTGTGTTCCCACCTGCCACCCACCATCTGTTACATTAGCTGCTGTAGTCCACCGGCTACTTACTTTTCTACTGGAGGCTGTTTATGGAACATCATGTTTTGCCGCACCTGTTGAACCTGAAGCAAGACGTATACAATCTGACAAAACCATGTTTATTGCCTTTGAAATCTAGATGGCCGTGGCCCGTATGTCGCGCACACCGATGTTTTGATAGCATACCGAAATAATTTAACCAAAAACAAAACTTTAACCAAAAACTTTTAACCCGGATGCACGTACGGACGTATGTATGCCAAAGTGCCGGCCGACTATATTGCGCTGTCCACAAGCGGGTGCGAGAAAAAGTGAATGGGTTTAACATCCCAGTAACAGTTAAGGTGATATAAACACAGGACCAGGAGGCCGTTTCACTAAACCTCTTACGACTAAAATGTTCGTAAGTGCAAATTTAGAATCGTCTGGAAATTTCAATTGATGGATTTACATTTATTGAGCATAGGCTGCATATGCAGCCTATGCTCAATAAATGTAAATCCAACAATTGTTTACAAGAAAACATTGTTAATGTGACATTTACAGACTATCATTATTTTGTACTTTAATACGAACATTTTAGTCGTACGAAATTTAGTGAAACGGGCCCCAGAGCTCAAGTTAAGGTGCGTAATTTGGAGATAAATTTCTTATATCTCCATCAAAAATGGCAAGTTGGGAGTGCTTTAGAATCGTCTCAATGAGACGATTCTAAAGCACTCCCAACTTGCCATTTTTGATGAAGAAATAACAAAATTTCACCCCAAGTTGGTCAAATTACGCACCTTAACTGGAGCTCTCATCAGACAGATCAGTGGGATGGAAATACAATGCATTTTTCACGCATAGAGTGAGGATTGAACTCACAACCTCCTGTATTGAAGTTCAATGCCATATCCCCTAGATCACGGCCCATCCCTGAAACCAGTGTAGAATCAGATCCGCCAGCAAATACGTATAGTTTGATCAGAAAATACACAGTTCATCAGTCTGACAGTCATCAGTAGCCGATTTTACCAAAATTGCAATTTTAAGTATAATTATTTTGCTATAAAGTACACTTAAATTTTAAATTTTAGGATAAATTTATTATGTTTTATTATACTGAATTTGTTATATTATCACAGCCATTTTGGCTGTGATAATGTAATAAATTCAGTATAATAATTCTGCATACTTTTAATCATCAAATATATGCAGTCATTAGTTCTATATGAAATAATGCACTTCGGGGGAAAATAAATGATTATTCCCTCAAAGTACACTTTGCTAGATGAATGCTTTGCAATTTTGGTGAAATAAGCTACTGAACATTAGTAAAACACATTTCATGCTGAGGATACTTCATTTTGTTCATGGAAAATACAAAATAGTTTTCTTGTATGCTCAAAGTATATGTAGGGACCACTATTCGAACAATCCCTTTAAAAATAAAATAATTAAAAAATGTCATAAAGGGAAAAAAGTCAATCATTATGGTCCAAACATCAGTTACCCTAGTAACATACAATATGTGGCTAGTGACAGGAGAAATGGGTCTTATGGGTTTTGCGACCAGTGTAGATCCTGATCAGCCTGTGCATCCGCACAGTCTGATCAGGATCTTCACTGTTCGCCATTCCATTAATGAAACAACTGTCACGCTTCTAACAAGCAATATAGATTGTTATATGGCAACAGGGGTGTCTTATTTGATCAGGAGCCACACCGGTCACATATTCCTGTAATCTCCATTTCTCCAGTCACAGCCACATATATGTGGGCCTTCAGGCTGACAAAATAAACATGACAAAGTTTGCCAGTACCAGGGGCCCGTTTCACTAAAATTCTTACGACTAAAATATTCGTAAGTGCAAAATTTCACATTAACAATGTTTTCTTGTAAACAATTGTTGGATTTACATTTATTGAGCGTAGGCTGCATATGTAGCCTATGCTCAATAAATGTAAATCCATCAATTGAAATTTACAGACAATCCAATGCAGCCTATGTCAATAAATGTAAATCCATCAATTGAAATTTACAGACGATCCTAAATTTGCACTTACGAACATTTTAGTCGTAGGTAGTTTAGTGAAACGGGCCCCTGGATCTACAATAGTTGTAAGGTTTTGTCAGCCGGCTACATACCCGGAGATCAAAGTCTCGTTTGTTCCTAAACTCTTCTACCAGTCTGCGACATTGTCGATCACATTCCTTCTGTAGTATGGCCACTAGGATCATCAGTTTACCTGCACCTGTAAATAATTCCAGCACAAACATATTTACACAATTCCCTAACATTTGATTGGCCCGTAGCAAGTCTCTGTCCAAAATTTATATCCCAGTAAACTCCCACACCGAACTACTTTCCGTAACCGTGAGGCGCAGTTAAAATAATTCTTAAGAAAACGGAAAATAAACACATTTTCTTGATGAATTTATTTCAAATGCTGGAATTATAAGGAATGAATGGCTTTTTTGTTGAATTTATCGGGGATATAAACATATAAACTTGGAAAAGTCGCTGGAATACTGGACGAGGCCTTAAAACTAGATGGCCGCGGCCTGCATGTCGCGCCTTGTGGCGAGGCATGGACACTAAAAAAAGAGATATAGTATAACAAAAAACATTAACCAAAAACTTCAAAGTAATTTGACCTTGACATTGGGCACAGGGGCCGCACGGGAGGGGGGTAGAATGAAAATATAGATGATGATAAACACCCATGTGAAGTTTCAAGGTAATGGGCAAAGCAGTTGCAGAGATATAGTATAACGAAAAACTTTAACCAAAAAACTTAACCAAAAACTTCAAAGTAATTTGACATTGGGCACAGAGGAAAAACTTCAACCAAAAAACTTAACCAAACAACTTAACCTAAAACTTCAAAGTAATTTGACCTTGACATTGGGCACAGGGGCCGCACGGCAGGAGGGTAGAATGAAAATATAGATGATGATAAACACCCATGTGAAGTTTGAAGGTAATGGGCAAAGCAGTTGCAGAGATATAGTATAACGAAAAACTTTAACCAAGAAACTTAACCAAAAACTTTAACCAAAAAACTTAACCAAAAAAGTTAACCAAAAACTTTAACCAAATAACTTAACCAAAAACTTCAAAGTAATTTGACCATGGACATTGACACAGCGGCCGCAGCGGGAGTAGAATGAAAAATATAGATGATGATAAACACCCATATGAAGTTTCAAGGTAATGGGCAAAGCAGTTGCAGAGATATAGTATAACGAAAAACTTTAACCAAAAAACTTAACCAAAAACTTTAACCAAATTAACCTTAACTTAACTTCAAAGTAATTTGACCTTGACATTGGGTACAGGGGCCGCACGGGAGGGGGGTAGAATGAAAATATAGATGATGATAAACACCCATGTGAAGTTTCAAGGTAATGGGCAAAGCAGTTGCAGAGATATAGTATAACGTTTAAAAACTTTAACAACAAACTTTAACCAAAAAAATTAACCAAAAACTTTAACCAAAGAACTTAACCAAAAACTTTAACCAAAAAACTTAACCAAAAACTTTAACCAAAGAACTTAACCAAAAAGTTCAAAGTAATTTGACCTTGACATTGGGCACAGGGGCCGCACGGGAGGGGGGTAGAATGAAAATATAGATGATGATAAACACCCATATGAAGTTTCAAGGTAATGGGCAAAGCAGTTGCAGAGATATAGTATAACGAAAAACTTTGACCAAAAAACTTAACCAAAAAACTTAACCAAAAACTTCAAAGTAATTTGACATTGGGCACAGAGGAAAAACTTTAACCAAAAAACTTAACCAAACAACTTAACCTAAAACTTCAAAGTAATTTGACCTTGACATTGGGCACAGGGGCCGCACGGGAGGAGGGTAGAATGAAAATATAGATGATGATAAACACCCATGTGAAGTTTGAAGGTAATGGGCAAAGCAGTTGCAGAGATATAGTATAACGAAAAACTTTAACCAAGAAACTTAACCAAAAACTTTAACCACAAAACTTAACCAAAAAAGTTAACTAAAAACTTTAACCAAAGAACTTAACCAAAAACTTCAAAGTAATTTGACCTGGACATTGGACACAGGGGCCGCACGGGAGGGGGGTAGAATGAAAATATAGATGATGATAAACACCCATATGAAGTTTCAAGGTAATGGGCAAAGCAGTTGCAGAGATATAGTATAACGAAAAACTTTAACCAAAAAACTTAACCAAAAACTTCAACCAAAAAACAAAAAACTTAACCAAAAACTTCAAAGTAATTTGACCTTGACATTGGGTACAGGGGAGGGCCGCACGGGAGGGGGGTAGAATGAAAATATAGATGATGATAAACACCCATGTGAAGTTTCAAGGTAATGGGCAAAGCAGTTGCAGAGATATAGTATAACGAAAAACTTTAACGAAAAACTTTAACCAAAAAACTTAACCAAAAACTTTAACCAAAGAATTTAACCAAAAACTTTAACCAAAAAACTTAACCAAACAACTTAACCAAAAAACTTAACCAAAAACTTTAACCAAAGAACTTAACCAAAAACTTTAACCAAAAAACTTAACCTTACAGCTTAACCAAAAACTTTAACCGGACACACGTACGCCAAACGGCCGACTATATCGCGCTTTCCGCAAGCGGGCGCGACAAAAATTACAATTTTCGAAAAAAAAATCCCAAAAAAAATAATTTTTTGTTTTGATTTTTTTCTCGAAAATTGTAATTTTTTATCGCTTCGTCCAGTATTCCCGCGACTTTTCCAAGTTTATACCCCGATAAATTCCACAAAAAGGCCATTCATTCCTATAATATCCCCAATGTTACCAATGTACCATCATGCCTTCACAAACATCCCAAGCAGATATGCACCCAAGCAGAAATGGATTTGCATACCTTTTTACATCTCCCAATAATGTCTACCAAAAGTCTGCACGATATCATGCTCACTCTTCAGGTTCTACATTTCAACTGTAGTATGTATTTATGAGCAAAAGTATATTAAACAAGAGTGCCGAAGGTCACAATATACACCCGTCGAGGCAACCCGGTGGCATAAAAATGACCACCAAGGGGAGTAAGTCATCGGAAATTATGAAAATCAGGGTTTTTCGTCTCGCCGTGATAAACATGTATACCAAATTTCGTTACGATCAGTCAGGTAGAACTTGAGTCATTGCGTGGACAAGGATACAGAGTGCGTAAATTAAAAATGGCCACCATGGGGAGATAAGTCATCGGAAATTGTTGAAAATGAACAGGCTTCATCTTGCTGTTATGATCCATCAGGTTATGATCCATCAGGTAGAACTCTAGTTATTACTTGGACAAGCTGTGCCTGCCCGCCTGCTCACACAAGGTGAATACATAATATGTTTGTTTGTTTATTAGTGTTTAACGGCCTATCAACAGCTAAGGTCATGTAAGGCCGGGCAAACGGGTTCGATCCCATTTTAACCTGCTGTAGGAAAATCCCAAAATCAGAACGGAATACATAATATGTCCCGTTTTTTTCAAATGGGGTATAAAACTTGCAATAAAAAATTAACAATAGACAATTCGCTAGTCAAAATGACAAAAATGCACTTATTTTGAGCTTTTGACAATATATATTATTACCCAACTCCCTAAGAGTTAATATTACATAGTTTTGACTAATTCCCTGGATTTTGACATGTCTGGCGCATGCTTGTAGAAAAGTCACAAAAATTTCACCCCTAAAAATATAACTGCTCAGGTCATGTGATTTGTATCTTGCCAAGTGTATCACATGATCACTGGTTCCCAACATCCAGCAGTGGGACCGGTAGAAACCAAGTCCTTGTGTAGAATCTGTTTCCATTTCCGTCAACACAATGCTACTCGCTCAATGCTGAATGGGAAATACATGTAACGATAACCATTTTGTAAATCAAGCTGGGGGCCGTTTCACTAAACTTCACACGACTGAAATGTTCGTAAGTGCAAAATTACGATAGTCTGTAAATATGTTTTCTTGTAAACTATTATTGAATTTACATTTATTGAGCATAGGCTGCATTGACGGAAATGGAAACAGATTCTACACAAGGACTTGGTTTCTACCGGTCCCACCGCTGGATGTTGGGAACCAGTGATCATGTGACATGATTTGTCAAGTAGCTGTATGTGACATGATTTTTGTTTTGTCCAAGGTTAGCATTGTATGTGGAACAAGAAAAAATATTTTATCCAAAAAGTAGCTGTACGTGACATGATTTGGTCACTACTGTAAAAAAAAAAAAAAAAAAAAATGTGGGAACATGATTTTTGTCCCCCCCAGGTAAAAATGTAAAAGTTAACCATGAAATTTGTCCCAAGTAGCTTGTAAAAAAATTGTAACATGGATTTGTTCCAAGTAGCTGTATTGGGTGGACCCCAAATGAAATTTTGGTTCCCAAGTAGCTGTATGTGACATGATTTGTCAAGTAGCTGTATGTGACATGATTTGTCAAGTAGCTGTATGTGACATGATTTGTCAAGTAGCTGTATGTGACATGATTTGTCAAGTAGCTGTATGTGACATGATTTTTGTCATCATAAAATTCAACGCAAATTTGTATTGGTCAATCAATGCGCCAACACCTAATTCACATTCATTGTATCACATACAGTATATTACAGCTTTGATAACTAGAAATGTGGCCTGTCGGCACACGAATGCCCCCGCTGGCAGCCAAAGAAAACGAGGTATATTTGAAAACACAGAGGGCCAGAGAAGCATGGATCTGTTGGCACAGCATTATAGCAGACCTTCAGAGCAATGGGGTTGTGAAATATCAAACTGATCCATGTAAGGAAACAAACATTATAAGACACTTACCCGAGTTTCGAACACACGAAGTATGTGACATTCACACTGGGCTTAGTGAGGGCGGGATGATAGTGGATTTGTCACATGGTGGTAGAGGACCATTAGAGCAATGCGTGTGTGAAATATCAACCAGGTCCATGCAAGGAAACAGACAATATAAGACATTTACCCAAGCATTAAGGTTTCAAACGCACCAAGTATGTGTAGACCCTGGGCTTAGAAGGGGCGGGATAATCATCGATTTTTCACAGGGCAATAGAGGACCATTAGAGCAAAGCACGTGAGAAATATCAAGCAGATCCGTGCAAGGAAACAGAAATTACAAGACATTTACCCGAGCGTTAAGGTTTTAAATGCACCAAGTATCTCACCTTGACCCTGGGCTTAGCGGGGAGGGATGATCGTGGATTTGTCACAGGGTGGTAGAGCAAGGAAACACAAATTATAAGCCATTTACCCGAGCGTTAAGGTTTCGAACGTACCAAGTCTGTGACCTTTACCCTGGGCTTAGCGGGGGCGGGACGAATGTGGATTTGTCACAGGACAGTAGAGGACCATTGGAGCAATGCGTGTGTGAAATGTGAAGCAGATCTGAGCAAGGAAACAGAAATTATAAGCCATTTACCCGAGCGTTAATGTTTCGAACGCACCAAGTCTGTGACCTTGACCCTGGGCTTAGCGGTAGCGGGACGAATGTGGATTTGTCACAGGGCGGTAGAGGACCATTGGAGCAATGTGTGTGAGAAAACTGAAGCAGATCCGAGCAAGGAAACAGAAATTATAAGCCATTTACCCGAGCGTTAAGGTTTCAGGACGTACGTACGGACACCGTTAACACTATATGCCCCCCTCACCATTCAGTGGCGGGGGCATAAAATGATAATGAAACAGTTATTTCATGGTCAATCAGGCAATCAGTCAAAACATATTGCCCCTCTGTGCTATGGACCATCTGATGACTAATATGCCCTCAGTCTTCGGCAACGGGCAATAGTGCCTCGTGGTCGTCAACATCATCTTAGGGGCAATAGTTTTAACTGTTCCCCGAATGACCATGGAATAACTGTATACTGTACCTACCATAATATGTTTCTACAAGGGGTTGGTGGATTTCAAGGATTCTTGCAATCTCTTCAAACAGCCGGGTGATTGTATCAGCAAACAGGACGCCATACCGCCGGTCATCAGAGTCCGTCCCATGGACGGCTAGCTTCAAATGTTTCCCTGCAGTTTCACACAGCTGGGGGACAGAAAAGTAGCTGAATATTGAACTGTTGGTGAATGGTAGAGCAACCATCTTGAAAGGCATGCTGGGGACTGTGGTTGATGTCACTATATTAACCCAACACAACTCCGGAAAATTGTAAATATTTTCTTTATTTCTCATCGAAAGTATATATTGTGACCACCATTTGAACCGTCTCACCGAGACAACATATACATCAACGTCACAACATATACTTTCTACTTGCATTGAGAGAGAAGAAAAAGCGAAACAAAAATATTTTAAAATGTTCATACGTAATAGGTTAAATCTTTGATTGTTGAATTAACCATAGTCATCCGCAGTTTATTTTTCAATATTGCTATTAAACAAAAAAAAAACAAGTTTTAGCAGCACATGGAAATCATCCCATTTATCTCATGGCGTGTAAGTATATTGACCTTGTTATCAGGCTAATGGTCATATTACATAGCATGAACATTTGAGAAGTGAATTTATACAAACTGTGTGTGGTTCCTGAAATATAGGTCAGGGCCCGGTTGTTCAAAACACCAGTTAGCTTAACGGACTGTTAAATCCTTAACGGACTGTTAAATCCTTAACTGAATGGTTAAAATCTCTGTTAAAACAGAGATTTTAACCATTCAGTTAAGGATTTAACAGTCCGTTAAGCTAACGGATGTTTTGAACAACCGGGCCCTGAATTTCATAATCAATTTTAATGAAATGTTCAGGTTATATCTATGAATAAAAACATTTTTTGAGAATGTATCTGGATATAAACTTGCGAAAGTGTAAAAGATTTTAGCTGTGTTGTTTATTTATTTATTATATATTTAAAGGAGGGAATTGGCTCAGTTACCTTTCACACATATTGGACGAATGCACTGCCCCATTTCGGCACATAATCAGACATTTGTCCCATTGTACCATACAAATAACACAGATTTGGTCTTTTGGGCTTGTATCTCCGGGGGTCTATATTCTGCATAGTGTCCCGGTGCATGGGAGTCAGGAAGAAGAGTACCTGGGATCCGTTTCACTATACTTTGTACGACTAAAATGTTTGCAAGTGCAAAATTATGATAGTCTATAAATTTCGCATTAACAATGTTTTCTTGTTTTTGCACTTACAAACATTTTAGTTGTATGAAGTTTAGTGAAACGGGCCCCTGGTTTAGAAAATACCCACTTGTGAGGAGAGGTATTTGCCAAACTTGGTGAGGCCTTGTTCGTGGAGGCCCAGCAGGGGGAAGATCTTGAAGAATCGTTGGATGGAGGCGACATCGGCGGTGTGCACGGCCGCGTCAAACTTGGTGTTCACGATACCCCGCAACTTCTCCTCCGCTTCGTGAAGGAGGTGAAACGAATTGTCCAGGGAGCTGCCTGCAGTAGAGTAAAGTGAAAGTGAATGGGTCCCAGCAACAGCTATGGTCATATAGAGACGGGACCACAGTTTAAAGGCTCATCCGACAGACAGTGGGAATGAAATACTATGAAAGTATTTTTGATGCCTAAGGCGAGGTTTAAACCCACAACCTCCGGATTGGAAGTCAAGCAGGGATTCCACTGGGGAAATTAAAAAAATCGCCACTTCAAAAAAAATCATGATCAGGTGTTCTTACCCGTAGGCCACAATCCATCCCTCTGCAACAGGGTAAATATAGGGGTTATTTATTGATCATTTTATGTTTTTCGAGACCAATGGAGTTTATATGCTTCAGCTGGAGTCGGGAAATTCAGACTAGATGGCAGTAGGCCTACAATAGGTAAATTCAATGTGTCAGGAAAGGTAAGATAAGTGCTAAGGGCCATACCTACAGTGACCAGTGACTTTGAGTTTATACGTCAGATAATTCAGACTAGAATTTACCACATCACAAATGTGCTCTGTGTCAAGAAATGTAAACTTCAGCGTTACGGGACACACCTCTTGTGACCAATAGTTACGTGGCCTAAGAGTATAAGATGCAGAGACATACCTTTAGTAACAAGGGCATCGTTATCACTCAGCTAATCCCCTTGCTGGCAGCATTGATGACAACAAATATTTTTTGTTTAACATTTTTGCGTTACAAACATGGTGAACATAAGTCCTCAGTGATCTTGACCACAGTCACTTGGCCCCTTCCCCTTAAATATGATTGCGAATAATCGTAATACTCACATAAGGGGTATAACCAGATTCAACTGTCACATAAAAAATGCTAAAGATGTATGTGAGTGCCAAACCAGGTCTCCAGTCGGACTTCCGGTAAGGATGAACCCTGATAAATTACCCGTCACATGCTCCCACCTACCACCCACGTGGGACGATCGTGGATTTGCCACAGGGGTGGTATGGGACCATTAGAGCAATGCGTGTGTGATCAAGCAGATCCGTGCAAGGAAACATAAATTATAAGACATTTACCCGAGTGTTAAGGTTTCAAATGCACCAAGTATGTGACCTTGACCCTGGGCTCAGCAGGGGGGGACGATCGTGGATTTGTTGCAGGGCGGTAGAGGACCATTCGAGCAATGTGTGTGTGAAATATCCAGCAGATACGTGTAAGAAAACAGAAATTATAAAACATTTACCCGAGCGTCAGGGTTTCGGGACGGACGGATGCCGGTAACACTATATGCCCCCCTCACTATTCGGTGGCGGGCATAATTTTTTTAAAAACATTTTTGCCTTACAAACAAGGTGAATATAAGTCCTCAGTGACCTTAACCGTGGGCGGACCAATGTGGGACGTATGCAAAACAAAGAACCATTCCTAGACGCTAAATATTATCAAAATTGTTGAAGCGGTTCTTGATTTGTTTAAAAATGAAAGGTGTTACTAACGTACGCACATACGTACATGGACTAATGCAATATCCAGTCTCTCCTATCAGCAAGGGGATAACCAGTAGTTGAGTGCCCTAAAAAATATATTATAACTAGTGAAGAACATACCTTCTGTGGTCAGTTCAGTCATCTTCAGGATGTTCTGGTCAAGACTACTGAACCTGTGTACATGCCCAGCAGCCTGTAAACATATATAGCAAGTAAGCACTGGAGAATTTATTGATTTCTACATCAGCCAGAAAAATTTACTGAGCAAAAATCACCATACAATTTTTGCAAACAGCGTAGATTCAGAAGATCAGCCTGCAACATGTGCAGTCGAACACGGCCTATGCTGTTTTCCATGCAGGACAAGTATATATAATTGTTACAAATGTTGTGTCAGCATTGCCCATACAATGGATTGGTACCGGTGTCACAGGAAATTCTCCCCCTGGAAATCTTCCCCCCCCCGTGGGGGAAGATTTCCAGGGTCGAGCCTGGAAATATTCACCCCCCACCCCCCTCCCGGGGGGCGAATATTTCCAGACTCGACCCTAGGAAATTCTCCCCTCCACCCTGGAAATTCTCCCCCCCCACCCAAAGGTTTGTGTTTGAATTCAAGCCAGGGGAAGTCTAGAATGACAGATACAGAGATAGACCCCCTGGGCATGTGATTAAATGTACAACATTTCTGAGCATGTACTCAAATGCCATGCTTGAAGTCAAGCAGCTTGATTGAGTCTGTGTATTCTGAGGGTCTACCAATCAAAATGTTTGATTTTGAGTTCAATTTTCAAATTCTTGCTCCAGAACAACTGCATTCCACCATTAGACAGGTTCAACTGGTCTGCCTATTCTACTCAGGGGTCGACACTAGCCTAGAGTGTCCTGGCACCCCTGTTTTGTAGGAGGAATCCCTGAACTTTCAAGAAGATCCCATTCGACATAATGTAAAAATCAGGATGTCCATGCTGCAGAATCCCTGGCCTAAAAGTGTGTGTCAAACCCTACTACTGGTTTAACCCTTACAATGCTGAATTAATTTGTGCCAAACCATGTTTTTACTGAGAGAAAAGACAAAATATGAATTATCAGCAGACGACTATTTTCGGTTCCCGCATTCTAAGGGTTAAAGGCACATGCCCACTCAGTAGGCATAAAATGTTCTTTTTAGAAATTAAATAAGTGTATAATTGTGTCATTATTACACCAGTTTTATAAATTAGGAGTGCCCGCTATACTATACAGATATAATCATTTAGTAATATTTATTTGACAGATACCGACTCGCGGTGGTATCAGGCTATTTTCATAACTGAGGCATGATATTTGTTTTATTATTTATACTAATTATATGTGTCACCTCAAAAAATAATATTTTCTACAGATTATAAAGTATGATTATTGCACATAAAAAATAAATACAGAAAAATAAATAGTAATGTCCGTAACATTTTAAGGAAACACGGTTATCGCCCCTGATATCAGTATGGATAATTTACGTCGGATATAAAATGTATAATAATGCCAACCAATTTATTTATTTATATCCAATAAGTGGGGTAATGGTGAATGACTATTTATTTTGTCATTAAATATCTCAGATGATGTCTCCGATATAAATAACAGTTTGTGCCTACTGAGTGGGCATGTACCTGATAAATCCACTGTTGTGCCATGTGTCATAAGAAATGATTGACTGATTGGGGTGTTATATACCGTTGAATAAGGTCATAATTATGTTGATGTGACTGGAAAAATGTGGCTTATGGGTTTTGCGACCAGTGTAGATACAGATCAGCCTTCTGATCTGCATTTGCACTGTTCGCCATCCCATCAATGAAACATGCTTCTAACAAGCAATATAGATAATTATCAGGTTACAAGCGTGTGCTATTTGATTAGGAGCTAAACTGGCCACAAATCCCATAAGCCCCAATTCTCCGGCCACAGCCTCATCTACAGACGGTAATGGGCAATAATTCCAGCACAAAAATATTTACACAATTGCCCGTAGCAAGTCTCTGTCCAAAATTCATATCCCAGTAAACTCCCACGCCGAACTACTTTCTGTAACCGTGAGGCACAGTTAAAAGAATTCTTAAGAAAACGGAAAATAAACACATTTTCTTGATGAATTTAATTTAAATGCTGGAATTATAAGGCCTTCGTCCAGTATTCCCGCGACTTTTCCAAGTTTATACCCCGATAAATTCCACAAAAAGGCCATTCATTCCTATAATAAATGAAGCAGCGACCCACCTTTTCATAGTCCTCATTATGTAGAGCCTGCTGGACACCATCTGTGCAGTATTTCAGGTCCAGAATGTCCTCCACACTGTCTATACACCCCGTCACTCGACTCTGAAGGAACAATGACACAATTTGGTTTTGGCTGAAACAATATTTTATTTCAAGAGAGACAAGTGATAAACATACATGTAATATACAGTTTTAATCAGGATTAGAAAACAAGATTTTACACTTGTGTGAATTCTGCTCCTGGTTTAGAATTCAAGTCATGGCTACCGTTATATGTAGATGTGACTAGAAAAATGACAGGGATTCCGCTGGCGATTGCCACTTTCGGAATTAGCGATAAAAATAAACAATTTGTGATAAAAAATTACAATTTTCGAAAAAAATATAGAAAAAAAACAAACAAAAATATATTTTTTTTTTTTGAAGTAGCGATTTTTTTATTTTCCCCAGCGGAATCCCTGAAATGGGGCTTATGGGTGTTGCGACCACTGTAGATCCAGACCAGATTCAACATTTGGACGCAATTGTGACCACTATGTGTCACTTTCCACTAATATGGGGAGACAACTATGAAAATATCGTTTATGCCCTAGGAAAAAGTACAATGCTCTACAACTAGACCATATTTGATATTTTTTTTACCGACAATGGCTTACAGTGCAGATCCTGACCAACCAGGCTGATATGGGTCTTTATTGATTACCAATGACAAAAGTCACATTTCTCCATTAACAATTATAACCAAAAATGGTACTTGTTGCATGACGTAGTATGTTCTGTGCTCAGTATTGCAGGGTTCATGTTTGAGGGCGACATGGGCGAAGTGGTCGCTTTTTTTCTGGCCAAGTCGCCTTATTTTTCCCGTAGGGGGAAGTCAAGTCGCCCTGGAATTTTCTGGATTTTTTTTTTTTTTACTATGAATTTCAGACCCTAGGGGCGAGTGCATGTCATAAATGCGCTAATCCCACCAAATAGGCGTGTAAAATTGGATCGCATCGATTGTTTGATGACCCCTGGTGTGTATTTACCCGCAGGGTTTCTTTGTTATTGTCGCCTACTATCGGTTTGTTATTCGCGACGCCATGATGCGTATCAACTGATCAGACACGTCTGGGCGCTTAATATTGTTTAACTAAAGCGTTCAACAAGGAACGTTGATTGAAGACCCGAATTTACGTCATTAAGGCGGGGCTTATAGCTTCATTTAATTCATTGGTCGGCTTCGACTAATTTGATTCGACGACACACGTGAATAATTAGTTTCAAGGTAAATGGGAGGCGACTACTATCGCAGTCTATCGGCATACGACGTAGTTGTCTACACACATTTTTGTCAGCTTATGACGCTTTGTGGGATACCATTTCCGAAATAAAAATAGCATCCAATCGTTAGCTACAATTGTGGGTATACCCACTCGAGGCGCCACCTGACGAACCTAGTCGTCGCCTACACAGTGGCCTACACAGCCCATGATTGCAACTTTCTTTTTCGCTGAAAAGTGTGAAATAATTAAATACGAAATTGATATATTTTAATGAAATCCTTTGATGCCGAAATCAAGTATTGTGTATTACATTACTAACTGTTTATTTCAACCAAATATGGCTAACTCTATTGTCAGAAAACATGAAAAAGTCTATAAATATCACGGACAATTTCGGCGATTTCGTACCTACGTAGTTTCGTCCTTTTGCAACTTTTTCCAATCGATGTTAACGTAACCCGATCATTATGATAATTCAGTTTGGTATTAACTAAATATACATAATGTATGCACATCCAAGTTCATAAACGATATTTATGTACACAGTTAAAGAGGTTCAAATGGGTGGTAACAACATAATTTTTTTTTTATGCTTTTGAGATGAATTGTTTTTTATTTTTTTTTTTTCAAATTCTACTATCTACTACATTTGCTTCCCAGCCCCCACCCCCCTCCACCCAAAGTTTCTTTTTTTATTTCTCGATGAAAGTATACGTTGTTAACGCTCACTTAAACCGTCTTGACGAGGTGGCTTAACATGTTGATGCCTCTACCCTCTAATAGATATGCTGTTGAAAACATAGAGTTAATGTATACAGTTACGCGATAACTATAAGTAAGAGAAAAAATCAGGGAAAATATGATTTTTATCACTTCTCCCTAATTTCCCCTCACTTCTCCCTATTTTGCCTGGAGGGAGAAGTGACTTCTCCCTAAATTTTTGGCCTAGATTGAACCCTGGTATTGGCCAATCAAACTGTTTGATTCTACATACAAATTTTGTTTCGAAAAAAGTTTCTAAAACTTACAATAAATATTTCAACAGCGACAAGCAGTATCCTAGTCTGGTGCCAGGCACCCTTATTTTACCAGATCACTTTCAGCAAGTTCTCCAAATTTGTACTCGAAATCATGCAGTTTGATTAGCAATCAAACTCAGTGATTTTGAGCATAAGAATGGAGTATGTGCTCAGAAAGATCACAATCACCAATATGTTCTACCTTGGCAAGGTCGAGTTGGCGGACCTTGCTGCTGACGTTCTCTGCAAGCGTCGACGTGAATGACACCATGCTCGATAGCTGCTTCGAGTCCGTCTCCAGTAGCTGAAGGTTCGGCCTGAAACACATGAGGATCGGGGTGATGATTTATTTAATGGTGTGTAACGGCCTAAACAGAGATTTTAACCATTCAGTTAAGGATTTAACAGTCCGTTAAGCTAACTGATGTTTTGAACAACCGGGCCCTGCCTGTGTGAAGCTATGGTCAGTTTAGGCCGTGTTATCAGGGTCCAGTCCTGTATTTCACATGTACATATGGGGAGAAAATTCCAAAACCAGAACTGAATATTTACATATATTTACCGGTAGTATATATTCAGCCCTGACATTAGAATAACCTGATCTGGTTCCAGGTCCTCACCACACCAGGGGCCCGTTTCACTAAACTTTGTACGACTAAAATGTTTGTAAGTGCAAATTTAGGATCGTGTGTAAATTTATAGTGATGATGATGATCAAATAAGTGCCCAGAGGACAAACAAAAACTTTACTGCAAATTTAAATTAACATAATTTCTTACGACATTTGGCTTTGATTGTGAGTTTGCAGGCCACATGGGTGGGTTATGGAAATACAGACAGTAACAAACAAGAAAAGTCGGTTTATCCACAAACAGTGCAGATCCTGATGAGATGACTCAAGATGAGGGGTTTATAGCTGTCTCATGTCAGGGTCCACTGGTGTCACTAACTGTATAACATACCATCTGTGAGTGTGCATTATGATCAGGACAGACAAAATGTTGCAGTTGTCTCCATACCAGTAGTTTATGCCACGCTCTGGCAAAGTTTTTATTACCGTTACTTTGCTGGTACTTTATTAACCCTTTTACGCTTAAGTAACTGGAAATAACACTTCCATGTTAACATCCAGGGGATAAGTTTGTACAACTCAATAATATCCACAAACAGTGCAGGTTCGGCTCATCTGGATCTTCACAAAACACAAGTCAATCGCCACTAAACAAGGTGATCAACATGAAGGCCAATGTCACCAATGTCAATGTCACACTATGATTATTGATACAGTTCACGGTCACCAAGGTCAAATTTGGTTACGTCCAAGATTTACATCCCAAATTGTTGACACCGGCATTGTGACCGCTATGTGTAACTTTCCAGTATATGGGTGAGACAATAAGATATGTGGTGGTGAAAGGTGGCAGAAGTCAGCATGTCGAGAGAGCCGAGGAATTGTGTATGAAAAATATGCGAATGCATAAGCATGGGACACACAGACACCCAGACATGATGGTGATCAGTATGTCAAATTCACCACACATTACAAGCATGCCTGACAAATAGCTGACGAGCTACACTGTGTAATAGTAATATTATACATACAAAGTTCTGTGCAGTCCCACCATCTTGCCTTCCAGCAGTGCTTGGTGCTCCAACAACGTTGACAAGTCGCTATTCACTTCATCCTGCGAGCAAAGGTGCAACTAACATATGAGACAGGCCAAGTGTACAGTTATACTGCCTTGTGATAAAAGCTGGCTCTTATTGGGACATGGTATAGTGGCCACGAGATAAATAAAAAAAAACACACCTAAAGATCTCGTGGCCACGACATAATTCAGGTGTGTTTTTTTTATCTCGTGGCCACGACATAATAAGTCATGGCCACGAGATAAATACAAAAAAACACACCTGAATTATGTCGTGGCCACAAGATCTTTAGGTGTGTTTTTTTTTTATTTATCTCGTGGCCACGACATAATAAGTCGTGGCCACTAGATAAATAAAAAAACACACATGTCCCCTCCATGCTTCTGTAGAAAGGTGTTTCATGTATGTACAAATAATAATTGACCATCCATGACACCCTAGAAACACATGTGTACATCACAGGGCTACTAAAATAATTCCATTGTATTCAATCTGTATAGATAGTCACATGAATACAAGTGGGTGGGGGATATTCAACATTGCCTGTGGTGTACATAGACTAACATGCCATGTCTCTATATCATATTTAACTTCTATTTTTCATTATCCGACTTTTATCATTTATTATTTACTTTACTATTTGGTAACGGTGCTATGTTTAATGTGTACAGACCCGGGCACATTTTAATTATTTTGTACATTGTTTAGAAACGTGTTTAATGTATATACAAACAATACCGAAAGACACGCTAGAAGCACATGTGAGGTAACACTGTGTGAGTGTTTACCTTTCTTGAAATTCTTGAAATAATTTCAATCGGCCATTCGGTGTCGATAAACAAAATACAGAGCTTTCTACTATCTAATGTAAAATGTGTGCCACTTCCTCAGTCGATTAAAAAACAAGATACCTTATCGATACACAAACTGTCGAATGCTTTTTGTATATCATGCATATCTGTCAGTGATTCAACTGTATCTAAGTCTAACGAAGACGTGGCATCTCCCTGGGTCCTGGAGGCAGCCATTGCTGTTGTTGTAGTTGTTATAAGACGTGTGTTTCAGCCGCTGACCTTTTGGCTCATCATCTCTACAGCCACACAGGGTGAGTGAGTTTCAATCCATTCCGGGTGACCGGGGCCTAGAAATGCAATCAATCACTGGAAAAGTTTATATCCGTTTCTTACCGACGTCGACGTCTAATCAGGCTCCAAAGCCTCTGTGGACGTGTTTACACCTGGTCTTGTTATCACTTCCAACGTGTCGGTTATCGTGTAACATGCTAGGGTAAACTTGCTTGGATGTTCGTGTCAAAGTTTGTTTAATCTACTTTTGAATGACTTAAGGGAGGCTGCCATTACCGCTTCTTAAGGTAGATTGTTCCATATATTTACACTTCTGTTACTGAAGACATTGACTCTTCTAATTAAGCGGCTCCTCCTCTTGAACAACTTCCTACTGTGGCCTCTAGTACGTGCGTAGCTTGCTATGGTAAACAATCTAGCTCTGTCAACTGGGTCGATTTCTTGGAGGACTTTGTATGTTGGCTCTTGCTCTTCTATATTCAAGAGTGGGAAGCCCTTGGAAGCTCTGTCATCCTCTGTTTTCATAAGTCGAGTTGCACGTCTTTGCACATTTTCCATTGCAAGTTTATCTTTCTTGTAAACTGGAGACCAAACAGTTGAAGCATATTCTAAATGAGGCCACACGATTGTTGTGTAGAGGATTAAGAAGATGTCTTTGTCCATAAAGGCAAATGGGTTGTGAAAATAATACCCAGGTTTCTGTTAGCATTAGCCACGTGCATTTTTTATTGCAGTGCGTTCACTAAATGTTAAGTTGCTGTCAATTAATACTCCTAAGTCGGTTTCGTTTGAAACTTTCTCTAGTAGGATTTCATTCCCATTACTGTGCATTTTGTACTCGTGCCCTATATATTTTCCGACATGTAGATGCTTGCACTTTTTGGGGTAGAAGAACAGTTGTCATTGCTTTGCCCAGTATTCTGTAGATTGTTGTAAACTTGCTGTCTGTACCATTGTACATGTATTTAATTTTTATTAAAAATTCGAATCATCAGCAAAAAGTTTTATTAAATACGACATGGCATCAGGAAAGTCATTGATGTAAACAATATGAAAAAAACAAAATGGGGTCAAGGTCACTGCCCTGTGGTATGCCACTGGTAACGTTCATACAGTCTAACATTTTCCCATTGAGTACTACTCTTTGGCTTCTATCCATGTTGAACAGGCGTAAATAATTTGTTTTCAGGCATGTGTCTTACAAGTTCATCTTTTACTAGCCGTTCCAGAAGTTTTACATGGAATTGATGTTATACTAATTGGTTTATAATTCAAACGGCTTGTATCTTACTCGCCTCCATTGATTTGTTGAAGATTATATCAAGTGGTTTCAAGCGTGACGTTTTGGTTTCTTTCAATAGTTTTGGATGTATATTGGCAGGGCCTTGAGATTTTGAATTTTTGAACTTCTCTATTGCCGCTTAAATTTTATTTATTTTGATATGAATTGTTGACAGTACTTCTATGAATGTTTTGGGCTTAGCGTGTGCATATCGTTTAGGGTCTCTACTTCACTTGAAATAGACTTGCAAACTATTCATTCAGTAGTAAGTTGGCACTTTCTTGGTCATCAGTGGAGACCGTTCGGATGGTAGACGTTTCAAGTTACAAGCTAAAATGTGGCATCTGTTCCATAGATATCATAATTTGAAAATGTTCATTTTTTTGTGTATGTCACAGTACAGACGTACAGACGGATGTACAATTTAAAATACAATTCAGTAACGTGGAACAGGCAGTAAGTTTATCATGTGAAAACGTTGGTATTCTGTGTTGTAGCGCATTTCATAAACGTGATATAACACTCTCTGGAGCGACATTGATTGACCGTATCACCATACTTACGTACGGTAGTATACTCAACAAAACTAGAAACGTCCCTGTTTTATAGCCGGTGTAGCTCTGTCTATGTATGTACCACATGTTCAAAGTACATGTATTTTAAACCGTGGCGATGTTCAGAATACGATCGTGTAGAGTTTAGCCGATACACACGGTTTACATAGCGGCCAGTGACCGGAACGTTGATTTCCACTTTTTGCACGTGCACGCTATACTTGTCATCGATAAGGTGATTCAGTTCATGTCGTACCATTCATGCGATAGGGGCTATTCGGAAAATTAAAAAACTTTTTTTAATTTTTCATTGTTTTCGATATGCCACGGCTTTCCGAAAACGAGCGAAATCAGGCAATTGGGATGCTTGCGGGTGGGATGGCCGCCAGGGCGGTCGCGCCTCGGTTTGGTTGCTGTCGGAAGACGATTGATCGTCTTGCAGCCCGGTACCAGCAGACTGCGGCTGTTCACGACCGGCAGCTACCTGGTAGGCCTCGTGTAACGACGGCTAGAGCCGATCGTTACATTACGTTGACGCACTTACGTCAACGTCGATTGGCAGCCACAGTCACTGCTAGGCGATACGGTGTCTCAGGGCAGACCATTCGCAACCGGTTACGTCGTAACGCCCAACCAATCCGGGCACGCCGCCCGTACACTGGTCAGATAATGACCCAACGTCACCGTGCTGCCAGACTGTTATGGGCGCGACGTCATCTGAACTGGAGAAGGGCTGACTGGAACCGAGTTTTGTTCACCGATGAATCTCGGTTCACAGTTAGTCATGCTGACGGAAGATTACGGGTATACAGGCGTAAAAATGAAAGATTCACCGATTGTTGCATTGTTGAGAAGAACAGGTTTGGGGGAGGGAGCGTAATGGTCTGGGGTGGGATCATGGGAAACCGGAAGACAGATTTGGTTGTTGTACAGGGCGGGCAACATCAATGCACAACGTTATGTTGCAGATGTGCTAAATGCACATGCCTTACCATTTATCCGTCAGCATGGTCCTGGTGTGACATTGATGCACGACAATGCCCGCCCTCACGTAGCCAGGGTCACCACTCAATACTTACAGCAAAACAACGTCGACGTCATGCCATGGCCCGCGGTCTCCCCGGATCTCAATCCCATTGAGCACATATGGGATGAGCTGGGCCGCAAAGCACGAGCTAACCATCAGATTGACAATGTTCGCGATCTTACACGGGCGTTACAACGGGAATGGAGGAATTTGCCCAACGCACTGGTATTGCGTTACGTCACGTCGATGCGGCGTAGGATCATTGCATGCATTCATGCAAATGGTGGCCACACTCGGTACTAACGTGATTTACTGAATTTGCCACATTACTTATTGAAATTCCATCTCTAAACATTAAGTAACACATTTCTGAGTTTTGGTGATTTTTTATTTTGACCCCTACCGCCATTGGCCGGTTATCTCTCGAATATTTAACAAGATATTCAAATGCAATTTATTGGCTTTGATACAGAAATGAATGAACTTGTTTTTCCATTTTGATTTTTAAAAGTAACCCTTTTGGTTTTTGATGAATCTTTCCTTAAACATGGAGGGACGTTTCTAGTTTTGCTCAGTATATATATGCGCTAACGTTATGCCAAAATGAGAAAAAAAAACGAAGATGTTCCAAATGACGTTCCTAATGACACGATGAAGCAATGGTGTTAACGGCATCATTGTTTAGCCGTCATTAGAAGCATCAGTGACTCCGTAAAATTACTATCAGTGTTAGTATGCGTTCCCGCTTGGTAGTAGGAAAAGAGTTTAAAAATAGTATGAACCTAAATTATGGCATGCATGTATTTATGATAGTGTTATTGCTGGTATTCAAGCTATATTTTCTCTGTGAATGTGCGAGTAAATGGCATTTACTCACTGAAACCTATCGGATATATTGAGGTTTTATGATCTTTGGAAGTTGATGTCACGTGATAAACAAAATCTCGGGATCGTTTCCACTGATTGAGATTTACGAAACTCGCAATTCTCTATGTGTAAGCCAGAAAATATCACCATTGCCACTTGGGTAGTGGGGGGGGGGGGGGGGGGCACATTTCCTCAATATTTTATGGAAATGACACAGAATACATACTTGGATAAATGTTTACCAACATCCAAGATGCCCACCAACTACCATAGTGTTCCCTCATTGTTCATCGTTTGTCTATTTGGCGGCATTAAAGGTTAGGTTGTCAACAGTATTATTTTAAAGCCAAATATAAAACATACTTGGGTGAAGGCCTAGGTTAAAACATCAAAGATAGCTGCTATATGTCGAAATATTTACCATGGAATAAAACAATTACTGTAATATTTAGAAACTATATTGGAAATGATTAGACTATGCCTAAGTAATTATGGAATTGTATAGCTCAGATGTATCCAATCTGTTTCATTTTTGGTGGTATATTTAGATTCACACAAGTCATATGACACAGGGATGTGCTTGAGAAAGACGAACATTAGTAAATCCAGCAACAGATATATGTATTGAACATCAATATTATACGTTGCATGGTGTCGTATTTCCCGTCTGAATATATAGTTATATATATATATATATATATGTATGTATATATATATATATATATATATATAATCACCCGAGATCACTATGGCTAATTTTCGTTTTAGACTTGGACGCGACTTGCCGTCTTGCGATGTTAGCCTGCTTAACAGACTATATATCATAAATAAACGCTGCTCATTGTTTATGTGAAGATTGTCAGAACTCTAAATGAGACAACGTAATACAATCTGAACAAAACTGAAAGATTATTCATTGATTTATCCATATAAATTGACCAAATTGTGTTATCACGACAAATATTTGTATAATACTCCTGCGACGTTGTTAGGAGTCAACATACACAATCACAAACTCGTCAAAAGCTTTAAGGCGTAAGTGTTGCATCGAACAAAGCACTTCAATAGCCTTAATAGTATTGCCTTCGTGATTTTCTCTCGCTTTACGACCTAGTTCATCCCAAATGTGTTCAATAGTGTTAATATCAGAGGAAACCGCATGCTATGGCAGAACGTTGACGTTGTTCTACATCAGCTCAGGTACCGTGTCATCAGTCTGGCTACGTGAAAGCCGGCATTGTATTGCTGAAGTGTCACGCCAGGTCCATGACGACGAATGAATGGCGATGGATGTGGAGTTAATACGTTATCAATATAACACTGGACACTGAGGATGTCCTCTACAACTACCAGATCTGTCTTAATTGCGATTCCCATGATCCCATCCACACCATATCACTTTCTCACCGAACATATCACTCTCCACAGTACAGCAATCTGCGAATATTTCGTTCTTACGCCTATATATATACACACGCATAATCTACCACCTGCATGCCTGGCAGTGAATCGATATTCCTCTCTGCCATCTCCAATTCAAATGAAATCGAGACCACAAACCTCTGGCAGCGCTATGACGTCGGGTCATTATTTGACCTGTGTATGGACGCCGTGCTCTGATTGGTTGGGCGTTTCGATGCAAACGATTTTGAATGGTTTTCCCCGAGATACCATACCAACATACGGTGGCTGGCAATCTACGTTGTCCTGGCCGGGGTTTCCAGCTCACGGGTGGCCACGAATAGATATCTAAATAGTCTTGCGACAACACCCGAAGTGACGAGCTACCGCCAGGGCTGTCATCACAGCCGATAACATTCCAATTGCCTGATTTATTTCGTTTCCTACAGCCGTGGCATGTTTTAAGCGGTGAAACTTTAAAACAATTATTTTTAATTTTCCGATAAGAGGCTGTTGCATGTATCGTACGATGTGGACTGAATATATCTTCATTGTGATTTGTTTTTTGGCGGGAGACATACTGTCTTCACGATATTGGGATCGTGATTCTGGCCGTTTGCACGGGTCTACTTTCGGAAGTGGCTCTCTGTTCATCGGGGGACGTCTCAATAGGCTCAATTTGCGTTCGCAATTAACAACAGTCAGGTGACATTTAAAGTCAGCGAGTGAACTGAAAGCAAGTTATTAATAGCAACGGCAATGCTCAACATTATGTGTAAAATAGTTGGCATGCCCAACTTTACTTTTGAAAAGAACAAATTGCTGTTAGTTGGCATGCCCAACTTTACTTTTGAAGAGAACAAATTGCTGTTATTGAGACGCCCCCCGTATCGTGTACCACGCAGTCGTAATGCGACGTCGAAGGCCATTTCTTTTTCATATTGTGGTTTACGGGCGATTTTCGAAAAATTACCCTCTGGGTGAGCGAAACAAAATTCATGAAAACATTTTGCCGTTCATGCAGCATACACGTATGTAGGCCTACGCCCAGTCATAATTTTGAAAAGATTTCACATAATATTATGTCAAGGAATTTCTGAGTATGCAAATTCACAAGTGGCTACTTGTCTCCCGCCAGTCAGTACTTTCAGTACTTTGATTTCCTTTTGGGACTGTTACTTTCTCCTTTGTTCATCGTGTAATTGTTGTCATTGGGCTTGCCTTTCATTTGTTATTAGCCGCTATAGATCGGCTAATATATTGGTCATCCATCGAATTCTGAAAAAGTTTGTAGCAACCCTTTTCTCCGCTATTCGGTAATCTACGAACGCGAATTTTGCTGTATCACTTCCAAATTGCATCAACCGATAAAGTTTGCATTTTTGGCAATTATCTCCGTTTAAAACTTTAAATATAGCCAAATAATACAATTTTGAATACATAATGAGCTGAACGCCGGAAGAGATTGAACCCGGAAGTTGTTGTTGTTGAATTCCATAGTTGGCTCTAATGGCCATATACGCCAACATACGCCGATTATTGGGCTAATTTAAAGCTTTTATTTATTAAACAGAACAAGTTTCAGCCACGTATAATCGCGTAAAATGTGTTTATTCGGCTAATTTATAATCGACCTCTGCTCAAAATCTCCTCCTACTAGCAACCCCAGCATCTCTGGTTTATCACATTGGATCGCGTATGCGCGTCATTTGGCGCCAGTTAATATTCACAAAATGTTCCACCAATCAAAACGAAGAATTGCCCTTCATAGCGAACTTTGAATTTGTTTACGTATCATGCAGGGATGGCAGGGATGCATCCAGCACGCGCGATTGCGGCAATCCCCCTTAATTATTGTCAATGCCGCAAATTATTGATTGTCTTGCGCCCGACATCGCGCAAAAAATCACGGATGGGCCCCTTTTTAAATGACCAGTGCGCACATTAAAAAAACGTGATTGACTATTTAAACGCGCTGCGTATTTAAATCATTGGAAGGCGTGCAGTTCAATCGAGTTTGTGCGGCCGTTGAACGTAAGCTTCGAGTCGATTTAAACCATTTAAATCGATAAACAAGGGATTACAAGTGACAACGTTAACCTGTTATGCTCCATTAAGAAGTAATAAGCTTATGGCAAATCATATTACTTTGGGGCCGAGCTACTAAAGTGACTGGTGTGGCATGGAAATATTGAGTTCTGATTTTGGGAATTGTCCTCATCGTGGACCCGTTTAATGAGGGATAGTACAACCCGTTGGCCCGGCCTTAAATAACCTTAGCTGTTGATAGGCCCTTAAACACCAATACTCACTCGCTCATTCATCCCCCCCCCCCCCCCGAGACTCAGTAACTACTAAAATGCGGACATATATTGAACCCTGATTTGATCGGCTAATAACATCATGCTCTGCATGACTTTTCATTTTATTTTTATGTATTTCATGGACTGCATGTTGCTTTCCTTTTGGGACCACGTAGAGTCCATGTTTAATTTGTTTCACGTTGTAGGCTCTGTGACCACCGTTGTGCGCGTGTCAATTGTCTATTATGAAGTAGTTTTTTTGCATTGGTTTCTTCTTTACATGAGTTTGTGGGTCTACTTTGCTGATCTTGTTCTCTATTTCATTAATTATATGACCATTATTCACAGCCATGTGTAGAAATGCATATGTTATACTAAGGTCAGTACTGCATGGACGCTTCATACGCAGTTGTACATAAACATGATACATACATGAATAACAATCTTGGTTAAGTGAATTCATTGCACCAATTGAGTACACGTATGTGGAACACCAGAACTATGGAAACTCTCCTTGCTTCGTTGTTTGTCAATACTTGTGTTAGCAGAAAATATTACACCATTTATGTTCCCATGCCACAGTGAATTGAATTTTATGGTGACCACTTATCTCGATAAGTCGACGTCAAGTAAATCTACGTTCCGCTCTTAAATTACTTTAATACATCAAGTGAATGCAACTATATTACATTATATAACTGTTTGGAGGCCATTTTGGATTTAAGCTAATTTCTTAAAGCGCTCAAGGATGACAGCGTGTCATCAGTCGTATTCTTGATATGGATGGTCTGGGCGATCAAAAATAGACACACACACACTCACGCACGCACGCACGTACGCACGTACGCATGACGCACGCACGCACGCACGAGCAATCTATGTTAGTCAAAACAAGGATACGCTCCCGGCTGCCGGACTAAAACGCAAATAACAAGCTTATGTCACGGTATAGGTATTGAAGTCAATATATGGAGGAAATGTGCATATATGCCCAGATAGAACTGGTAAAGTTTAAACCAGAGATTTCCGGGTCGAGTCCCGTATTTTTATTGACATGTACACGCACGCACATATATGCACGCACACACACACGCACGCACGCACGCACACAGCTGTTTTATATTTGCAAATCTGGGAAGTGTAATCGCGTTTACCACCACGTATCTTGTTCGCTACTGGACAACCAGTACCTTTTGGTAATTTCCAAAATCCACAATAGCCATGTTACACTGTGTAAATCATCAGGTCACTCCACTCACCTAATGTTATAACTACAAACATGTATGACAACGTTACCACATATAGTCTGCTACCCAACACATTTATGGTAGCAGCACACGTACATAATAAATACATATTCCTTATTGCGTTCAATGCAGGATGCATTGTATATCATCTGTGTACAGGTAAGAAAGCCTATAGCTTACGACTGTGCACTCAATATAGCCAATGTGTAGATTTCTGTGTTTTAAAAAATGGCCACGCTTATCGTCAGAAATCAGACTTGGTATTGATTAGGGCTACATATAAAGGATAGGACGTTGTGAAGAATTATTTCTAAAACATATTCGGACTAAATTACATTAGTTTATTTGTCAAATTTTGAGCGTGTCCCTGCTAAGATGGCTCAGATGGTAAATATATAGTATACACTGAGAACAACAGGATCATACGGAAGCCCATTAGGGCCACTTCACTTTTTTTTTATTTCCATTTATTCAAGATATTTTCTTGAATTTTCAAGATACTTTCTTGAATTTTCGAGATATTTTTTTGAATTTTCAAGATACTTTCTTGAATTTTCAAGATCTTTTCGTGAATTTTCAAGATCTTTTCTTGAATTTTCAAAATATTTTCTTGAAATTCCAAGAATCTTGAAAATTCAAGAAAAGATCTCGAGAAGATTTCGAAAATTCAAGAAAACAACTTGAAGATTAAAGAATTTAAAATGATATATATAGTATTTGCATTTTGAACACTTCCACATTTGCATAGATTGTGAAACATCATACAAATCAGACAGACCTTTTTAATAATTGTCATAAAATTACCAGTGAATTACCCCATTTTACCAGTGCTTTTGCTACAAAAATCTGTATGAAATACCTACTAATGTTGTCTCTTAAATGCAGCAGAATTAATGCAGGAAATGCCATCTAGAATTCAAAAAAAAATCCGGGGGGGGGGGGGGGTGGGAACATGCTCCCGGACCCCCTAGCTCTTGCTCGTGGTGGCGAACGATTTGACCTGATCCCAGTTGTTCAAGGTGCGACTTGTAGTAACATACACAATGAATTGTGGGTCCATTTCACCGGTAATTTCCGGTTGTAACAATTATGTTTTAGCGCTTTATTTCACGAATTTCAATATCTACTAACATCCGTTTGATGGGGAATCTTTCAAATATAAAGGTAACTATACCCAACGTACTGTAATTTTACTTATAATCAATGCAGCTATTTTATTTACATAATGTACTGTTTCGGCATAAATAGCATGTACTCTGATGTACGTCTGACATTTGTTTCATGTTTATTTTTGTAGCCTCAGAACGAACGTCGGTCAACGTCGACTACTCCATTATGATATAATATGTTATTTCGGTGATGGTGTAAATTAATGAACCCACCACAAGCACGGTTAATCAAAATGCATTTCTGATGTTTAAAATTTAAACTGACCATTTCCTTGCAAGAGGTGGCATACTTAAATTTCATAAATAAATGGGTTCCGCCTCCCCGCCCTTCACCTGTACACCAGGAATCGGTCTGAACGATTCTAATGTGTCGCCATTATACACCATATACTGTCATTTCGGCTAATTCTGTGCATCGGCTAATGCGCAATTCACGTTAAATTTAGCCGTGCGTACATCATAATAAAATATGTGGATTTTGGAATAAACAAGCCTATTAATTGCTTCACTGTGGCACAATTTTATCACTATCCAATAGTTTGGTAAAAAATTATTCAAAATATAGTGAAAATGTGTAAAATTCTCAGACCCTGCTGATGGAATAGCTGTCTTATAATTTTACTAAATTAACTGTTTAACTACATCTATTTAACTAAGAAGCTAACCGGTCATGATGTCACTGGATAGTTCTATGCTGATCCAGTATGCTGTTCGCCATTTTTGTTTACACTACCAGATGCGCAGCATTAGCAGAAAAAACGTGATGCTGCAAACACGCATGTGATGTCGTACATCACACAATTTATGTCACTTACTGACGTCAGAACGTTGTGACATTTTACCTGCACAGACTTCTTTGAACTTCGTTGAATATTCAGGGAATTTTGACTAAATATGGGAATGTTAATGACATTTAAATTGTTTGGAAAGCCTTAGGTGCGCAGAATTAGCCGACACCATTGTACAATAAAGGAATACAACCAAAGTGCTTAAATGAACTACCAGTGGTTTCAAGTTGAAAGTTTAATTAGGTGCAGCCTGTAACTCTGTGACCCTCCCGTACCGTAAGTACTAACTGCACATATTCCACTTTATAGGCAACAGGTTGTCCTATTCGCTACACCACGCTGCATAGTAAAAATGTACGTAATAGCATTTACAATTCGCGCACTAAAATATAGAAAAAACCTGCAGGGCATTGACATTCATACTTCGCTATATTGTTATTGATAGACTATAATCCAATATGACACGAAAATATTATCACAAACTCGCCTAATAAAGTGTTGATTAGCAAAGGTCACTCTCACATGAAGCAGAAAGTAAACAAAACATCTTCAATATGGCGGGAGACGGATCACACATGACTAGCACGTGACATCTATTTATAATTATCGGGGTCACAGTTTTGAGGCCCGAGATGGCTCGCGCGTTACGTGATACCGACTTTTTGTATAGATATCGCATCGTCAAATCACAGGTGTGCTGTGCGTCAAATGAGAAACGCCATGGGATTTTGTACTTTTGGACATGTGTGTAATTTCAATA
The DNA here is from genome assembly GCA_029237695.1 of Conchocele bisecta. Lineage (NCBI taxonomy): Eukaryota > Metazoa > Mollusca > Bivalvia > Lucinida > Thyasiridae > Conchocele > Conchocele bisecta. The sequence goes on along the minus strand of CM055265.1, from coordinate 46,872,251 downwards.
AATACTGCTCCCGGCAAAAAAAAAAAGAGAAGAAAATCTACAATACTCGAATAGTTGTTGGATGACTTTTTTTGTGGCCTAGATGGCAGGAAATCGCATCTGCGGCGATCTGGCATTTAAAAATTTTAATGACTTTATGATGCGCATCCAGCTCGCGGAGGTCTAGACCTGCAATTATTTCCGTATCCGCGCCTGCGTCGGCGATGACTATCTGTGCGGAATTCTGTTGTAATTCACGGTTAAACAAACACCTGAGCCAGAATCAGAAAAAAATGGAATTTGAGCTGAAATAATCAGTGACACGCGTGTATAGATACGGTAAAACAGATGCCGCCGGAGGTCATTAATATTTCGGCATAACAAACAACTTATCCGATGATTTAGGCAAAAAGGGAAGTGGACTTTGGGACAGGCGTATTCTGAATTCAATGAAGCCACACCTATTCTATGCTGATTGGTTGAATCCAGTTTGTTTATCTGTCCTAATGGTAAGCACAATAAGGGAAAGTTTGTCATGCAGTGACGGCTGCAAAAACTGGCTGTCCGGAATATGAAATCCGTAAAAGAACAGCATATTCTGGTCGGATTACTGTGAAATTTGTTTTATTTGATATATAAATGATGAATACATAAGCGTATCGCGAAAACAGAATCTTGTTATATCTCTTTTAAACCCCTTTCTTGCTCAACTTTTATACTACAGAATTTAAATTTGTACAAGTATGTAATTAAGATTTAAAATGCATTGAAAATATAAAGTGTTTCAATTTCATTACGACATACCGAGGCCTCAATCAGTAATTTATAGTATTTTAATGATTTGGACGCTAGCAACCGCGGACTAAAACCGTTTCGTCACTGTTAATATATCATTAAGTTTAAACTTGGGACAAAAAAATAAAACATAAATAACGAATCTGTTACGGTCCGAAACGCCCTCGAAGTTATATATAGATCAGCAGGAAGGAAACTATACTGACACCGGGCAATGTAAGAAGAACTGGCGATCCAGAGTAAACATCTCAATTTATCCATGAAATTGCTTTGTAGAACCATTTTTAGCTCGACTATTCGAAGAATAAGTAGAGCTTATGTTGTCACCCCGGCGTCACCGTTACGCCTTGGTTAAGGTTTTTAGTCAAGCTTGTATATGGAATACTATTGTGCATACAGACACCATACTTGGATAACTTTTTCTCATAGGGATGTACATCAATAACCCCTGACCTATATTTTACCTTCACCTACATTTAACCTTGAATTACTTGGTTAAATGTTTATAGTATATGGAATACTCCTGGGCCTACATCAACCATACTTGGGCAACTTCATCTCCTAGTGATGTACATCAGTAATCCCTGACCTATATTTGACCTTGACTTACTTTTATCCTTGGATTACTTAGTCATTTCCCATTGGTTAAGGTTTTTAGTCAAGCTTGTATATAGAATACTCCTGGGCCTACAGCAACCATACTTGGAAAACTTCATCTCCTAGTGATGTACATCAATAACCCCTGACCTATATCTGACATTGACCTACATTTAACCTTGAATTACTTACTTAATTTCCCTTGGTTAAGGCTTTTAGTCAACCTTGATTAAGGTTTTTATGCAGGCTGCAGCCACCTTCTTTGTCAAGCTATGTGTACATCGACAACCCTCGTAGTCGAGCTATGCTGTTCTCCTACAGCTCTTGTTATGAATTATTACTTGTGTCACATGCATATATGGTTTATAAGGTATAACTTACTTCACTATGTATATGTAAATTGAGCATCATACGTATACAAACAGCATTATTTTGACTTGCCTTAAAACGCACATTTACAAATACAACTACGTCATAACTCTTATGTAGTGCAATGTAATGAAATGTAATTAGAGTTATGTACTCAGAACAAGATTTGTTTAAGACTCGCCATTTGTGAGGATTTTAAAATATAATAATGAAACCATGCACTGTGGTTATCCGTGTTTGTAATTTTTAATATTATACTTTTCACCACCAAGTAACCGACACAGACTATTCCATATTAAGTTTTGAACTGTTACATAAATTAGGCCTACATACAAATGGTGTAGATCCTGATGAGACTCGGACGGCAAATAGCCGGCTCGTGGAGATCTACAGTTTGCAAACATTTTGATAAAGGCCAAAGGTACGTCTGCCATGTTACAAGCGTTTATCTGCAATCTAAAATAATACAATCAGCATTATGATTTGTCTAGAACTGTTGTTTCGCAATATTTTTGTCTTGCAAAAACATGTGAATAGTCTCCTAAAGACATGAGAATCGTCTCGCCTCCGCTTTTGGAAGTACATTTTACTGGAACCCCGAGTTATAACGCAGAAAATTTGGGTTAGTTTTGCTTATACGCAGTGCGACTTACCCTGCGTTAGACAGAAAATTTGGTTAGTTTTGCTTGTACGAAGCAAAAATGCGAGATCGCGCGACGAGGTTACGAAAACACAAGATTGAATATTGTTCTCAGTACATAACTCTAATTACATTACGTTGCACTGAATTACGTAAGAGTTAGGACGGAGTAGTCTTTCCAAATGTTCGTTTGAAGCTTTCTTTGTTTACGTTCTGCTTCGTGGAGAGTGACTTGAGAATTTTGCTACTACACACGTTATTAGGAAAGTTTATTGTAATATTTTTTTGTCATTGTAGAATTGTCTCGATAACAATAGACAGAGCTCCAGATAAGGTGCGTATTGGCATATTTTACGCAATTATTTTAGCTGAATACGCATTGGTTATCAAAAGTGGGAGTACAAAATACGCACATCAATGTGCAAATACGCATTGAATTTCAAATTGAGTAGTGAAAATACTGTCATACAGTTGAAAATTCACTTAGTTGAGCTGCAAAAAGCAAACGGTGTTTGCAGCTCAATTAAGTGAATGTTTAATATATTTTTTTATCAAAAAATCAATAACCCGTTGGTAAAAGTAAAATACGCAATGATTTTGAAATTAGGGGATTTAGTACAAGCTTATCTGGAGCTCTGAACGTCTCCTGTATGAACGTCTCCTGCATGTTTTTTTCTATATCTTGGTGCGCGAAGTGTAAATGCTATTACACACATTTTTACCGTGAAGCGTATAGCGATATAGTACAACCTGTTGTCTATAAAGCGGAAAACATGCAGCTAGATTGAATATGATAGAATCGCGTGTTTTCATCTCGCGATCATACTTCGCATTTCCGGATCAACCTATGCGCGAGAACGCGAGATTGTAACATGTCCCAAACAGGACACGTAAAAATAGTCTTAGGAGACGATTCTCATGTGCTGCTGAAATATGTTTTTATTAAGAAGTAGAACAAATGTGGACAAACACCAATATTTCTTGACAAAAAAAACAATAACAGCATAAGTTTGACTATTTATTTTTTGAAATTTAAAATGGATGCCAATTAGAGTTTAGTAGAAACTAATTTCTTGATAAAGGCCTTGTGCCAAATGGAAGTGAGTTCCTGGTTTTTGCAGAATTGGTCAACATCTCGTTTTATTGCGGAACGTTTGTAAATAAATAAACCTTTACCACTTTTCTTTTCAGATTTTGATGAGGTAAAATGTATCTCTATAACCTGACCCTGCAGCGTGCGACTGGCATCACATGTGCCGTACATGGCAACTTCTCGGGCGCCAAGCTGCAGGAGGTGATAGTGGCGCGGGGCAAAATCCTCGAATTGCTGCGCCACGACCCAAACACCGGCAAGATCTACCCTGTCCTTACACAGGAAACATTTGGTGTGATCAGATCGCTTATTCCATTCAGACTCACCGGGGGAAACAAAGGTAATTTGCGACTGCAGTGGAAATCTCGTTTTTGCCCTATCTGGGAAGAAAAAGATAAAAAAAAAAAAATTGCCCTTACCATTTGTAGCATACACTCGGCAGACTATAATAGGGCATTGGCAACTGGTTGCACTATCTCGCTACACCATGGTCGACTGTAAAACATTAAATTGTGTAATAGCATTTACATTTCGCACACTAAAATATAGAAAAAATCTACAAGGCATTTATGTTCATACTTTGCTATATTGTTATTGAGAGACAATTCTACAAACACATGACCATAAACTTACCTAATAAAGTGTGTATTAGCAACATTCTTGGGTCACTCCACGAAGTAGAAAGTAACAAAGAACGAACGCTTATGTAATGCAGTGTAATGAAATGTAATTATAAATTTTGTCGTATGCTGTTTATTTGCCATTTTCTCATCAGGCCGTCCTTAAAAAATTGTTTGTTTCCTGTAACATGACATATCGATGGTCTAGTAACATACGGTCGTAAGCTATCTTGCTTTAGCATAGCACTTACGACCTTATGTTACTAGACCATCGATATTGACTTTAAAAATTATTAATATTAAAAAGGTACAATATTTTAACACTTGCAATAAAAGTATGTCAATTGCTGTATGTAAAAATGTAAAAATTGTAAACGAAATTGCAATAAAAAAAATTGAGTCGCACCGTTTTTAGCGTTTTTAGGAAACGGAGATATAATTATGGATGGCCCCAAATAGATAGTTTGACAGCATTTTAGAAACATTTCCATGGAAAATAATTCTAGAATGCTGCCAAACAATGGTTTTATTGAGAGAAAAGACAAATTATGCAACAACAGCCAGGCGCGTAGCTGCATTAAGGCACTGCAGGAAATGGAAAAAATAATGTGCCAGAGTGCATCATTTACCTTCTAGTTTCGATATTTTTGGGGGGGGGGCATGCCCCCAGACCCCCCTAGCATACTCGCACCGGTGCTCGAAGTCGTCAACCAGGCCTGTAGATTCAAATTGGCTAGCTACGCCCTTGACAGCAAACGACACTTCGGTTCCCGGATTTTAAGTTAACGGCTGGAAAAAATAGCTTTTTCACTCATCTCGTACTGTGTCATATTTTACAATATCTGGTTGAAAAATTACGTACATTACAGAGCTCCAGATAAGCTTTGTGTCTAAAGCGTACTATACACCCGGATTTCCAAATCCTTGTGTATTTTACTTTTACAAATTAATTATTTATTTTCTTCACTACTAAATAGGGAACAAATGATAAAAAAAATATAACAAATTTAAACATGCACTTATTTGAGCTGCAAAAAGCAAACACTGTTTACTTTTTGCAGCTCAACTAAGTGAATTTTCAACTTTTTGACAGCATTTTCACTACTCAATTTGAAAATCGATGCGTATTTTCACATTGCTGTGCATATTTTTTTGTACTCCCACTTGATAATCAATGCGTCGTATTCAGCTAAAATAATTGCGTAAAATATGCCCAATACGCACCTTATCTGGAGCTCTTGACATGTATCCTGTTCAGGTTACAAGGGTGTGTGTGACTGGCCATACATGTGATAAGCCCCAGGGCTCCAGATAAGCTGCGTATTTGCTTAAATACCCAATTAAAATTGCCAAAAACCCAATTGAAATCCGAAGTAGCGAGTATCAAAAAGCAATACAAATTTTGTGGTACGTTTATCATGCAATAAACAGACCACAAATATAGCATATGTTTCTTATTTTCGATGAAAACACATCTTGGTATTTCATTAGAATTGTCTCCAAGGAGACAATTCTAATGAAATGCCAAGACATGTTTTCATTTATAAGCAAACTATTCAATAATGCTGTTTCTTGATGTGTAAACAGTAGTGTGATTTTATTTTACCCAATTACAATTTTGAAATACCCAATTGCTTCAGAAATGATGGAGTGACAATACTCAATTACTAATTCCTTATCTAGAGCCCTGAGCCCCATTTCTCCAGTCACAACCACAAATGACTGATGTAAATCTGTTCTAGTACTCGCCTTCCTGCAACCTGGCACACATGTAAACCGTTTATTGCAATGGCAAAGGTATGATGTCCACTACAATTTGAAGCTGTGATTGATATTTTGTGAATTTCTATTTGATTTCAGATTATGTGGTGGTTGGATCAGACTCAGGTAGAATCATCATTCTTGAATACCTGGCACAGAAAAACACATTTGAAAAAGTAAGAACTGGAAGTTGTGTTATTCCATATTATAGTAACTATGTAGTTGTAATTATCTAGTATAATAATTTTCTTACACGCAAGACACAGTTTGTGCTGTATCTAATTGTTTATTATTATAAGGTTTGATCATGTCCAGCCGTGTGCAAGCGTTTGCTGTGGCCCGAGGGAACTGTTTGAATCCCAAGGCCGCAGGCCGCAGGCCGCGGGTTCAAACAGTTCCCGAGGGCCACAGCAAACGTTTGCACACGGCTGGGCATGATCAAACGTTATTGTTACATTTACAACAAAAAACTGATGTAATTTGAGCATTATATTCAGTATTTTCAGTACTTTTATAAAATTGTCCCATTCACGTAGATACTTTTCGGTATGCATATTCCGGGGCCGCGTCATGAAGTAGTGACGTCATGAAGGCATTTCCGTGTAGTGACGTCATGAAGGCACTTCCATTACGCGCGGCCCCGGAATGAGCATTGCCTAAAGCCATGTGCAAACAGCATGCGCTATTTGTTTGCACATATGTGCAAACAACGGAAACCATGTAACAATTGTAATTTAACCCTTAAGTTCATTATAGTATGGCAACCATTTTTGCATCCCCCACCCCTCCCCCCGTGGCACAATTTTCTTCATATATGACATTGCGAACAAAAACCAACTGTAAACATTAATTGTTTGATTGTTCTTAGAGATGGTCCTAATATTCGGGCTTCATTGATATTGTTTACATATGTTGGTATTTGTTGGATGGTTTGTTGGGAGCGTGCGAATGGTTTAAAGTTTAATGGTGGGATTCATCCTTGCCAGAATCCCAATATTCCTGGTTTGGCCCTCGGGTACATTTTTGGCTTTCTTGCTATTTGAGAGTTAAATCCGGTTGTGCCCATTATATAGGTTAGTACTAATCAGATTACATTTAGGGAGTTGGGCTATTAAAGTGACTGGTGTGGTTAGGTTTTCTAATTTCAGGGCTGAATTTTATAAAAAAAAAAAAACTGACCTTAGCTGTTGACAGGCCGTTATACACCATTAAATCAAATCTTCCGTTTACATGTGTAATGCATTGTCTCAGGTGCACCAGGAAACATTTGGTAAAAGTGGATGTCGGCGCATCGTGCCAGGCCAGTTTCTGGCTGTAGATCCGAAGGGCAGAGCTGTCATGATCGGTATGTTATGGTAACATGTGCTTGCTTCTCAAAATCAGCAAGTTTGATTGGTCTATGCTGAGAGCCTCGACCAACCAAACTGCCTGATTTAGAGTACAAATTTTGAAAAATGTTTTACATTCATTGTTTAGCCATAGACTGTTGGAAGTTTAAATGACCACAGTGAGCACTAATCAGCAACAGAACAAACACAATATGTGTACACAGTTCTATAAGTTTCACCATTGGATGAAAATTCCAAAAGTAAATCTGTTTGCAGATCTGCATTTTTTGCTCAAACTGGTTCAATAATGCAGACACTGATTCAGTTGTCACAAAACGTGTAGATCCAGTTGAGCAAGCTCGTTACTGTCTCTTCAGGATCTATCTACTGTCACCTAATACCAAATATTGCAGTGTACCGCCGGATCACAGATTCTAGAAGTTTCAGATTTGTCTGCGTGAGCATAATTGTTTATGGTAGAGTGGAACCCTCTCTGAAACAGGCACAACACTGCAAACATGATCAGAGAATCTTACATTATTGATGAGGATATTTGTTGAATGAGTTTTACTAATTTCAAAGAAGTTCCTTATTAACCCTTCCAACACCACAGGCCTGGATAGTGGTATTGGCAAAAAGTGTAGATCCAGATGAGCCGGTTCGTGACGAGCCTCCTCATCAGGATCTGCACTTTTTGCAAGTAATTTAATATGTTTGAGAACAAAAACACCCCCTTTTCATAAATGAACTAGTCTGAAAATCATTTTGTGATAATTGGATTTCTTGCAAAATTATTGTATCAAAATCCATTTGTCATACTTGTAATCTGCATTACACTGGCAGTCCATTTTATGCTGTAAAACACTATTAACCGATCGACCTGGTACCACCGACAGGTGCGGTAGAGAAGCAGAAGCTTGTGTACATATTGAACCGTGACGCCCAGGCGCGATTGACCATCTCGTCACCCCTGGAGGCCCACAAGGCCAATACGCTGGTCTATAACATGGTCGGGGTGGACGTTGGCTTCGAGAACCCCACATTCGCCTGCCTCGAAATTGACTACGAGGTATGATCATTACGGAAATCGATATTTGCACAAACGTTATTTACATTAGGGCTAGGCAGTGGCCTATGGGATATATGGCATTGGACTTCAGTACCGGAGGTAGCAAGTTCAATCCTCATCGACTGCATGAAAAATACTTGCATATTATTTCCATCCCACTGTTCTGTCGGATGAAACTTTATACTGTTGTCCTGTCTCTATATGACTAGCTGTTGCTGGGACGTTAAACCAATTCACTTTTATTTATTTTAAGTTATTCAGAACAAAGTCTGTGTTGATCCATTATCATTCATCCATTGCATTGATTTACGGATGGAAAGTAAGGCGGACATGTTCGTCTTCAGTCACTGATATTGCGTTACTTTCATCAACAAATCAATTTATTTATAATCCGATTGCAAACAAGCGATAATTTAAGAGGTGAAACGTAAAAATGTCCTTTTTGCTATCCGTCCGCCCATTTGGATTGTGTGTTATTTGTGACTGAAAATAAACGGTGCATATGGCTTGAGTGACCAGTGTAGATCCAGGCTGATCAGGGTCTGCACGCTTCGCCATTCAGTAAGCTAAAAATGGTCGTAACGGGCTGTAGGCGTGTACTAGTCAATCAGAAATTACACAATCAGTCCCATTTACTGTGTCACAGTGGCGTGTATTTCTAACTTTGTTACCATGTCCCATGTATTGTTGACCTTGTTACCAGGAATGTGACCTTGACCCGACTGGGGAGGCGGGGGAGAAGGTACAACAGCTGCTCACGTACTACGAGCTGGATCTCGGCCTGAACCACGTCGTCCGCAAATACTCCGAGCAGTTGGAGGAGCACGCCAACTTCCTCATCTCTGGTGGGTAACCTCCAGATAAGTTGCGTATTGGCGTATTTTATGCACTTATTTTAGCAAAATACGCATTGCTTATCAAAAGTGGGAGTACAAAATACTCACAGCAATGTGAAAATACGGATTGATTTTCAAATTGAGTAGTGAAAATGCTCGAATAATGTTGAAAATGTATTTAGTCGAGCTGCAAAAAGCAAACACACAATCTCGGAGTACTACTACTCGAAGCCAAGTAAGTTTGGTTCACTTACATGGCTTCATGTGAACTCGCCATTAGTGAGTGTTAATTTCGCACACTGCTGTTTGAGCCCATACACATGGATGATGTCTCTGATGCTTGTTTCAGAAATCAGCCGTTTGATAAAAATGTGGCTGTGACTGAAGAAATGATATTTGTGTATTCCAAATGAAACCGTACTACATGATAATTACAGCACAAACATATTTGCACAATTTCCTAACATTTGATTGGCCCGTATCAAGTCTCTGTCCAAAATTTATATCCCAGTAAACTCCCACGACGAACTACTTTCCGTAACCGTGAGGCGCAGTTAAAATAATTCTTAAGAAAACGGAAAATGAACACATTTTCTTGATGAATGTATTCCAAATGCTGGAATTATAAGGAATGAATGGCCTTTTTGTGGAATTTATCGGGGATATAAACTTGGAAAAGTCGCGGGAATACTGGACGAGGCCTTCCGGCCTTCGTCCAGTATTCCCGCGACTTTTCCAAGTTTATACCCCGATAAATTCCACAAAAAATGCCATTCATTCCTATATTGTCTGCTGTTGATTTATGTATTGTCGTATTTCTCAATTAAAACATAGTTTGATAACACTTTAGAATCATTTCCACTGATATTCTAGTGTTGTCAAAACGTGGTTTTGATGAGAAAAATGGAAAAGAAACTATAAACTTTAATTCAGCATTGCAAGGGTTGATGTATATTCGGTTGTCAGCTAATGATCAGTTTCATTGAGAAATAATATAACCTGTCGATGTATATTCCAAATGAAATACATTGATGTATAGCTGTTGATAGGCCATTAAAAAACAACAGATAAATAATGTATATTTAGCCGTCGTCTAATGATCATGTTTCTGCGTTTGTCAGTTCCGGGCGGCAGTGACGGCCCGAGTGGCGTGATTATCTGCTCGGAGAACTACGTCACGTACAAGAACCTCGGTGACCAGCCCGATATCCGCTGTCCCATTCCTCGCAGGCGGGTGAGTGGGCACTCCCATGTTCTACTGGTCCTGTGTTAACCCTTTCACCCCTAAGTAACTGGAATATATTTTGATATGTTAATTCTGCCACCAATCCAACCATCACAAAATGATTTTCCTAGTTTATATATACATTGTATCTGGTACATTTGTGTAGTATAAAGTCTTAACCAAGAAACCAAACAAAAAAAACATATTGTCCACAAGTGATTAGGTATGGCTACTGATAGGATACTACAGATGACTGGTGTCGCAGTATGTCACAGACAATGTATAGAGTTAAGACTTTCAAATGTTTCAGAATGACCTGGACGATCCAGAGCGAGGAATGCTGTTTGTGTGCAGTGCTACACATAAAACAAAGGTAGGCCGTGATTCGTGCAGTTATCTGGAGGGAGTTATTAATTCATGTAAACGCATTAAAACTTCAGCTAAGTAAGTACGCCCATTATGGGTGTACTTAGTTGCCTTCCAGATAATTGATATATATATATATATATTGTGACCTTCAGCCCTCTTGCTTGTACATGTATTAACAATGCCATTCTGTGGTGAGACGATGTTGATCACTGTAGACTAGTGCAGTGAGTTCCAGAGACTTCAACTTGATTATACCTCAACATCGTGGCACCGACATAAACCCTGCAGTTAACAGGTGTGGCTCTACACGAGTGGTACAGCCATGTATCATACTGCATACATTCAACTTTCGTATACAGGATGGATTGTGGCCTAGGGTTATAACACCCGACTTCCAATCCGGAGGTTGGTGGTTCAAACCTCACCTTATGCATCAAAAATACTTTCATAGTATTTCCATCCCACTGGTCTGTCGGATGAGATTTTAAACTGTGGTCCCGTCTCAATATGACCCTAGTTGTTGGTGGGACGTTAAACCCACTCACTTTCAACTTTTGTGTAGCTTGCCTTACCTTAGTCGATTTAGTATTACATCAAACTGTATGAGTATTTTTTTGCTACTCACAGACTTGAACAATAAATAATGTGACTGACTGATGAAGTAGGGCTCATGGGTTTTGCGATCAGTGTAGACCCAGATCACACCTGTCCTGCTTATAGATCGTTATTGGGCTACAGGAGTGTGATAATTTGATCAGGAGCTCTCCAGTTACGGCCACAAATAACAATGAAACCCATCATTATTTTCAGGATATCCAGCTTCCACTTCTAATCTTGCCGGATGTGAAACCTTAAACAATCTGCTCCACTTACGTCATATTTTTCTTGTTTATGACCTTAACTGTAACTAAACCCATTCCCTATTCCACTGATGTCGTGTTTTTCTCGTTCTGGACAGTCAATGGCTTATTATTCCACTGGAAGTCTGGTGTTGTAACCCCTAGGCACAACCCATCCACTGAAGGATGGGTTGTGGCCTAGGGGTTACAATACCTGACTTCCAATCCGAAGGTTGTGGGTTCAAACCTCACCTTAGGCATCCAAAAAGACTTTCATAATATTTCCATCCCACTGGTCTTTCAAACAAAGGTAGGCTGTGATTTGTGCAGTTATCTGGAGGGAGATATGAATTCACGTACCCGCATTACAACTTCAGCTAAGTACACCCGTTATGTTATGGGTGTACTTAGCTGAAGTTGTAACGCGGGTACATGTATTGATATCCCCCAACACGCCCCCGGTATACAGGGCCCATGTTCACTTGCTTGGTTCCAATAACTATCGGGGTAGATACAAAAACAATGATACACCTCATGAGACAACCCGTGCTATTTCTCATGAAATCTATTGACAGAAACTGATATTTTCTGTAAATTAATTTGAAATTTGACAAAATTTTCATGGCAAATGTGGAATAGAATTCCGTGTTTGTTATTAAAATTTGTCAGTTTTCGATGTCATTTACTGAATGGTAGGCCTGCTCAGACTGCGGATGCGCTGGCTGATCCACATATGACCTTGCTGTTAAAGGAATCAATCGGCTACATTAAGGATCGAACCTGTTTGCCCGGCCTTACATGACCTTAGCTGTTGATAGGCCGTTAAACACCAATAAACAAACAAAACAAACAAACATTAAGGCAAGCAAAAGGAAGAACCCTATGATTTTCAAAAATAATTGAGTTATCTCCCCTTGTTTACTGACTAGGCCTCGCTGGGTGTGTATTGTGACCTTCAGCACTCTCGTTTGTATTAACAATGCCATTCTGTGGTGAGACGATGTTGATCACTGTAGACTAGTGCAGTGAGTTCCAGAGACTTCAACTTGATTATACCTCAACATCGTGGCACCGACATAAACCCTGCAGTTAACAGGTGTGGCTCTACACGAATGGTATTGCCATGTATTATTCTGCATACATACACATTTTGTATAGCTTGCCATACCTTAGTCTGTTTAGTATTACATCAAACTGTATGAGTATTTTTTCTACTCGCAAACAGACTTTAACAATAAATGTAACTAGGGTTGAAGAAGTGGGGCTTATGGGTTTTGCTACCAGTAGATCCAGATCAACCTGTGCATCCACATAGTGTGATCAGGATCTGCACTGTTCATCATTCTATCAATGAAACACCGGTCATGCTTCTAACAAGCAATCGTTATCAGACTACAGGAGTGCATTACTTTCAGGATATCCAGCTTCCACATCTAACCTTGCGGGACGTGAAACCTTAAACAATCAGCTTCACTGATGCAAGAGTTTTCTCGTTTATTCTGGCATGCTAAACCCATTCTCTATTACACTGATGCCGTGTTTTTCTTGTTGCAGTCAATGGCTTGTTATTCCACTAAATGACCTTTGCTGTTGCTGGGACGTTACAATCATTTACTTTTATTATTCACCGACGTCATGTTTTTCTTGTTGCAGTCGATGTTTTTCTTCCTGGCCCAGACGGAGCAGGGCGATATCTTCAAGATCACCCTGGAGACGGACGAGGACATGGTGACGGAGATCCACCTGAAGTACTTCGACACAATCCCCGCCGCCACCAGCCTCTGTGTCCTCAAGTCGGGCTTCCTCTTCTCCGCCTCCGAGTTCGGCAATCAGTGAGTTCCCCATGCTCTCTCACGTTGTGTTCAGCAATTTGATTTGCATGAGAGGGTGTTCATATCTTACGGATAAATTCATCGTTTCGGGTTCATATTGGTCCGCTGAAGGGAGTTGATTTGGAAATATTCAGTAGTCAAGTAAATCATATGGGCCGCCGGCTGAGAAAAAGTTACCTTATTATGTTTGCAACGATATAATATTTTTCTCAAGGGACAAATTGTTTTGCTGATGGCAGTTAATCCACTTCAGCGATTGGATGACGAACAGTGTTGTACTGGATCAGACTGCGCGGACTGATCCGGCACTACGCTGGTCGTATAAGTCATAGGGTATCTTTCTCATCCTGGTGTCTGAAAAATTTAGAATATCGACCGTGTTAATATGATATGAAGCATGTTTAGGTTAGAAGCATAGAGATGATGTTTACCGTGTTTCACCTGATCTGTTGATTACAACATACTATTCTCTGATCTATGCTATGACCATCTAATGTTTCGTGCTCAGTGTAGTATATCTGTGTTTGACACCTGAACCTTATTTATAGTAGATCTTTCTCTGTTTTTCCTTGAAATAAAAAGTTAAGAAGCATAGAGATGATGTTTTCCGTGTTTCACCTGATGTGATGATTACAACATACAATTCTCTGATCTATGCTTCATGTCACAAATAGACTTGTCCAAGGTGTTGAATTTGTCGCTGTATATTTGTGAGCCTTCATCCATTTTTATATGCCAGTTTTAAAAAAGCGGGACGTATTGTGTTTTATCATCCGGGTAGCGGGTAGAAAATTATTGTCTGGAGCATTTAAAGTTGTATAACGTTTGTAATATCTTTATGATACTACCCAGGTATGTTGATATCAATTGGGTGAACAGACCTATTGAAGGTGGGGTTCCTCTCCCCAAGATCGAGGTTAAGAAGATTAATTTCACATTGTACTGCATATTTGTGCCATCAACTTCTTTGACAGCTTGTGGTTGGTCGCTCTGAAACAACACGCGTCATATTAAACATGGGCACACACAAGTACTTTTGTCTACACTTTTGCATACAGTCCTGTATAGGGTATAGAGTTTCTGTAATCCACTCTTGTTCTGTGTTTCACCTGATGTGATGATTATTGTTGTCTGATCTATTTCAAGTAAATATTCATTGCCTATTCATGTCTATTTCACGTAGGCGTTTTTAAAGTCTTGTCTACTTCTGATAACTAAACATTAGTTTGTAGTGTTATTTTATTTCCTCAGAAACATTAAAAGGAAGCATAGAGATGATGTTTTCCGTGTTTCACCTGATATGATGATTACAACATACAATTCTCTGATCTATGCTTTGACCATCTAGTGAAGTTTCCATCTAGTGTGTTCTGCTTGGTGTATATCGGGTTTTGAATTCTATTAATCCCCACCACAATGGTGTTACCCTTGTACGTCCGTCTCCAACCTTGTAACTCGTAAAACTTTTAAACTACTAGCTACAAACCTGAAACTTGGTATGTAGCTTCTTTCTGATGAGTGAATGCGCAAAGTTTATTTTGATTTTTGATTCGACCCGTGTCGTGGATTATCTCCCTTTTTCGACTGAGAATTTTCCAATTTTGGCTTGTAACTCGTAAAACTTTTAAACCGTACTAGCTACAGACCTAAAAATGGTTTGTAGCTTCCTTATGATGAGTAGATGCGCAAAGTTTATTTTGATTTGTCATGGGTTATCTCCCCTTTTGGACTTGGAATTTTGTCTCCTTTACTATCAAAGCGATATGTGGGGCATCCATATTCTATGAACACATTTTCTAGTTGCTAGATCTTTTGTCCTTGAAATATAAAGTAGAGAAGCATAGAGATGATGTTTTCCGTGTTTCACCTGATGTGATGATTACAACATACAATTCTCTGATCTATGCTTTGAACAATTGTGCCATGTTTCCGCAGTAACCTGTGCCATATTTTCACAGTAACCAGTACCATATTTCCGCAGTAACTCGTACCATACTTCCACAGTATATATGTACCATATATATGCAGTAACCAGTACCATATTTCTGTAGTAACCTGTGCCATATGTTCGCAGTAACCTGTACCAGATCGCGCGGCTGGGTGACGATGATGATGAGCCGAGGTTCAGCAGTGCTAGTCCACTCGAGGAGGGCACAACGTTTTTCTTCTCACCGCGTGTTCTCAAAAACCTTGTGATGGTCGACGAAATGGACAGCCTGTCGCCCATCATGTCGTGCCAGGTAGGTGGGGTGGAATGTCAGTGGCGTATCATTTACTGTACAAGATCATGGTCTCCCAACTGCCTGTCTGCAGTGGCTCTTATGACAAACTCACATAATTCGGAATTACAAAATCATAAAAGTACATGACCTGTAGCCTATTTCATCAACATTGCAAAGTATACTTTACTAGCAAAGTATACTTTGAGGGAGTAATCATTTATTTTTCCTGAAATGCATTATTTCATATAGAACTAACAAATGCATATATTTCATGATTAAAAGTATGCAGAATTATTATACTGAATTTATTACATTATCACAGCCAAATTGGCTGTGATAATGTAATAAATTCAGTATAATAAAAATTAATAAATTTGTCATAAAATTGAAAATTTCTCCCTAGAAAGTATACTTTGCTACTAAAGTATACTTTGCAATGTTGATGAAATAGGCTACTGGTTATTCCATACATCTACATGGCCTTAGTTGTTGAATGTTGATGGGATGTTAAACCCATTGACCTTTCGATACAGAGAGAGGCTGTGCTAGACTTGGATGAAAAATATAAATATTTTCTTTATTTCTACTCTACATACATGTTGTGTTGTTGCAGATAGCTGACCTGGCGAATGAGGACACGCCCCAGCTGTACACCCTGTGTGGGCGTGGTCCCCGATCCTCCATGAGGGTGCTGAGGCACGGGCTTGAGGTGCGAACAATGGGCTTTTTCCCCTTATATTATAGGGGCCGATCTTTGGTGGCATCACAATCATAAATATGATCTGCACTGTTCACCATATCATCAGGGAAACACCCGTTATGTTTCTACCAAGCAATATCGATCGTTAATCGGCTACAGGAGTGAGTTATTTGATCAGGTGTGACACTGGGCACAAATCCCATAAGCACAATTGTGTTGCCTTTTGTAATCGTCTTTCAAAATACTGTTACTCGACAATTTTTGCAACTTGCGTTGATCCAGACATGCCTGCGTAGCCGCGCTGTCTGATCGGTGCCAATTTTTCCAGTCACATGTATGTGGAGTAAGAGGAAGAGGATATAAACTTCAAAATATATTTTGTAGACTGATAGATAATGACAATACAAACCACATGATGAAAATCCCATTGAAAATGCCTGAGAATAGTGCTGCAGTAGCCATTGCTTGTCGTAATAGGCGACTAAACTGGCTTAACGATTGGGTTCATACTTTCCGGAACCCACTATACCGGATTTGGCCCTCGTGTACATTTTTGGCTTTCTTGTATGTGAGAGTTGAGTCGGGCTATGCCCCATATATAAAAGTAAGATTAGCGCTAATCCTATTACTTTTAGGGGATGGGATAAATGATGCTGGTGTGGCGAGGGCCTGGCACCAGAAAGGTTGTTCTATTTTCAAGACTGAATATATATTTTGATTGTAAATATTGAGTTCTGAAGTTGGGATTTACCCCCCTCGGACAGGTGGATACGGGACACGACCCCGTTGACCCGTCTGCGTGTAGACTCCCTGAGGCTTGTACCTCTATGTCAGAAAATCGGACGTTAAACCCTATTCACTCACTCACTCACTCACTCCCATTGAAAATGTTTAATCCGATCAAGTTTTCATATCTGTACTGACAGTTCATTTTATACAATTTTTTTCCAACCCAATTGAATTCTAAACAGCGCAATAAAAACAATGAAAACAAAAATAGTTTTTGACATTTTCCCTTTTATTTTGTTGTAATTTATCAAGTCCATGTAATAGACTAATGAGAAAAAAATATATTAAGAGTGAATATAAATAATTATAGAAAATAATTATCGTTAATGACGTAGTGGACCGCACATTTATCAGCTAGTTTCAAACATTTGTAACTTTTGATGTATTTGTTACTGTATAAAAGGTATTTCTAATTAACCCTTTCACCCCTAAGTAACTAGAATGGATTTTGATATGTTAATTTTGCAACCAATACAACAGTCGCAAAATGATTTTCAGACTAGTCTATTTATGAAAGGGGGTGTTTTTGTTCTTAAACATATGAAAATTACTTTATTTTTGTTCTTAAAAATTTGAAAATTACTTACAAAAAGTGCAGATCCTAATGAGACAGCTCGTCACGAGCCGGCTCATTTGGATCTACACTTTTTGCCACCACCACTATACAGGCCTGTGCTGTTGAAAGGGTTAACAGTCATTAAGCCCCATTTCTTAAGTACATACTCCAGTTTTCAATGCCGATGCGTGATCTACATTGCAGGTGTCTGAGATGGCGGTATCTGAGCTGCCCGGTAACCCGAATGCCGTGTGGACCGTGAAGAAGAACATCGACGGTGAGTCATGTACACACATGGCCGCGGTTGTTTCTGGCCCACCACCATGTTCTGTCCACTCCGCTACAACACCTGTCGTTCATTACCTTTGTCTTTTGTAATATTGGTATCAGATTTTTAAAAAGAGATCATCTGCAAAATATTTGGAATTTTGTAAGAGTACACACAGAACTATTACATTTTGAAATACGGGATTCGAACCCATTAACCTGGTTTAAAATGGCCTTAGCTGTTGACAGGCTGTTAAATAAATATCAACAAATAAATAAAATAATACATGTTGGAGAATGGTGTCGAACTTAGTGGAACAATCTAACTTCTGTATATATAATACATTTGTGTTTAAGGACAGAACATTGTAGTTGGTCATTCAAAGCAACCAGTCGGTAGCTTATCGTTTAACTACATGTTGTCTATAGCCGCACATGAGTGACAAGCAGATAGGGACTATGGTTGGACAATGTCTTCTGTGCGAAAATGATGTTTGTGGTCATTGTTTTCGATTTTTAGATTCCCATCTGTATGACCTTGCTGTTGAATTGACCTAAAACCTTTAATCAGTCATAAAGCAAAACGTTTTGCTGGTAATGGTGGTAAGCTTCATTGAATCATTACTTGTTGCCTGTTTACAACTAAATTTTTATTGGCATAAAATGAACAAACAACTCTTCAACACCTTTTTCAACATTTTCAAAATTGCCGTTCATTTAATATAAACTCCGACAACTTAATCATGGTGGATAGCACAAAGATCAAGGTAAAGTGTAATTGTATTGTGTTTGTACATTAATATTGATTTGCTTGTCACTCATTAGTGGATTTCAGAAGTGCCGGGGGTTTGCTGGTAACTCTAAACAGTTTGTGTTGGCTTCACGTTTTGTCTGTTTCAGGAACAAATCGCCATACTTATTACATGCCGATGCTCTCTGCTGTGTAGAATGCTAGACCTTTGAGAAAGCTCAATATGAGTGGACTTCGCTGGCTGGCAGATATACACAGTACGAGGTGCAGTTGGCATGTTATAAAGTCAAAGATCACGGTTCTCCATTGCACTGCTGGGCTATTTATTGGCTCCTGCTATATAAATTGTTCCGGTATAATAAATTTCATTTCTGTATCCTGCTCGGCTAAGTAAAGCTTAGATAATTATGCTATTCCCACTTTCTACCCACATTTATGATACCCCCGTCAACAAATTGTTGCGGGCCAGTCTGGTTGTCTGACCATCATTCCCTCCGTCTTGTCTTGTAATTCAGTAAATTTAGTATTAAACTTCTATTTCACTTCTGCACACTTCTGGTCATACTGTGATAAATCTAGATTCTATCACAATTATATTCCGCATTTGTTATGAAAAGTTTGTCCACTTTTGACGTCATTTCCTGAAAATAAGATTATTTTTTTTTATAACAGTTTTATGAAATATCGCACATGTTCTTAGGTACAGAAATCGCATGGTGTGTCACGGTCACTGTCTTTGTACATTCACAAATTTCTTACAGCTTCCGTTTCCTCTGAACTTTTAACTTTTTCACATGCACATTCCTCTTATTATCCATCTTAAATAGACACATCTGCTTCTTGTTAAGGTCAAGGTCAATGATTTAGTGTATTGACACAAACTTGACGGAGGTATAAATTTTGTTTCATGCAATGTCTTGATATTTCACTCGCACATTAACATGATCAGATTCTCTGTCCCAGCTTATGCCTATGTAATGTTCATGGACTTCATGGAAAGACGTTGTATGCCCAGATGGAGGTATATTCTGTAAGCCTAGTTTCTTCACAAATCTACTGTCTGTTTCACGAAAGCTGCCCAAATTTTACGGCCATATAAACAATTCAAAAGCAATATTTTTTTGGATAATATTAAATTAAAGGAAAATTTAAGAATGAGCCTTTTTATTTTGAAAAATTTGGTAAAATATTGTTTTTATTGGCAAAAAACAATTTCCCCATGTTAAATCCCCATAGACATCTTCACGGAGTGAAGATGTCTATGGGGATTTAACATGGTGATCCCCATAGACATCTTCACGGAGTGAGGTGATGATGTCTATGGGGATTTAACATGGGATATTTTTTTGGAATTTAGAAATACTGGATAGGGGATTTAACATGGGGAATTTTTTTGGAATAGATACTGATGGGGAATTTAACATGGTGATCATAACATCTACGAGTGGATGAGATCTATGGGGATTTAACATGGGGAATTTTTTTGGAATTTTTTTGGAATTTTAGAAAGAAATACTGGACAGATTATTAAAATTTAACTTTTGTTTTCTTTGTTAGATCATATCCAAGCTATCTAGTCAGGTTTCGGAATCAATTTCCAAAATTTTTCATCTTTTGACTCCCACACTTCCTTACCTCTATTTACCCCCATGTTAAATTCCCATAGAGAAATCAATTTTTTTGTAATAAAATCAATATTTGACCAAATTTCACGAAATAAAAAGAAGGCTCATTCTTAAATTTTCCTCTACCGTAATTTAATATTATCAGGGCTGTACAAATTGGCACGCCCGACGCCCGGGACAAGTCGGTTTTAATCTCGGGCAAGTGCCTCTATGCTGGAATTTAGTCCCGGGCAAGTCACTATTTTCTGTTAGAACGTCCCGCCACAAGCCTGTTTTTTGGAACCGGACTGTCATAAACTTAATCCCAAAACTGACCACTTTATCGATCGATAACGCTGCGGGCATCCTGGCGATTCGCAGCTACTGTGTTACACAGTACCTCGCAATAACACAGTGTATCGCAATAAAGTGATATAGCAATCTACAGCGACCCTGATTATATTAATTTAATCGAATTTGAAAGTAATTAGCGAATTAGCGAAAATATTCTGCGGCGATCGATGGTTATTGATTTATTTTATGTATGTTAACGTTTTCGTCTCACTGCGTCGACAGGCCAAGAGACCTAACTTTAGAGAAATAAATATATGTTCCATCACGGCGTGGAAATGGAATTTAATGTTCTTAATTTAAATTATCGTTTCTACGCGGCATATAAACGAAAAAAAATTGAATGGGATGGACATACTATGAAGGTATGTTTGATTCCCAAGGCGATGTTTGAACCCACAACCTCCAGATTGGAAGTCGGTGTTCTAAGCCCTAGGTCACAACCCATACCTTATAAACGAAGGAAAGAAATGCTCCTAACGAGCGACCATACGTACTTAGAATAACAGCTGACGTAACGCGCGGTAAACTGAAATGGCCTACGTGACAATTGACATTTACGTTCCAAGATTTTCACGGTGTGTAATCGATCGTATTTCCTCGCCATCATATGAAACCCGACTCGAGAAACACAAATTAAGTTGTGGATTTCTGAATTTGTCAATTGTTTGTACGGTCTAAGAAATCAAACAAATGTGACAATTCTTTTTACAAAATATTAGAATCGTCTAAGGAGACAATTCTCATGTGTTGCCAAAACATGTTTTATTAAGACATCGGACAAATGTGAAAATAAAACCCGAATACATTGATATTTCTTTACAAAAACATATTTTGACAACATTTGAGAATCGTCTTAGGAAACGATTCTCATGTGCTGCCAAATCTTGGTTTTATAAAAAAATCAAACAAATGTGAAATTCCACAAGCTAATGCGTAATTATCAATTCATCGGCTATGCGATGACGTGAGTGACTACAAAGCGTGGTTTTGGTATGTTTGTTTCCACAGAATTCTAAAGGTCAGTCACACTTTGCACGTGAAACTGGATTAGCGACTGATGATTGTAAACACCAGGTGTGCAGCTAGACCGAAAATGATATGTCGCAAATGTGCTAATTGGGGATGGGCGGGTACGGCCATATTTCTTTTTAGCTCACCTGAGCGAAGCTCATGTGAGCTATTGTTACCGCAATGTGTCCGTCGTCCGTCGTCGTCGTCCGTGAACTTTTTAAAACGTCTTCTCCTCGGTAACCATTGGGCCTATGGTCACCAAACTTCATGGACATGGTCCTTAGG
Organism: Conchocele bisecta; assembly: GCA_029237695.1. Taxonomy (NCBI): domain Eukaryota; kingdom Metazoa; phylum Mollusca; class Bivalvia; order Lucinida; family Thyasiridae; genus Conchocele; species Conchocele bisecta. The sequence continues at coordinate 46,850,360 of CM055265.1, read as the reverse complement.
TAGGGGGATTACAAAATTGTTAAAATGACGTCATTACGTAATCCAAGATGGCCGCCATCTAAAAATAGCACAAAACTTGGTAGGAATGATCGATGTACATTGCTCTTTCAAAGTTGTTAAAATGGTGACCCTGGGGTCAAAAATGGGCGTGGCCCATGGGGTCAAATTGGGGTCAAATTTTATTTTTGACTGAATATGGTCATTTCATATATCAAATTGAAGGTATCAATGAGGCGATCACTCTGGTGCATTTTTTGTCGAAATCAGATTGTTATGTCATCCAAGATGGCCACCGAAAGGTCAAAAGGTCTTTCTTTTATTAGAGATTTCAAAATTCTTCTTCACATGAACCGCTTGGCCCATGGTAGCCAAACTTAAAAGTTATGGTCCAAGTGTGAAGCCTTTTCAGATTTGTTAAAATGGAGGTCATCGCTAATCCAAGATGGCCGCCGTCTAAAAATAGCATAAATTCTTAAAAAATCTTCTTCTCATGAACCGCTAGCCGGATTTCGACGAAACTTGGTAGGAATGATCGATGTACATTGCTCTTTCAAAGTTGTTAAAATGGTGACCCCGGGGTCAAAAATGGGCGTGGCCCGTGGGTCAAATTGGGGTCAAATTTTATTTTTGACTGAATATGGTCATGTCATATATCAAATTGAAGGTATCAATGAGGCGATCACTCTGGTGCAATATTTGTCGAAATCGGATGATTATGTCATCCATGATGACCACCAAAAGGTCCATTTATTCAAGATTTTTAACGTCTTTTTCTCAGGAACCACATGGTCGATGCTGGGTGAAGCATTTTCAGATTTTGTAAAATGAGAGTCATCGCTTAATCCAAGATGACCGCCATCTAAAAATAGCACAATTTTTTTAAAACACATGAACTCAATGTCACATTCTCCTCTGGTGTTCATGGAGTCAGGTGAGCGAATTAGGGCCATCATGGCCCTCTTGTTTGTTACAATCTCGCGTTGTTGCGATCTCGATCTCGCCTTCCGCTTTTGGAAATACGATTTGCCCATGCATGTGTAGACAGCATGCGTGTTGGATTTGCGTTCTACGTACGTACATGCATATACACGTACGTACATGTAATGTATGCGCAAAACTCAATTTCAACACGCATGCATTCTACACACACATATTACAGACCTGTAGCCTGTAAAAATTGGACCTCGAGGCTGGGGGGGGGTGGGGGTCGTCCGACTGTTCCAACTCCCCCCCCCCCCCCCCTCCCCCCTCAGGCTACGGGCCTGCATAATGACTTGAACAAATGTATTTCCAAAAGCGGAAGGCGACATTGTGAAAAGGCCGAGGCGAAAACGTGACATCGCGGTCACGAAAACGCGAGAATGAATACAATAGAATCTCACGTTTTCGCCTCACGATTTGGTCTCGCGTTTTCACGATCTTGTGTATAGGTCGACGATGCGATGCAGTAGCCTAACCAATAACACGTATCGAAATATGTTTTTTTTTTGCTCATGCTCAATAAACGTGTATTGGCAGCACATTAGAATCGTCTCCTAAGACGAGTATCTTTTTTTGTCAAATTATGTTTTTGTTGTCAAGAAATATAGTTGTTTGTCCACATGTGTTCTATTTCTTAATAAAAACGTAAAAATGTTTTTTTCAGCGCATGAGAATCGTCTCCTAAGACAATGTTTACGTGTCCTATTAGGGACATGTGGCACCCTCGCGTTGTTGAGCTTTGGAGACGAAAACGCGAAATTCTATCATATTCAATCTCGCGTTTTGCAAACACGCCGCACATGCACATGATGCATGAGCAAAACTAATCCGAATTTTTCAAAAGCGAAAGGCGAGATCGCGAAAACGCGAGATGATGCTCATTATTTTAGGAAACGATTTTTATGTTTTGTTATTGTCGATAAATGTGTTTTGAGTATGCACTTGTCGCAACGTTATGTCCGCGGTGGCACAGTGACAAAAGACCGCAAGGATAAATATGTACTGTACAATGTTTATTATTATAGATATTTAATATAATATGTATATGTGCCAAGTGCTCAATTGTATTATATTTAACAACTATGATAATAGTTTTTGTTTTGGGACAGTTTCGTATAAGAAATCTTACGAGGACAAGTCACTTTTTCAAAATTACTTGCCCTGAAAATTATATTTTCCGGGACAAGTCCGGGCAACGGGACTTTGACGTGACCTACTTTGAGCAGTTATTGCCCACCTTTGAGCAGAATCCGCAGCCCCCAACCTTTCCTCCGTATTGATCATGTCAATTTGGTGACACCTCTCGTCTTGCAAAGTTGGAAACGACCAATCAGACCATTTGCAAATTTCAAGTTCTCTCAACATCTATACCTGATCACGAGTCGCTCAGTCGTTTGGAATTCTAGAATTATTGTATGACCTTCTGCGTGACCCCATATGTAGCTCAGTTGTATATTGAAGCCAACCATGTGAGAGAGAGCACTACTAATACAGGCTAGTGTTGACCGCACAACACAGCCTGCTTTCTATTTCAGGTGCGGCCACTGGCTAGGCTTGGCACACACAAGGTGGGTATCTCTCTACCAGCAGGTATGGGAGACATAGACATACGGGCCCCCGGCTGAGGAAAGGGACCTGCCTTTTACACAATTGTTAATCGTGGTTCAATTGTATTCACACAGCGTGGTTAGAAGTTAACCCTTTCAACCCTAAGTAACTGACATATGTTAATTTTGCCACTAATCCAATCATCAAAATGGTTTCGAGCCTGCTCATCTGGATATAAACTGTTCGCAAACACCGTTATAGAGGTATGTAGTGTTGAAAGGGTTAATATTTTTTCTGACTGAATGCCGAATAGCTTAGACCCTAAGCAGACTGTGCAAATGCGCAGTCTGATCTGGGGCTAAGCTCTTCGTAAACATTTCTGCGTCCCTTTTGTCAGTCGACGGTCCAAATAAGGTGTAATGCATTTTGTTACCAGTGTGGCTCGACACCAGACCATATGGTTTGGTTGAGGCATCTGGATTGGTGGGCAGATGTTTATCTAGTTCTATACGGAATTGTTCCCTTGTTCAACAGGTGTAAATCATTAAAGTAATTAATCTACACTGGTTGCAAATGCCTGTATAAGAAAATTGATGCCTCGCCAACACAGTTGCTCATGGATTACCCTTAACCCTTAGACCGCTGTCTTAATTTTGTTGTTATCTGCTGTTTATTTTCTATTTTTCATTTTTATCATCAAAAACCTGCTTTGACAGCACTTTAGAATAATTTACAACATGCTTTGACAGCACTTCAGAATCATTTCCATTGGAAATGATTCTGAAGTGCTGTCAAAACGTGTTTTTATTGAGAAATAAGGCAAGATATAAAAGCAACGGCAGACGACAATTGTTGTGAGTAGCGGTCTAAGGGTTAACATGAAGTCCTGAGCAATGCAGTAATCCAACCGCGAACTTGCAGGAGTATAGGAAAAGTAGTTACAACTTTAGGTGGATCAAGATTGTTATGCTCTTCGTTGCTGCATAACAAAACTGCCATTTTCAGGCACACACATTTATTTTCCTAAATCATTTAGATACTTCCAAGTTTCAAGATTTGTCACTTGACCAGAAGTAAATCTTAAACATTTGCCATTCAGTTTTAATCATACATTTTTGGAAATGTATACTTGTGAATGGAAAAATGGGGATTATAGTACTTGTCACCAGTTTCAACCCAGACCAGCTTGCTCATCCCACAGGTGGAAGACTCGGACCTATGACGCCAAAAAAAATGCCTATTAAAAAAATCCCATTACCCCACCCACTTGGTCTCGTACAGTACCATACGCTATATAAAGGTGAGTATAAATAGGGCCATTATAGAAAAAGCCCTCTCTTTTCCGGCTCGCACAAACACAATAAACATCGATTAAATGTATGACGTCTGTCTCTGGCAATCGATAAAGGTATTAGGTGTGTGAATATACTCACTTCAAATCGCTGTTTCCAGTATTTATTGAGTTATTCGCGTTTTGATTACCCCATCCAAAGCGAAAGTTGCGTGTACGAAAGAATCTCACACAGAATCGGAGGCCGTCCGTCTGGATTATCGGTCATATTTGGCCGATAGCTGATCGCCAGCTCAAACTAAAGTCGTGCACCATGATCATATACATTAGAGACTCCAACCATACAAAGTTCGTCCAATTGTGATCGTTCGCCGATCTAAAAAACACTTTTTTCTAATTTTATTGACTTTCATTCATGATTCGCGTGCTATCAGATTATGTCTTCCGGAAACCCTGAAAAGGGAAAGTCCTCGTTTCTATTTTTAGGTTTAACCAATCAGAGATGTTCTTACATAGACGCTTCGGTGGTTGTATTATGGAAGATAGTGCATTGACCCAGTTCCAGATAATGAACGAAATTATAGAAAAAAGTGTTTTTTAGATCGGCGAACGTACACGCAACTTTCGCTTTGGATGGGGTAATCAAAACGTGAATAACTCAATAAATACTTGAAACAGCGATTTGAAGTGAGTATATTCACACACCTAATACCTTTATCGATTGCCAGAGACATATTTCATACATTTAATCGATGTTTATTGTGTTTGTGCGAGCCGGAAAAGAGAGGGCTCTTTCTATAATGGCCCTATTTATACTCACCTTTATATAGCGTATGGTACTGTACGAGACCAAGTGGGTGGGGTAATGGGATTTCTTTTTAATAGGCATTTTTTTTGGTGTCATAGGTCCGAGTCTTCCACCTGTGGCTCATCCATGCAGTCTGATCCGGGTCTACACTGTTCACCTTTCAGTCGGTGAAACACTTGAGCATACAAGAAATAGTGTTGATGCTTCTCCAGCTGCAGGAGTGTGCTGGTAGAGTTTCACTTTCTCCAATCTGCCACTAGGACTCGGGGCATGTGTAACAAGCCATATTTTCTTGCATTTTATATTATTTCACTTATAGATTGATAAACTGGGGAGATAATTTGATGATGCATTTGAATATCTGAATTACTTCAAATAAATTAGTAATCATCGATTGCCGCAAAACCAATATTCGCAGTTTCAGTTATTGTTCAATACCAACACATTTTTTATTTTCCAAATTGACCCTTTTTTTTCCACACTTAATTTGGTTTCAGAAATAGGATGCAAACCTATAATTAATTATTTTATTTGTTTCATCACTGACCAATCTGTCTATTAAATAATAAATTCACCCAACCACCCTGTCCCCATATCATCCAGGGATTCCGCTGACGATCGCCACTTTCGCAATTGGCGATAAAAATAACCAATTGGCGATCCAAAACTATTGGTTATTCCTCTTCTTTTTTTTTGAAGTGGCGATTTTTTTATTTTCCCCAGCGAATCCCTGATCATCTATATAGTTCCACGAGTGCAAAACTTCCCTCTTCCTGTGCAAGAAGTAACTGCAGAATTCTGATGGCACAAGCTGTATCCAGAGAAACAGGAATACTAAGTTTGTGTGTTGCATCTCATTACAGACGAGTTTGATGCTTACATCATCGTGTCGTTCGTGAACGCGACGCTGGTACTGTCTATCGGGGAGACTGTGGAGGAGGTGACAGACTCGGGCTTCCTCGGCACCACGCCCACACTCTCGTGTTCACAGCTGGGTGACGACGCCCTTGTACAGGTATACTCACTGCTGGTGTAATGTCACTATATATATATATATATATATTCATGTATATGAATGATTGTCAAACGATATTGTGTGTCGGTCCGTCTGAAATCCTTGTCCAGGCTGTAACTTTGTCAGGGATGGAGATATTTAGAAATAACTTGGCATAGATGTCCACCATGATGAGACCGCGTGTTGTGCCAACAAGTTCACTGATTTCATCAGAAATGAGGCTTGTTTAGCCTCGTTTCTTGTGAAATCAGTTAACAAGTTTAATAAATATCAAGTCAACAGCATTGTGCATTATATGCAGTAAATGGGCATAAACCTGCTTCAGTTAGTTGTATCTAGCTAACATAGTTATGTGTAGGTATATCGTTGCAGATCTACCCAGACGGCATTCGTCACATCCGGTCGGACAAGAGAGTGAACGAATGGAAGACGCCCGGCAAGAAGAACATCGTGAAATGTGCTGTGAACCAGCGACAGGTCGTCATTGCTCTGACGGGGGGCGAACTAGTCTACTTCGAAATGGACCCGGTATGTACACAGTTCAGTCCACACTCGAAGCATCAAAATACACTTATACACATGTAGTATTTCCATTCTACTGGTCTTTCCCTATGTGTAGCTGTGACTGGAGAAATGGGGCTCATGGGTTTTGCGACCAGTGTAGATCCAGATCAGCCTGTGCGTCCGCAGTTCTGATCATGATCTGCACAGCACTGTTCGTCATTCCATCAATGAAACGCCCGTTGTGCTTATATAGAAATATAGATCATTATCAGGTTACAGGAATGTGATATTTTACACCTGGGGCCCGTTTCACTAAGCTTCGTACGACTAAGAAGTTCGTAAGTGCTAATTTAGGATCGTCTGGAAATTTAAATTGATGGATTTACATTTATTGAGCCTATGCTCAATAAATGTAAATCCAATAATTGTTTACAAGAAAATATTGCTAATGTGAAATTTACAGACTATCATAATTTTGCACTTACGAACATTTTAGTCGTAAGAAGTTTAGTGAAACGGGCCCCAGGAATGTGATATTTTATCAGTATCTACACAAATCGCAAATCTCATATAAACTTGATAAGGCCCATTTCTCCAATCATAGCCACATGACCTTATCTGTTGTTGTGCCATTAAACCATTTCACTTTCACTAGCCTCCTTTTAGTTGATGGTATAGCTTGTGACACTCCAGTGACCTGTTTCACTTTGCAGCTATGTGTGTGATAGAAGTGATGTAAACCATTTCTCCACTTCATATGAATGCTGTGATTCTAGAAAATGTTGACTGATCTAATCGCACGCATACTGCCATGCCAATTGATTTGAACCCTGCACTGGTATTATCTGAATTTACTTTTGTTGACTTCATTTATGGAAAATGTGACTGACTGATTTTCTACACTGACTGATTTTCTACATCAATGTCTTATTTTTTTGTGGGTTGTTGGTCGGGCGAACACGACTGCGTAAATTAACGGTAGGGATTCCTTCTTATAGGAATCCCGATTTGCCTGGTTTGGCCCTCGGGTACGTTTTTATCTTTGATTCTTACCTGGGAGTTGAATTGGGTTATTGCCCATTATAAAAGTAGTAATATTATTACTGATCCTACTGCTTGGGAGGGGGCCAAGTGATTCTGGTGTGGCGAGGACCTGGAATCGGATCAGAATTATTCTGATTTCAAAGCTGAATATATAGTTTTTAGCTCGGGGCTATTCCAGTAAAATCTATACAGGGGGGGGGGGGGGGGGGGGGGGGGGGGGGGGGGGGGGGGGGGGGGGGGGGGGGGGGGGGGGGGGGGGGGGGAAGACGGCAGGTCCATTGATTATTTATCGTAGGTTATTGCCAACGAAAAATAATTTAACCTGTAGGGGGGGTAAATTAAAATTCATTGCATGTCATAGTATTGAAATTGAAATAAAAAATATTGTATGCTTGTTGTTTTCTTAAAAAATATTTTATGCTTGTTTTCATAATCTGTATAATAAATTGTGGGTTATTGTCAGCCAGAAAAGAATTATACGCTGACGACCCAGCAATTGTTGTTGTTGTTAGTTTAAAAGTTTCCCAAAATGTACAAAAACAACTCCAAGAACGCACATAGTATGATAGTAGGATATTTTGTTTCTAATTCTACATTGGCGCGGTGGCCTGGTGGTATCGACCAGAACTTCAGAAGTTGGGGTTGCGAGTTCTATACTGGCTCCCATCGATAATTTTTTTTTTCTTCAAATTGCAAACAAAAAAGGATAAATAAATAGCAGTACAATTGAGTTGTACTGTTATTTATATATACTTTTTGCAATTTAAAATGAAAATTACTTAATAATTATTTAATAACGATAATTTTTTTTTTTATTATTTCAAATTGCAAACAAAAAAGGATAAATAAATAGCAGTACAATTGGGTTGTACTGTTATTTATTTATACTTTTTGCAACTTAAAATGAAAATTACTTAATAATTATTTAATAAATAATATTTGTAAATGTTATGCCAAACAAATAATAGCCATACAGCCCCAATCCAAAACATGTCCACAAGTTGTTGTTTCTACGTATGGATCCTCCGTCGACTCGTAGCACCGCCTTGCAACGTACATTTGTACTGTGGACGCATTAATTTTCGTCGGTTAAATTTTGGGTATTAATCTCCAAAATACATATTCGTCAGTGTGTAATTCTTCAAGCAGAAGGGGTTGGGTGCAAAATTCGTCATGGTGTTGGAAATAGTTTTCCTTGTGAGCATGTAATGTGAAACTATCAGACACGTAAGATTATGGAAAAACATGTGTATTTTCAAAACTAAATATATGAAATTTAATCATGCCTGGTAAGTGTTCCGTCCGAGAACCGTGACTCTTAATTTCAAGAAATGTGACGGTAAGAATTTTTATTATTTATGTAGCTTCATTCTATCTTCATGAATGAGGGGGTGTTTCATTGTAGAGATGACTACCACAGGGATTGAAAATTCCAATTGACGGCTAAAATTTGTTAATAATTATTTTCAAGGCATTCATTTTCTAAATTAATTTAATACTGGTAAAACCAATGTCAGAGTAGCAAATGGTGGAATTTTCAGCCCCTGTTTTTGTTAATTGTACGTTGAGATTTTTATTTTTATTTATTATAGGTTGCATTTTTTTAGATTTTTATTTTTATTTACTGTAGGTTGTGATTCTTTATTTTTTTTTCATTGGTGGTTGGGTTTAAAAAAAAAATTAAAACACCGTAGGTAGGCCGAGAATTTTATTTTTATATGTCGTAGGTTACCCCCGGCAAAAAACGCCTCCCGCACCCCCCCCCCCCCCCCCCCCCCCCCCCCCCCCCCCCCCCCCCCCCCCCCCCCCCCCCCCCCCCCCCCCCCCCCCCCCCCCCCCCCCCCCCCCCACCCCCCCATATAGATTTTACTGGAATAGCCCTCAACTGAGCAAAGCTCATGTCAGCTATTGTTACCGCAATGTGTCCGTCGTCGTCCGTGAACATTTTCAAACGTCTTCTCCTCGGTAACCATTGGGTCTATAGTCACCACCAAACTTCATGGTCATGGTCCTTAGGTAGGGGGATTACAAAATTGTTAAAATGACGTCATTGCGTAATCCAAGATGGCCACCGTCTAAAAATAGCACAAATTTTTAAAAAATCTTCTCAAGAACCGCCAACCGGATTTCGACAAAACTTGGTAGGAATGATCGATGTACATTGCTCTTTCAAAGTTGTTAAAATGGTGACCCCGGGGTCAAAAAATATGGTCATGTCATATATCAAATTGAAGGTATCAATGAGGCGATCACTCTGGTGCATTTTTTGTCGAAATCGGATTGTTATGTCATCCAAGATGGCCGCCGAAAGGTCAAAAGGTCGTTCTTTTATTAGAGATTTCAAAATTCTTCTTCACATGAACCGCTTGGCCCATGGTAGCCAAACTTAAAAGTTATGGTCCATGGGTGAAGCCTTTTCAGATTTGTTAAAATGGAGGTCATCGCTAATCCAAGATGGCCGCCGTCTAAAAATAGCATAAATTCTTAAAAAATCTTCTTCTCATGAACCGCTAGCCGGATTTTGTCATGTTATATATTAAATCGAAGGTATCAATGAGGCGATCACTTTGGTACATTTTTTGTCGAAATTGGATTGTTATGTCATCCAAGATGGCCGCCGAAATGTCAAAAGGTCGTTCTTTTATTAGAGATTTCAAAATTCTTCTTCACATGAACCGGCCCATGGTAGCCAAACTTAAAAGTTATGGTCCATGGGTGAAGCCTTTTCAGATTTGTTAAAATGGAGGTCATCGCTAATCCAAGATGGCTGCCGTCTAAAAATAGCATAAATTCTTAAAAAATCTTCTCATGAACCGCTAGCCGGATTTCGAGGAAACTTGGTAGGAATGATCTATGTACAATGCTCTTTCAAAGTTGTTAAAATGGTGACCCCGGGGTCAAAAATGGGCGTGGCCCATGGGGTCAAATTTTATTTTTGACCGAATATGGTCATCTTATATATCAAATCGAAGGTATCAATGAGGCGATCACTGGTACATTTTTTGTCGAAATCGGATTGTTATGACATCCAAGATGGCCGCCAAAATGTCAATAGGTCGTTCTTTTATTAGAGATTTCAAAATTCTTCTTGACATGAACCGCTTGGCCCATGGTAGCCAAACTTAAAAGTTATGGTCCATGGGTGAACCCTTTTCAGATTTGTTAAAATGGAGGTCATCGCTAATCCAAGATGGCCGCCGTCTAAAAATAGCATAAATTCTTTTTCTCAGGAACCACATGGCCGATGCTGGCCAAACTTCATAGGAAGTTAAGATCCTTGGGTGAAGCATTTTCAGATTTTGTAAAATGAGAGTCATCGCTTAATCCAAGATGACCGCCATCTAAAAATAGCACAATTTTTTTAAAACACATGAACTCGATGTCACATTCTCCTCTGGTGTTCATGGAGTCAGGTGAGCGAATTAGGGCCATCATGGCCTTCTTGTTTTATTTATCGTAAATATTCATTTCTGATGTTCGGATTTTCCACCCATTTGTACAGGTAATATAATTTTTATGGGATTTAGTACTAAACCCATCGAACAAACAAACATCAATGTCGTCAATAAACGGCCATCTGATAAGGGTGGAAGAACCAAAGCCAGGATTGTATAACATGGCCCTAGACATTGTCTAAAGAATGAAGGAACAGTTTGATATGTGAGCTGTTTTCTATTTATTCTCCTACTACAGGGAGTGTTTCAACAATAATGCAATCAAACTACGGTATGATAATGTATTTATACCGTGACCATTGCTCCATGTAGCATAATAATAGGGAATTAAATAGATGTTAGTTATATATTAACTTAAGTACACCAGAAGTTACCTAATGTGCCATTTTTGTCTTTATTTCCCACCTTTTACCCAGAACCGTAGCTTGATGTCCGTCTCAATAACAAAGTATAAAGATGGCAGCGAAATTCAAAATCTAAACCTCGACTGAATTTTGATCATTAGATAAAATAAACCAAGTAGCGAATAATAAACATATGTTCATAAATTTAGCCTTTAAAACAAGTTCTTCATGAATAAAAGAAAAACCAAATCCGTTGTGCGCCACCATTGAGTGAACTGACTGACGTCTCTAGATTTATGACGATCAATACAACTCCTAAATACGACATCAGGCATGTCCAAGCAGTTCTGTTCAATTTGGAAAATAAATTAAATACATGGTTTATAGTGCCTAGGACTGGGTCTGTGTAGTCGTCTACAATTAAACAATAGCTAGTGAATCGGACATGATGTAAACATTTCTCCACTTCAGATGACTGTCTGTGATTTGACGACATGTAAACTGATCTGATTCAACAATTAAATAGAAAATAATTGCTCACAAAAGAACTATATTAACCCCAACTATTCGGACACCATTTGTTTTAGGAGTTTCTCAAAACAAATTGTATCCCCAGAGCTCCAGTTAAGGTGCGTAATTTGGGAATAAATTTCTTATTTCTCCTTCAAAAATGGCAAGTTGGGAGTGCTTTAGAATCGTCTCAATGAGATGATTCTAAAGGACTCCCAACTTGCCATTTTTGGTGAAGAAATAAGAAAATTTCACCACAAATTGAAAAAATTACGCACCTTACTTAACTGGAGCTCATCCCAATGCATTGTAATTGATATAAACCAGTACAATAATTCTAACTATAAGAATTGGGACACCGTTCATTGTTTGAAAACACATATTTATATGTGGCTGTGACTGGAGAAATGTGGCTTATGATATTTGTGACCTCTGTAGTTTCTTATCAAATAGCACACTCGTGAAGCCAGATAACAATCTGAATTACTTGTTAGAAATGTGGTGGGTGTTTCATTGATGGAATCGTGTCGCGGGTGCAGATCCTGATCAGACTGCGGATGCACAGACTGGTCTGAATCTACACTTGCCAAAACCCATAAGACCCATATCTCCAGTCACAGCCACATATGTGTTTCCCAGAATAAATTGTGTCTGATTATGTACGGTTATTACGGTAAAATCTAGCAGGTCAGTAACCATATATTTTGCTGTCCTATTATAGACGGGCCAGCTGAATGAGTACACGGAGCGTAAGGAGATGTCGTCGGACGTTGTGTGTATGGCCCTGGGCCGGGTACCGACCGGTGAGCAGCGGTGTCGCTTCCTGGGAGTCGGGCTCGCTGACAACACCGTCAGGATTGTTTCCCTTGACCCTTCCGTAAGTCGCCCCTACAATGCAGGAAACAAATAGTACAGCTGTTGTTGTCTAGCTTTCCGGGGGGGGGGGGGTGTTGTGGTATTAGAACACCTGACTTACAATCCGGAGGTTGTGGCATTAATGATTAATATGTGCCTTGGGCATAAAAAATACTTGCATTGTATTTCCATCCCACTTATCTTTCGGATGACACTTGATCCCAAGCATTAAACCCATTCACTTCAACTTTGTCAGCCTTCTTCTGTAGCGGCTGTGGAATGGCTGTCAAACACCAACCAGTCGATCTTCACTAGCTATGCTTCTCCACTGGAACACAGCCATTTTTTTAGAGTAAAATATGCGAATCTTTTTATGGACTTGGCCCCCCTTCTTAAACTGACCTCTTCAATTGCCAGAGACGGAAAACGTACAAATATGAAATACGGTTGTATACGCTCGTCAAATGTGTGGGACAACCAATCAATGACCTTGTTGAAATGAGGTGCAGCCCCCGTTCAGCCACTCAGTCGATGACGTGTCCCTATGTTGCAGGACTGCCTGTCGCCCCTGAGTATGCAGGCATTGCCGGCGGCCCCAGAGTCACTGTGTATCGTGGAGATGGGTGGTACGGAGGCCAAGGAGGAGACTGGCGAGACGGGCACGGTCGGGGGCCTCTTCCTCAACACCGGCCTACAGGTACCCAGGAATGGCCCGACTCTCATAGAATACATTTAATATTGTTTGTCCTAAGGCAATTACGTCTCTCATTGTGGAACAGGTGGTGTGGTGCTATTGGATGTTTCTCTTTCTCCACTCTCACAGAAACAACCTAAAATTACTTCAGCTGTAACGAGCCCTCATTCTTTTGTAGATAATTTCTGATGTAATTTTACAAAATAAATTATCTCTTTCTAAGTAATAAACTAGTCTTAAACATATTCCATTCCAACTTACGTAGGTGTGGTATTGTTAAACTACCGTAACCTATTGTAAACCCTGAATATTTGGACACGATTTGTTTTGGGAAACCCCTATAAAATAGGGGAAAACAAATTGTTATTGCTTAACCGTAAATATTTTGACATTCCTTGCTCTTAGCAACCATATTTTAATGCGCGTTTCCTTAGAACACATTGTGTCCGAATATTTAGTTTTATTACAGTAGTCTCTGCCTCTACAACGGTGTGCAAACTTAATTACTGCTGGGTGACACTGTTTTACTCCCATATATTCTCTGCCTCCAGAACGGTGTGTTGCTGCGGACTGTGCTGGATAATGTGACGGGCGACCTGTCCGACACTCGGACCCGCTACCTCGGCTCCCGGCCCGTCAAGCTGTTCCGGATCAGCATGCAGGGCTCCGAGTCGGTGAGTATTGTACAGCAGGCATCGTGCTCTATGGCCGTAAATGATGCTCTTCTGTGTCGATGGGCTGTTAAGCATGTCAATGTGTGTTTCCTCCCAAGTAAATTGTGTCCTCGCCATGCAGTGCTCAGAGTCTGCGAGTATTGTAAATAATTCCAGCACAAAAATATTTACACAATTCCTTAACATTTGATTGGCCCGTAGCAAGTCCGTCCAAAATGTATATCCCAGTAAACTCCCACGCCGAACTACTTTCTACAGGTGCGCTGTCAGTGCTGTCAATGTAAACAAATGGCTGCCGTCTGTCAAAATAAACACATTTTCTTGATGAATTTATTTCAAATGCTGGAATTATAAAGAATGAATGACCTTTTTGTGGAATTTATCGGGAATATAAACTTGGAAAAGTCGCGGGAATACTGGACGAGGCCTTCCGGCCTTCGTCCAGTATTCCCGCGACTTTTCCAAGTTTATACCCCGATAAATTCCACAAAAAGGCCATTCATTCCTATAGTGTCTAATATTGCGTTTCATACTGAACGGGGCAGCATATTATACATTGTGTATATTTTCAAATAAATGTTCTCTATTTTACAGCAATAAACTCTGCCCTCTTATGTCGACTCGTACACAAAGCTCAAGTTGGCATAACAGGGCAGATTTTTATCGATGTGTACATTTTCAAATACATTTTCTCTATTTTACTTTACAACAATTACAAACAAGAATGAGAACACTTCCACAAGAACACTTGAATATCCCTATTTTCTTGTGACGACAGAAATTTCATTATACATTCCGTTTCAAATTGCATAAAAAGTCAATACTGACTACATTGGAATAAAATGCAAACTTGCAACGTCATTTTTTTACAGAAGGTAATTTTATGAATATTATACAAAGGACATGTGTTAAATGTGACAGAAATGATGTAAACATTTTCTCCACTTCATATGAAATACTATGATTCGCAAATATGTTTGAACTGATCTGTCGCACTGGGCCTATTCTTAGAAAACGTGTTGAGCACTTTCTTCATATTCATACTCAAAATCATGGCACTTTAGTACCGGAGCTCATCGGTTCAATCACCGCCCTAGGAATGAAAAAATACAGTTGTATAAATAATAACGATCCCAATTGTCTTTCGGATGTGACTTGAAACCGAGGTCCCTATAATTATGACGTTGGCTGTTGCTGGATTGTTAAGCCATTTGTGGCTGTCGATGGAGAAATGGGTTTGGTGACCAGTGTAGATCCAGATCAGCCTGTGCATCTGCACAGTCTGATCTGGATCTGCACTGTTCGCAATGCCATCAATGAAACACCTGTCATGCTTCTAACAAGCCATGTAGATTGATATCGGGCTACACAAGTGTGTTATTTGGTCAGGAGATACACTGGTCATAAATCCCAAAAGCCCCATTTCTCCAGTCACAGCCACATGTCACTGTTTCATTGCTGCAGGTACTGGCGATGTCAAGCCGGTCGTGGCTGAGTTACGCGTACCAGAACCGGTTCCATCTGACCCCGCTATCGTACGAGACCCTGGAGTACGCATCGGGCTTCGCGTCCGAGCAGTGTCCCGAAGGCATTGTCGCCATCTCTACAAACACACTCAGGTCTGTCGCTGCTACTTGGCTATTTGAGAAATAAGGCAAGATATAAAAGCAACAGCAGACGACAATTGTTGTGAGTAGCGGTCTAAGGGTTAAAGCAGATTTGTTTCTCGTGTTTAACGTTTTTATACGACCATTTAAAAAAAAAAAACGGTTTGTATTATGTTTTACCGCGGGGCGGGGCGGGCTGGGCTGCGGACAGAATAACTGCATAGTTTGTGTACACAACTCCTCCGAAACCGTTCTGACAGTCGATTGATCTGAAACTATACACACGTCTTCTACACATATTGAAGATGTGCACTTTTAACAAAAATATCACCTTTTTAACTTTGCCATTTTTTCTACATTTTTGTATACAATTCTATATATGGTACAGAGTTAGTGTACACAACTCCTCTGAAACCGTTCCGCCATTCGATCTGAAACTACACACGTCTTCTACACATATTGAAGATGTGCACCTTGGTGTTTATATGCCAAAAGAATATTTTTCAACCAAAAATATCAACTTTTTAACTTGGCCATTTTTTCTACATTTTTGTATCCAATTCTATATCATTTCTACTTTACACGTCTCTGCCTAAATTAGTAATAATTAATGAAATAATGCATATAGGGTTTATTTTATTGCCTTGGTGACAGCTTCACATTTCTGCATCTGCGCTGTCTGGCCCATCTTCGACGGGTGTATTTTGTGACTTACGGCACTCTTGTTCATTTATGCTGCAATTTTCCACCTACATGTGAACACTCCCAATAAAGATTTGGTAGCATCAGCTGTATGTGTAAATGCTATTAGAAGTTTCAATTTTGCACTTACAAACTTAGTATTGCGAAGTTTAGTGAAACAGGCCCCTGTTGTCCAGTTTCTACAGTTTTGTTTTCCACACCTCAGGATTTTAGCCCTGGAGAAGTTGGGCGCCGTCTTCAACCAAGTGTCCCACCCGCTCCAGTTCACACCACGCAAGTTTGTCATCCATCAGGAGAGTGGCTTCCTCGTCGTCATAGAAACCGACCACAACGCATACACCGACGCCACAAAACAACAGAGGAAACAAACGCTGGCTGATGTAAGTTACTGTCAGGCACCCATTTATATAGAAGTGTTGTTGAAAATAATTATTTTATTTGGACATTTTGCAAAAGCTAAAGCGTTAATACTATTTAAAATGTAAATTGTCGACTAATCCAAGTATGGACTAGCAGTCTAGCAACTAGTTTTTTTTCACTTTGTAACATCTTTCCTGGCTGTACAATTGAGACTGGAAATGGGGCTTATGAGTTTGCGACCAGTGTAGATCCTGATCAGCCTGTGCATCCGCAGTCTGATCAGGATCTGCACTGTTCGCCGTTTCATCAAAGAAACACCCATCAGACATTTTTCACTTTATATAACCTATTTCCTGGCTGTACAATTGAGACTGGAAATGGGGCTTATGGGTTTTGTGACCAGTGTAGATCCTGATCAGCCTGTGCATCCGCACAGTCTGATCAGGATCTGCAGGATCTGCACTGTTCGCCATTCCATCAAAGAAACACTCATCAGACATTTTTCACTTTATAACCTATTTCCTGGCTGTACAGTTGAGACTGGAAATGGGGTTTTTGGTCTTTGTGACCAGCGTAGACTGATCGGCCTACACATGCCTGTAATCTTCTGATCAAAGTCTGCGCTGTGAAACACCTGTCCAGCATATAGATCTTCAGGAACTAAACTGATGGCGAATGCTATAAGCCATATGTCACCAGTCGTATAATTGACATACTCGATTCAATGGACCAGAATTAATGAAGTAGTCCAAAAACAATGATGAGGTTGTCCATTTCGGATATTCAAAGGTAAACACAATGTGACAGAAATGATGACATTTTCTCCACTTCATATGAAAGGCTGTGATTCACAAATACTTAGTAACTGATCTGTCGCACTGGGGCCTTTCTTATAAAACGTTAAACCTTAAGTCCATGATAATCAATGTTTAGTGAGGGAAAAAATAGCTGTGTAATAATATATTATTACACGAGACACGCCATGCGATTTTGTACCTAAGAACATGCATGATATTTGATGAGTTTCTGTGAATGTATTTTATGAAAAATCGCATGGCGTGTCTCGTATGGCATTTATCATACAACCCGAGACTCGTATATTTTCCAGGCGATGATAGAAGATGCCCAAGAGGAGGAGCGGGAGCTGGCCGCGGAAATGGCTGCCTCCTTCCTCAATGAGGAGCTGCCCGAGGCCGTGTTTGGGGCCCCCAAGGCGAGCGCCGGCATGTGGGCGTCGACCGTCCGCGTCGTCAACCCTGTCAGTGGCCAGACCATCGACACCGCGCCCCTCGACCAGAACGAGGCCGCTCACTGGTTAGTCACGCTGTTCTTGTGTAGTTTCACTGGTGCTGTACTCCCTAGGTTAGCGCTAATATTTAGAAATTTCCAAAATGAACTGATAACGAGAACTAAGATAATAGTAGTATACATTTGCTCCAATATTTGTAAAAAACATAGTATAAAGTACTTCTTTAAATAATTTCTGAAATTTTTAGCTGCCAAAATGTCCATTGCTGAAAAATTTGTAGCCAAAAAGCACAAACCTAGACTGCACAGACATAAAATGTTTCGCGTTGAAAAATTCACCGGTTTCCTGACGATATGCCACTTGGCTCTACTTCTATAAACACATTTTGTTTTCATCTAGTAACCGGCGCAGCGCCTATTTCAACTATTCAGCTATTCTTGTGTAGTTTGCTATGTTATGTATTTAGGGAAAATATCCAATGGGATAATTTCAGGCTTTGGGCAGGCCCATTTCTATGAACAATGGTAGGGAAATTGTTACATTTTAAGCGACATTGCATTTTTAGGGTGGTAAGAAGAATGTTGCATAGGCTCGCGCTAGACACAACATTGAATTGTTTGCCCTCTCCTGGGTGCTGTTTCACTAAACTTCATAAGACTAAAATGTTCATAAGTGCAAAATTATGATAGTCTGTAAATTGCACATTCACAATGTTTTCTTGCAAACCATTGTTGGATTTACATTACGTAAATCCATCAATTGCAATTTACAGCCGATCCTAAATTTGCACTTACGAACATTTTAGTCATACAAAGTTTAGTGAAACGGCCCCCTGTAGTCTTACAAGGATCTATATGTATGCTCTTTACAATCAGAACTCGCCAAGCACTCAAGAGATCCTGATTTGAAGCATGAAAACTGTGTGCATGCTCAGAAAGTTTTCTAATGGTAGGGCCAGACTGCTGTGATGTGCTCGAGTTGCAAAATAAGTCTATTTCCTAATACATGTATTGCTTCAGCTCAATAGCGAGCAGTGTAGTACCTGACAATCTGGGACTACACTGGCGACTAACTCGACAACCAATGTTTTGTCATGGCAAGCGACAAACAATTCACATGCATGTCCGCTGAAACTTGTTGACACGATTTCTATTTCAGCATCTCAATAGTGAAGTTTGCCAATTCTCCGGACTCCACCCATGTTATAGTTGGTGTAGTGAAAGATATGACACTAAACCCACGCTCTGTTGGTGGGGGATACCTGTACACATACGAAATGACAAACGCTGGTGAGAAACTGGAACTAGTGCATAAAACACCGGTGGACGAAATGCCCGGGGCAATTGCTCCATTCCAAGGCAGGGCATTGATAGGCATTGGGAAATATCTACGCATTTACGACCTTGGCAAGAAGAAATTGTTACGGAAATGTGAAAATAAGGTGAGTAATATAAGGAGTGTGATTATATGGACCGTAAACAATGTGAAACGATATTAGGCTGCAGGAGTACGACAGCTGACGAGATTTACCCTCGACAGAAATATCAAAGGGGCTTGTATATTTCTGTCAAGGGTAAATCTTGTCAGCTGTCTTACTGCTACAGCCTAATATCATTTCACATTTTTGTTCACTGATGTATAAGCAATGGTTTGTTGGCCAGTGCTCAGTGTGGGTCTGAGCCTACTCCGGTCACAAAGCTAGTAATTGTATCCCCCGGACTCCGTCGGGGGATACTATGGATTTGACAGCGCGCCGCGTCCGCCGCAGACACTTCTTGTCCGGAGCATAACTCGAACACCCTTTGGAATATTTTCATGAAACTTCACACATGCATAGACCACGACCCGAAGGTGTGTCACGCGCAAGAATGACAACTCTTGCATAGCTAATTTTTGAGTTATCTCCCTTTTTTGTTTCTCGCACTGATTTCGTGTCCGGAGCATAACTCCACCACCCTTTGGAATATTTTCATGAAACTTTACACATGCATAGACCACGACCCGAAGGTGTGTCGCGCACAAGAATGACAACTCTTGCGTAGCTAATTTTTGAGTTATCTCCCTTTTTTGTTTTGCGCACTGATTGACCATAACTCGACCACCCTTTGGAATATTTTTATGAAACTTAACACATTCAATTAGACCACGAACCGAAGGTGTGTCGTGCACAAGAATGACAACTCTTGCATAGCTAATTTTTGAGTTATCTCCCTTTTTTGTTTTCGCTCTGATTAACCGGCCGGAGCATAACTCGACCACCCTTTGGAATATTTTCATGAAACTTCACACATGCATAGACCACGACCCGGAGGTGTGTCGCGCACAAAAGAATGACAACTCTTGCGTAGCTAATTTTTCAGTTATCTCCCTTTTTTGTTTTGCGCACTCTACAAACTGGACAATAATGCATGAAGACCTGTTTTCTCTCTGCTCTGTATACCTTTTCTCGTGTGCTCTGTACACTTACCTGTAGAGAGAACAATAGAAACTGGAGAACCATGTGCTAAGCATGGGCTAGCATGTGCAGATGTCCAGCGCTTGACCACTGCTGACCAGGTAATTTATACAGGTAAATCACTACATTGGGTACTGTGTTGAAAATATTGTGGCATGTGGACCTCTGCAGATATATGTAGATAAATATAGGACTATTAAAAAAAAATCTGGTCTCCAATAGCAAGCATTATTATTTTTAAATATTTTTTTTTCATTTTTTTTTTTTCAAATTATTTTTCAATTTTTTTTTTTTTTTTTTTTTTTTTTTTTTTTTTTTTTTTCCAAATTATTTTTCAATTTGACTGGAAAAAAAATCTGGGCTCCAGTAGCAATCATTATTATTTTTAAAACTTTTTTTTCATTCATTTTTTTTTCAATTTTTGTCCTAGTAGCAGAAGGTCGTAAGTGCTATATACAGACTATTCACCTGTGCATGTGCTAGCATGTGCAACTGACCACTGACCACTTACAGGTAATTTATACAGGTAAATGATTATATTACATTTCCGTAAACTGTGTTGAAAATATTGTGGCATTATGTGGACCTGTGCAGATATATGTAGATAAATATAGGACTATTAAAAAAAATTCTGGGCTCCAGTAGCAAGCCATTATTATTTTTAATTTTTAAACTTTTTTTCCATTTTTTTTTTTCATTTTTTTTTTTCAAATTCTTTTTCAATTTTTGTCTAGTAGCATAAGGTCGTAAGTGCTATATACAGACTATTATCATATAATAAAACAATTATTGACTAGTGAGCCATAGAATATAATCTGATATTCTATGGTTCACTAGTCAATAATTGTATAATATGCGGGCCAGTGAAAATTGCTTTTCGGGCCCAGGCTCGAGGTCAAGGCGGGACAAGGCGAGGCATCTGATTCCGCGGAATTCTTGTTTACTTATCTCCCTTTGTTGTTTCGTGCTCTGATTTTGTATCCAGAGCATAACTCGAACACGCATATACGCATTGCTCTAATGGTCCTCTACCGCCCTGTGTCCAAATCCACGTTAGTTCTGCCCCCGTCAAGCCCAGGGTCAAGGTCACATACTTAGTGCTTCAAAAACATTAACGCTTGGGTAAATATCTTATACTTTCTGTTTTCTTTCATGGATCATGGATCATCTTCATATTTCATATACGCATTGCTCTAATGGTCCTCTACCGCCCTGTGCCAAATCCACGTTCGTCCTGCCCCACCAATCCCAGGGTCAAGGTCACATACTTGGTGCTTCAAAAACTTTAACGCTCAGGTAAATATCTTATAATTTTTATTTCCATTCACGGATCAACTTCATATTTCATATAGCGTTGCTCTAATGGTCGTCTACCGCCCTGTGCCAAATCCACGTTCGTCCTGCCCCCGCCAAGCCCAGGGTCAAGGTCACATACTTAGTGCTTCAAAAACTTTAACGCTCGGGTAAATATCTTATAATTTCTGTTTTCTTTCATGGATCATCTTCATATTTCATATACGCATTGCTAATGGTCCTCTACCGCCCTGTGCCAAATCCACGTTCGTCCTGCCCCCCCGCCAATCCCAGGGTCAAGGTCACATACTTGGTGCTTCAAAAACTTTAATGCTCAGGTAAATATCTTATAAATTTTCTTTCCATTCACGGATCAACTTCATATTTCATATATGCGTTGCTCTAATGGTCCTCTACCGCCCTGTGCCAAATCCACGTTCGTCCCGCCCCCGCCAAGCCCAGGGTTAACATCATATACTTAGTGCTTCAAAAACTTTAACGCTCAGGTAAATATCTTATAATTTCTGTTTTCTTTCACGGATCAGCTTCATATTTCATATATGCATTGCTCTAATGGTCCTCTACGCCCACTGTGCCAAATCCACGTTTGTCCTGCCCCACGCCAAGCCCAGGTCAAGGTCACATACTTGGTGCTTCAAAAAACTTTAACGCTCAGGTAAAAGAAAATTTTTAAAATTTTGACTTGCAATTTGGCCTCATTTATTATCAAAGCGATATGTGGGACATCCGTGTTCTATGAACACATTTTCTAGTTTATTAAACTTCACACATGCATAGAAGACGACCCAAAGGTGTGTCGCATGTAAGAATGACAACTCTTGCGTCGTTAATTTCTTAGTTATCTCCCTTTGTTGTTTCGTGCACTGATTTCGTGTCTGGAGCATAACTCGAACACCCTTTGGATGAAACTTCACACATGCATAGACCACGACCCTAAAGGTGTGTCCCGCAAGAATGACAACTCTTGCATCACTAATTCTTTAGTTATCTCCCTTTGTTTTTCCGTCACTGATTTTGTCTCCGGAGCATAACTCGAACACCCTTTTTTCAAACTACTTGTGTATCTGGGGAGGGGGATACACATGCGCTTGTCGACAAGAGTCCATTTCTAGTTATTTTTTATTTTTCAACTTTTTTTTTCAAAAATTGTTTTTTTACATTTTTTTTAAATTTTTTAACTGACCACTAACTTATTACAGGTAATTTATACAGCTAAATTATTACATTTACCTAAACTGTGTTGACAATATTGTACAAGGCAGTATGTGGACCTGTGCAGATATATGTAGATAAATATAGGACTATTAAAAAAAATTCTCGGCTCCAGTAGCGAGCATTATTTTTTTTATTTACATTCTATATTACATTTCCGTCAACTGTGTTGAAAATATTGTGGCATTATGTGCACCTGTGCAGATATATGTACATAAATATAGGACTATTAACAAATAATTCTGCACTCCAGTAGCTTCACACATGCATAGACCCTAAAGGTGTGTCGCGCAAGATTGACAACTCTTGCATCACTAATTGTTTAGTTATCTCCCTTTGTCCATCACCGATTTTGTCTCCGGAGCATAACTCGATCACCCTTTTTTCAAACTACTTGTGTATCTGGGGAGGGGGATACACATGCGCTTGTCGACAAGCGTCCATTTCTAGTTCAGACTTTGTGTGATCGTGGCCCATATTTTTGGCTTGTAGTACTGGCCGACTTGTTCAGTGTTGTATTGTTCCAGTGGCTTTGTGTATAATGAATGTAACAAACAAGAGATTAGCATCCAACTTGTTTATCGTAGAAACGATATTCCTTGGTGTCTCATCACTTGCAAATAGCAAACATGTGATATTTTCTGTAAATGACGTAGAAAGTTGACAATATTTTTATAGCAAATGTGGAATTATTTTCCGTATTTGTTCTGAACATTTCGTCAACTTTTGACCTCATTTACAGAATATATAAATTTTGTAAATATTTTTCACAAGTTATCGCAAAATCATATGGCTTGTTTCGCTCATATAACCACGATAACCGCAATTCCA
Source organism: Conchocele bisecta (assembly GCA_029237695.1). Lineage (NCBI taxonomy): Eukaryota > Metazoa > Mollusca > Bivalvia > Lucinida > Thyasiridae > Conchocele > Conchocele bisecta. Next base: position 46,826,907 of record CM055265.1, on the reverse strand, counting down.
TAATTCCAGCACATCCCAAACTTTGTGGTTGGCATCCACACTCTGGGTAACCGTGTCGTTGTGGCCGACGTCCAGGAGAGTTTCCACTTTGTGCGCTACAAACGCGCCGAAAACCAGCTGATCATATTCGCCGACGACACCAACCCGCGCTGGATCACGGCGTCGTGTCTCCTTGACTATGACACGGTTGCCGGCGCCGACAAGTTTGGCAACATCACCGTGGTTAGTATTATTAACCATTTCAACCACACAGACTATACTGCAGACACTGGATCCAGATGAGCCATGGAAACGTGTATTAAAAGTTAGAGGGGTCCATCCATCCATCAGTGTTAGTGATTTCTTGCTGCTCAATGTTCTGTGCATGATACTTTTATTATGTTGTGTCACTGGTCTTGCATAATAATTGGGGCATGCAGTTGTGCATCGTCATGTACCCCGGAAAACAAATTGGGGTACATATAGTCGCCACCCTGTTCATCTGTCTGTCTGCCCGATATTGGCGTTTGTAAAGTATCTGGCTATCTACTTGCTATCTCAGTTTCGATAAGTTGGATTAGTTTGAATATACTTATTTGTCATCATCCATATTTTCATTCTATAACGGACCCATGCGGCCCCTGTGCTAATAAGGGTTACGGTCAAATGACTTGGAAATTGGCATTGAAGTTTTTGATGATTGGCATCAGTTTTACTGATTTCTTGTTTATATGTGTGTCTAACCAAGCCGGACGTTGTTGTAGATCCGGCTGACGCAGGACATCTCGGACGATGTCGAGGACGATCCGACGGGCACCAAATCGCTATGGGACAGAGGCTTGCTGAATGGCGCGTCACAGAAGGTGGGCGATCTCGGCCTGCGACTATAAAACCTGAACATGCTGTTTGTGTCGAAATCAGAAAGTTTAATTTGCCGAGACAAAGCTGTCTCGACCAATCAAACTATCTAATTTAGAGTATAACTTAATGTACAGAATATGCTCTGAAAGTTTGACAATCACAGGCCTTGAACCTTTATTTGATGCTCACTAACGGCATGGTCCATGTAAATAAAGCATATTGATACACGTTGCCGGTATTTTTGTATGTCGTCATTGGTTGTTACAACCATTAGTCTGAATGTCTTTCATAATAATGTATTGTAATGTTTGTGTATCATTCATGGCCTGTGCATTTGTCCTTTGGAAAATTATGAAATGTTCCATCATGTTTTATTTGTAACTGGTGTTTGCCTTTGATTGATGTAGCTAGTCGGGTACAAACCAGTAGCCGATTTCATCAAAATTGCAAAGTATACTTATCTAGCAAAGTATACTTTGAGGGAGTAATCATTTATTTTTCCCGAAATGCATTATTTCATATAGAACTAACGACTGCATATATTTGATGATTAAAAGTATGCAGAGTTATTATACTGAATTTATTACATTATCACAGCCAAAATGGCTGTGATAATGTAATAAATTCAGTATAATAAAAATTAATGAATTTATCCTAATATTGAAATGTTTTCCCTCAAAGTATACTTTGCTAGAATGTTGGTGAAATAGGCTACAGTTAAACACCATTCTGTATTTCAATTTTCACTCAATCTTAGATTGCATGATCTTTTGAATGCAAGAATTATTAAACAACTGTTGGACATATTAACCCTTTCACCCCTAAATATTCAACATAGGCTTTTACATGCTAATTGTTGGCCTATTCAACTAAGGCCATAAAAAAAAAGTACTTTGATTCTTGGATATCGTCAGAAAAATCCCTGTGTGTTGAGCATTTTATCGTCATGTAGAAATATAGTTGTACTGATAATTCGCCAGCTAATCAATAAATAACACTACCATGCCATGCAAACATGTGTTAAATCCAATCATGTCTGACGAACATCTGGTGAGTTTTCAAGACTAAAGAGGTTATAGTAACTTTATAGAACATATATGCATCTGGCAACTTGAAAAATATCAGAATCGAACATCTGGAATAAAAAAAAATGTATTAAAAAAATCTGTCTGCCCTCGGTACATTCAGCAAATCACATATTGGCTTTATGGTTTGTATGGTGAAAGGATTAAACAAATGTGTGTAGAAATTAAGATTTAATTAAAATGTTAACATTTCCCCCTAGGCCGAGGTGGCGGTGAATTTCCATATTGGTGAAGTCGTGACGTCGCTACAAAAGGCTACGTTGATACCCGGTGGCTCCGAATCTCTCGTGTACACCACCCTGTCTGGAGGCGTTGGCATGCTCGTGCCATTCACATCACACGAGGTACTTCTTATATGTGGCAGTGACTGGTGAAATGGGATTTGTGACCAGTCATAGCTCCTGATAAAATAGCACACTTGTGTAGCCTGATGATTTATATTGCTTGTTAGAAGCACGACGGGTGTTTCATTAATGGAATGGCGAAGAGTGCAGATCCTGATCAGACTGCGGATTACTACGAGACATAACTGTGATGTGAGTGAAGTGCGTTTTGCTACCAGTGTACATCCAGATTGGCATGTGCATCCGCAGTCTATAAAGATCGCCACTGTTCGCCATTCCAACAATAAAATCAAAGTACTGAAAGTACTGAACATAGGGTACTACAAGATTAAACTAGATTGATTGATTGATTGATTGTTGGTGTTGCAGTTTCATTAACCCTTAAAGGTACATGCCCACTCAGTAGGTACAAAATGTTCTTTACATCAGAGACATCATCTGAGACATTTCCTGGCAAAATAAACATTCATGCGCCATTATCCCACGTACTGATTGGCATTATTATACATTTTATATCAGACGTAAATTTACACACTGATATCAGGGGCGATAACCGTGTTTGCTTAAAATGTTAACACGGACATTACTATTTAATCTCTGTATTTATTTTATGATGTGCAATGATCATACTTTAAAATCTGTCGAAAATATATTTTTTTCAGGTGACGCATTTCTTTAGTATAAATATTAAAGAATATCATGCCTCATTTGCATATCAAATAGCCTGATACCACCGAGCGTCACTATCAGTTACACACTTATTTAATTACTATAAATGACATTTTGGGCTTACTGAGTGGGCATGTACCTTTACAGCGCTGGAAACGACAATTGTCGTCTGCTGTTTTAAATATTTTTATATTTTCTCCTCAAAAACATACTGAGACAATTCTACTGCGCTGCAAGAACAGGTTTTTAAAGAGCAGACGGCAATTTTATTTTTCAGCGTTTTTAATTGTTATTAGGGTAAACTATTGATATGGCACAACTTGAAGTACAGTATGCACTGCTACAGTAAGTACCAAAACATTCAACAACATTACAGATTATGCATAGCAATATCAGAAAGATACGGTAACACATATACAAGACATCATCAATTCAAGTATCAGATTCCAGATATCTATGATCATTTTAGATATATTGAAAATTGATTGAAGAGCAATAGTTACAATAATTCCGCCACGGAAGCGGTTGTCGCGCCTGAAAATGCCTTATCGGTACATCGCCAAGTTTACTTCTGTTTTGTGAATGAAATAGTTGGCCCGGATCGAGTATATTAAAACATACAAATGACGGGAAACCGCTGACAAAATTTTCAATGTATGGAAGCCCAAACTTGTTAGATTTTTTGTTGTCGTATTTCAGTACTTGCATTAATATGGGTATTAATATACGCTGGATGTGTTATACTGTCATTAATTTGTTCCCTGACTAAGTTATCACCTTAAATACTGACTTATTGACCCCCTTCCCTGAACGTAGAATTGACACTCATGTTGGCGTGTATTGGCCACCATAGACAAATGTCAATCAGGCCGAATTCGGGAATGTCACTAAAATCCACTGTAAATCCATCGATAGAGAGAGAATGAGGATTAAAACATCAGTTAGACCTACACGTGCGAGTTTTGTTTCGCACAGGTGTCGGGTGAGTTTAAAAATAGGCTGTCGGAAGGTAAAACTTGATGTAGTTTGTGTGTTAAACGCGTCGCTTGTTTCGGAGAGTATTCGAGGGGAGTTAACTCTGTTACTAAATTTAGCGATGACCGCACGATTTGTGCTGTCAATCACAGGCGTCCGCACCACGGGGGGTCGTGGGCGGAGCCAAATGATCCCGCTCGATCGCAATACATACGGATACACATGTACCCTATGTAACAACTGTTATGTTTAACAAGCAATATAGATTGTTATCAGTCTACAGGTGTGCTATTTCATCATGGTCTACATTGGTCACAAATCCTATATTCTCCAGTCTCCGCCACAATTATGTCCCTTAGACAGCAGTCATTGGGGCATTTTAATTTGCACCGGTCACGCATTGCATGCATGTCTTGGGAACTTCAATAGTTTTCTTCTGAGCCATGTAAAACTGAAAAACTTGACACGCAGAAAAATGTAATGTAACGCTCTGCCTCCACTACCTCTGTAGTTAAGCCCATTATTGGTCCGCATAGACCTTTGGGTGCAATTTTCCTTGTGCTTACCCCCCCCCCCCCCCCCCCCCCCCCCCCCCCCCCCCCCCCCATTACATTACATGCGGAGTACACCTTTACGGGTATGAATTTTTTTTTATTGTTATTTCTTGATGAAAGTATATGTTGCAACCATTCATTTGAAGGTTCAAATGGTGGTCGCGACATACTTCTAAGCACATTTAAAGAAAATATTTATGATTTTCCCCAATCAAAATGGCGTATCCTCGGCATGAAATGGGTTAAAATAGAGCGACCCTGTATTTTAGAAAATGGACATTTTAATAAAAATGGATTTATTGAGTGAAACATTAGCTGCATCACACCATAGTACTTGATTGCTTTAATATGTATTGTAGGACCAGGACTTTTTCCAACATTTGGAGATGTACATGAGACAGGAACATCCACCCCTCTGTGGCCGAGACCACCTCTCCTACAGATCATACTACTTCTCCGTCAAGGTGAGCTCTTCTTCCATATCCGTGCTGTTGAATGGACGCAAAACCCCATTTATTATATGCCATGCAACAAGTTGTTGGGTGTACACTGGAGTTGCGTTGTCCGTCTGTCGGAAAACTTGATGCAAGTCGTAAATTTCTGCTGTTTCCTCTCTCTTCATATGATATTTCGCACATTCATTCCTCTGATGGTCATCTATCGTGCTGTGACGCTCCACAGTCCTCCAAACTCACTAGTCCTGAAATCAAGGCCACATTTGTCATAATTTATAACAATATATACTTTGGACAATAAAATAAAAAAACAATTGTTGAAAAATACTTAGAATTTGGTTTACCCACACACGAATATTCAGCTGTTATGTGTTAAAGTGAGTGTTCAATGTTTTATTGTTTTGAGTGAGTCAAATTGGATCTCTTTTGAAAAGAAATGGTGTGTCATCCTAAGGAAAAAAATAACATTTCTGAATTTTGGCGTGTCTAATTAAAAAAAATCTGAGCATTTTGACTGGTAAATAAATCACTGGTGTTGTATTTGCAGAACATTGTGGACGGCGACCTGTGTGAAATGTTCAACTCCATGGATATCGCCAAGCAGAAGAGTGTGGGGGAGGAGCTGGACAGGACCCCCAGCGAAGTCTCCAAGAAGCTCGAAGACATCCGGACGAGATACGCTTTCTAATGAGCTGGCTAACAATTGGACAAGATTGACTTTCTAACATGCTGGCTCATATCAGACACGAATTGTAACGAGTTGGCTAACAGTTGGACGAGTTGGCTAACAGTTGGACGAGATAGGCTTTCTAATATGCTAGCTACTATTCAGACAACATAGCATTACAAGTTAGATAACATTCGTTCGAGATACACTTTGTAACGAGCCAGCTAACACTGTGTGTGGTTATAAGTTCTCTGTGAACATAGTCATTCTAACGATGTGATTAATTTTGGCTGCTGGCTGTCCAAAGGGACTTTGCAGAGTTGGTGACCAACTCAGCAAAGTCCCTTTGGACAGCCAGCAGCCAAAATCGAGTTAGTGACAATCGTAGCGAGTTACTTTCACCTTAATCCTGTGGACCTTTCCAAATTGTCCGGTTTATAGAGATTACACTGTATCTCTGGAATATGGGTACTGCACATGCTTTTCTGTGTTCCAATCATGGACAGGCATTGTCACAGATAAATTGTAGCGAAACCGACTAAAATTAAACCCACTCATGTTGCCAGACTGTCTGTCAGAATTAAGGATGTTTCACTACTTCATTATGATAATTGTCAATATCATCTCCCCATTCAGGTATATTCCCATCTGTATTTGTGACTGGAGAAATGGGGCTTATGGTATTTATAGCCAGTCGAGCTCCTGATCTGCTAATGCACTCCAGAAACCAGATAAGGACCTACATTGTATATTGTTTGCTAGAAGCATCGCTGGTATTTCACTGAGTGAATATCGAGCAGTGCAGATATGCAGGCTGATGTTGATCTACATTGGTCACAAATGCCATAAGCCCCAATTATCCAGCCACTGACAATTGATCTTATTGAACGGACAAAAAGCTCCCCCAATCATTCAACAGCATTATCATCATCCGGACTAACATCCACATTCGTAATGCTCACCCTGTGATTATAGATCATAGAAACTGGATCTCATATGTGACCATGACTGGAGAAATGGGGCTTACTGATTTGCGACCAGTGTAGACCCAGATCAACCTGTGCATTCACACAGTCTGATCAGGGTCTGCACTATTCTGAATTGTGTCACTGAAACAACTGTCCTGCTTCTAATAATAACAGGTTGCTACAGAACTTGCCACAATGGTCATCAGTTCCATTTCTAGTGTCACGGCCACAAATACGTATAGGGGAACTTATGTGCTCACAGTACCATGTTCCACTGAATTCATGCTGTAAATATATTGTCATCAATCATGATTTCTTATTAATAATTATAAAATATGTCTTAAACTGTTGTTGTTCGTGCGTCGTCTTTTCACTCCCACTGATAATGTATTTGAAGATAGGAGGGTACATGGTGGGAAATCTATCCGTGTAGTTTCCTCGTGCACTGATTGGTGAGATGTGGGCTGGATCGTCGAAGATGTGACATGTTATGATGCCCAGCCACTTAATCAAGTTGGAAAGTAGCCGTTATGTATGGTGGACCGGCATAATGTACAGTCGTGAGGGAGTCAAATCGTTACGAGCATTGGGGCGCCGGATATTGTATAGGTACTTAATTAATAGTATGATTAATTGTTTTCATATACAAATGCTAGTTGCAGTGGAATTGATTAAGTTATTTGGGAAGTCTTCGGGAATGGTGATCTACATGGGGAAAACAAAACGACCACCCAGATTGGTGCAATCTGTGTGTGCTTAAATTAAATCTGACATTGTTTTGCGGAGCACGATTTACCCAAATATACCCAAATCTTCATTAAAAATAACATTTATGATTATATTATATACGTTTTCAACAATATATCATTGGTAGTATATCATACAATAAGCACATTTTAACCGAAAAAGGAAAGAATAAAGTACATATTTCCAAGGGAAAGTGATTAATATACATGTAGCATTATTATAAAGGGAGACTACCGTGATCGAGACTCATTAATTATGTCTCAGTTGTCTAACTTTAAGTTGCCATCGATCATGATTTCATATGGCACATATAATAGTCCAACTGTCTAAGTAACCGGTCACCTCCATAGTATTGCAATATTTATTTCGCCGAGTAATTATATGCCAACATCTTTTTGAAATAGTTAAAAACAAAGTATAATGCATTGAATGAATGTTTTTATTAGCACAAATGACTTCTGGACATAGTTTAGTTATTGCAATTTAATTTACGGAGATACATTTTAAAAACTTTCACAGGAAGGCTATATATATGAGCCGCGCCATGCAAAACCGGGCTAAATGACAAAATTTTCAGTTTTTACTTTTTCGCGTATTCTGAATTGTACATCTTTTAAAAGCTATATACCGCCAAAATTATCAATGTATCCCAATTATTTTTCATTTTAGAAGTATTTTTATGACGCGTGGTAAAAACTTATATGACGTTTTAGATCAATGACGTTGATATTACGACGTTTTTATCAACGGCGTATACAAGTTGATAAAATACCCGGACAAGTCCTATAGATTTGTCATCTGTTAACGCATGTCAACCAAATTTGGATATCTCGTAGCCCTTCCAAGTGTTTCCCATTAGGCCAAGACAAAGTATGAAAATAATGTTTATTGCAATTGCTATTAATGTAACGTCATGTTTTGGATTGCGGCCCAAGTAACGTACTTCCGTATGAATAATTTTCAAATAAATAAGAGTGTTGGCGTTTCCCAGTTGTTTGCTGTTGTCTGAAATAATTTTGGGAATAATAGCGACATTATTTAACATTTCGTATGCGACGACATATTTTAAAGTAGGAAGTAGGCCGCTTTAACATTAACTGTGTCAGTAACAAAACACGACGTCGGGCAGATTTGGTAGCGTGATACCTTATAATTGTCGCCGTGTGTCTTTCTTGAGGATCGCATTACCATCGCCTGATTCAGACATACATTATTATGCAGTCAAGTGATAAGCTGATGATTTGATACTGCAAATCACTTGTTACCAGGCGCGGATCCAGGATTTCGGGTTAGTGGGGAGCGTAACTATTTTGCAATACTTGACTATATTATCAGAGCTCGGGATAGCGCTAGGGGGGTCCAGGGCATTCCCCCCCCCCCCCCCCACCCCCCCCCCCCCCCCCCCGAATCTTTTTTGAAATCTACATCGCATTTCCTGCCTTCTGGCGCATTTTGGAGCAAAAAACGTGCCTTGTAACTTGTAAAAAATCTTTACTCGGCGAATTTTAGGGGGGCGCGCGGGGCGCGCGCGCCGGGTTCGCCCTCCCATGAATCCGCCCATGGGTACCCCACCCATATTTAAACACTGCAAACTGTAGTGTACTATAACATGAGAACATGTTGAATATATAACCAAGCTTACCGACACATGTTGATTAGTTGCAGAGGTTACTTGGAGGTTGAGATTCCCATTATTATGCCACCGGGTTTCGAAGAAACGGGTGGCATATAGTGTTTGGACCGTCCGTCTGTCCGTCGTCCGTCTGTCCGTCCGTCCGTCACACTTTTCGGTTAACCACTTTGTCATAGTCTCTCAAATATGCTGCAGGTGGCATCCGCGTTCGACAGACGCATTTCTTGTTCTCTGTTTGACATGTGTTCATTTCTGCCACAATGTGGAAATTACATATTCTGCACCGCATAATCCGATATTCAGTCTGTAAAGAATACTTTAATTGTTGTTACATGTTAGTTAAGACTTTATTAAACTTGTTGAATTGACATTCGCTCTCGTATTCTATTCTCAGCCAATTATATATAGTTGATAGTGTACATCCTTGTTGGTGCGGAGCTACCAAACCCGATATCTGGATAATCATCCTGACAAAAACCAGACTGCAGATCCCTTACAATATAGTTGCGTGTCTACCTCCGTTTATGATAAAATGAGTGGCATTAAATGGCATATCATTCGCTAAGTACTGGATTGAATTGTTCAAAAGTGTCTCAATTTACCAAGATAATAGATGGTAATATCGTTGGCATACACTAGGTTGTTCATATTTAAGATTATTTAGGATTCAAGGTGCAGTGTAAGCGAGGACTTCGCTGATATGTAGCCAGTTAAATTATGCGTTCACCATTTTTGAATTCATAAGGATAACCGACGAAAAAGAGTGACGATGTCATAGAACGACAGTTAGGCGACAATGCACAGGGCCTGAAGCATTTCTAAGTCATTGATGCTGCGGTTGTATCTCACTTTCCCAACATTTTGATTTTTGGCCTGTCTAGACTGTCTCACTTTCCCAACATTTGACTTTCACACCTTCGACTTACCTGTATGTTGGGTATACTGCTGGGCTTAAAGTTGCGTTACACACATATTTAAATATAAATTAACAATTTTAACATGTGTCCTGGGGGCCGTTTCACTAAACTTCGTACGACTAAAATGTTCGTAAGTGCAATATGATAGTCTGTAAATTTCACATTAACAATGTTTTCTTGTAAACAATTATTGGATTTATATTTATTGAGCAGAGGCTGCATATGCAGCCTCTGCTCAATAAATGTAAAACCATCTATTGAAATGTTCAGACGATCCTAAATCTAATAATAAATAATTACACTCACGGCGTCTGGAGGAAGGTTATTGTCGAAGACGCATGGCTACATGCCCTAGAGAACAATGACGACAACACAGCATCCGTAGTCACGTTCAAGGACTATGTCACTGAGCATTGGGTGGGTGGACGGCGACAAGGCGATGTGCAACCACTTTGACAACTTGGGACCACGAACGACAAACCACGTGGAATGTTGTCACAACAAGTTCAATGGTCTACTGACACATCCACATCCAAACATCTACAGTACCGTGGCATTAAAGACCACATGGTACAGCTGAAAAATGGAGTATGCCGATGCAGCGTCACATCTGATTAAATTAGGACAATAAACACAAATAGGTGGTGTTTCATTTTATGAGGAAATATATTGTTTCAATCGCAAATGTGCTGAGTAAAAAAATATGAGTTGTTTTAATGGTGTTCATCATGATCTACACTGTTGTGTTAAAACTCATAGCTGATCAGGATCTACACATTTTAAATTACATATGTATGTTAAATAAAAGTTGCTTTTGATCAGGATATACACTGTAATTTAATAGAATATAGTGTACAAATGTGCTAAGTTAACTTTAGTAGTTATAGCTGATCAGGATCTACATAATACAAATTGTGACGTTTTTGTTTCCTGCTTGATTTAATCATTCATTACATGTACATATTTAAAGTATGGGTTCCTCCTTATAGGAATCACGATTTGCCTGGTTTGACCCTCAGGTACGTTTTTATCTTTGGCTCTTTAGTTACCTGGGAGTTGAAGTGGGTTATTGCTCATTATGAAAGTAGTAAGATTATTACTGGTCCTACTGCTTTTGGGAGGGGCCAAATGATTCTGGTGTGGCGAGGACCTGGCATCAGATCAGGATTATTCTCATTTCAGGGCTGAATATATAGTTTTGTTATTGTAAATATTCAGTTCTGATTTTCGGATTTTCCCCCCATTTGTACATGCCATGTTTAATACACACGTTTACTTTAACCCAAATTGTGTTATGTAACTTTCTGCTGTGCAGAATAGCAATTTTTACCAATTATCTCCAATTAAGTCCATTGTTAAGCATAACAATAGTGTCTCACTTTCCCAACATGCAAAAGCGCCAAATTTCTACCTGAAATACAGAATGTTGTGAAAGTGAGAACACCCCGATGCTGCGAGGAACTCGTGCAAGTATTTTTAAATTTGTATATGGTTTGTATATCTTGTCAAATAGCTTGATTGTTTTTCACACCTCTATCTAGACAAAGCCCAATATTATATTGTATTGACCAGAACACATTGTATTTCAGTGGGGTAGCTCGTAATATATATAGTTGATTATATACAATATGGGCAACTGTGTAGATCCTGATTAGATTGTGAATGCATATTTCCCCTACATGTATGTCCCCAAATCTACCCAAATCTTCATATAATTACTATATGTATTAATAAATAAAGCTATACACATATCATGCTAACGATGTTTGGACTGTACTTACATAATGTAAGTACAGTCCAAACATCGTTAGTATGATGTGCATAGCTTTATTTATTAACACATATAGTAAGTATATAAAGATTTGGGTAGATTTGGGTAGATTTTGGTAAATCGTGCCACCCTTGTTTTATGCACGTGCGTCCAGTCTAGCAGGGATACGCGCACGTCATTTGACGAAATTAGTCAATGATGTCAATTGAAACGTTCAATGTCATTTTCTGAAATAAATAAAGCTAAGATCGTTTACAACCAGACACCAGGCTATGGAGCGTCCTGGTGCCAATGCTAACATACCTTTATCTCCTAACTAAGTCCAAATATAGTTTAGCATTGGCACCAGGACGCTTCCATACCAGGCAGATCTGGGAACATTTTTTTTTAATTTCACACCAATTGTGCATAGGATTACATACTGTTGATCTAATCTCGTAACATTTATATTAATATACGTTAACAAAATAATGATGGAAATACATGTAAAATGCATAAGATATTCATTTTTGATGGAAATAATACGGCCACTGATTGTGTATGACCACGAAAGTATGACCATTTCCATAGGGCCGTATTTACTAGGGGGCGTTTCCACCTAAGAAACGGGGTTACTTCCCTTGTTTATTTATTCGCCATTTGCGGAGAACGTTGCTGCAGTATTGGTGAAACTATTCAGATATTGCAATGCCTTCCGCTGCATGTCAGCTCGCCCCACTGGGGTACAATGTCTACTGGACATTTCTTAACTGAAACCCATTGTGTAGTTTGATAGATTGTCGATTCTGCGTCAAGTATCACTTTGTGATTGCCGTCCGTCAGTGGCTGAAATAATAGTTGGGAACGGTAACTTGCAATCTACTTCCGTTTATATGAATAAAATATTATCCTGCACATAATCTCAAAAAGGGGGTGTTGCAGTATATATATAGATAGATAGATAAATGGGTCTTTCTTTAATTAAGATATATAAGGTAGTTGGCGTATCACATAACTCGTTACGTAAAGACTAAAGGCTAATTCTTGTTGTATTACAGAACAGAGGTCATCTCAAAAGACACCATCACCGACATCTGTATTAATTAGCCTAGCTGTACGCTTTCCGCAGGCCTGTACGCAGGGGGGGTGCGACCGCACCCCCCTAAATTCTCCGAGGTCCGCTATTTTTCAAACAGTAATCTCAACAAATCTTGAAATGCATTAATGTACAGGTAATTTGCATGAAAATGTCACAATTTACCACCGTTGAAATCCGAATTTAAATGACTTAAAATGCAGGAGTGACGAACTCCCCAGTAGAAAATCCTGCGTACGGGCCTGTTCCGCTTTATAGCCTATAGGCAACGAGTTGCATTATTTCGCTTCACCACGCTACACAGTAAAAATGTGTGTAATAACATTTACACTTCGCATACTAAAGCTGCAGGGTGTTTACGTTCATACTTCACTATATTGTTATTGAGGTACAATTCTACAATATGACACAAAAATATTACCATAAACTTACCGTATTAGCAAAGTTCTTAGGTCACTCTCCATGAAGTAGAAAGTAAACAAAGAACGCTTCAAACGCACGTTTTGAAAGACTACTCCGTCATAACGCTTATTATGTAATGCAATGTAACAAAATGTAATTAGAGTTATGTACTCAGAACTATAGTAGAACTAACCGAGATTATCTCAGCTAGTCCTTCAAAGACCTCATCATTTACATCATTTGACTTTACCTCCATGTACCTGTTTACAGATGTTGCAGACCCTATATGGCCATGCAGATGTCTGTCAGAAACATTGTTAAGACTACTCGTGGTCTAGTGGTGAGGATCGCCACTGTGCACCAGTATGTGAGCAGCCAGCGGTATCTGTGGCTCAGTAGAACATACTGTTCTACTAGGCAGCCAAGTATGCCTGCCTTCCCACAGTTTGAGAAATACAAAGACAAGCTGGCAGTCATTAGTCAACATGGCAGATATACATATTCTGATATTCTACATTATAGCAAGAATTTAGAAAAGGAAATCCAATTCACGATCAGACAGAGTAAACCTGATAGCAGCACTGCCCTGCATGGTGCGAGAATTGCGTTCCTGTGTGATAACGACATGTCATACGTGGTGACCAAGTTTGCAGTATGGCGGTGCGGTGGTATTGCCGTGCCACTGTGTACCAGCCACCCAGCCAGCGAGCTGCAGTACTTCGTGGAGGATTCAACAGCTGCCTTGTTGATCAGCACACACACCCACCGCAGCAAGGCAGAGTTGGTGGCAGACAACCTGGCCATCCCGCTGAAGGTTCTAACGAGTGACGACTACAGTGGAGTGTATGACATAGCCAGTGATGATTGTGGAAAGGAGGATGGGTAAGAATGTAAAAGTAACATTGGCGATAACTGACGGACCCACCCATGATCTTGGAATTTAAATTTGGCATATGCTTCAATCAATAACTGCTTATGTATTCTGATTTTTCAGATGATACGGTTATCTGTCGATGACTGCTGATCTCTAAATGTATAATCTGAGATTTAATATTAAACTTCAGTGAGAATTGCATTTTGGTGTTCTTACATTGGCGATACTACATACTACATATTTATACCAGAGCTCCAGATAAGCTGCGTATTGGCATATTTTACGCACTTATTTTAGCAGAATACGCATTGATTATCAAAAGTGGGAGTACAAAATACTCACAGCAGTGTGAAAATACTCATTGATTTTCAAATTGAGTAGTGAAAATAATGTAATAAAGTTAAAAACTTGCTTAGTTGAGCTTGGCTTTTTCCAGCTCGAATAAGTGAATTTTTAAATTTGTTTATTTTTTTATCATTTGTTCCCTCTTCACTAAGGAAGAAAATCAATAATGCATTAATTTTGTAAAAGTAAAATACGCATTGAATTTGAAATATGGGGGTATACTACTCTTTATATACAAAAGTTATCAGGAACTCTGTTTTCATCAACTAAGCAATACATATCAATGTCTATACATTATAAAATTGTATTTTAGTGTTGCTGGACCTAAACAAGAGGTATCAGATGACAACGGCTGTAAGGAAGCCATGATCATTTATACCAGCGGTACAACTGGGCGACCCAAGGTTGGTATGAATATTGCTGTCTCATTACCATATTAACCCTTAGACCGCTACTAACAACAATTGTCGTCTGCCGTTGCTTTTATATCTTGCCTTATTTCTCAATAAAAACATGGTTTGACAGCACTTCAGAATCATTTCCAATGGAAATTATTCGGAATTGCTGTCGAAGCATGTTGTAAATTATTCTATAGTGCTGTCAAAGCATGTTGTAAATTATTCTATAGTGCTGTCAAAGCATGGTGTAAATTATTATATAGTGATGTCAAAGCATGTTGTAAACTATTCTATAGTGCTGTCAAAGCATGTTGTAAATTATTCTATAGTGCTGTCAAAGCATGTTTTTGATGATAAAAATGGAAAATAGAAAATAAACAGCAGACGACAAAAACATTATGATAGCGGTCTAAGGGTTAAATACACGTATATTGAATCCAAACTAAACCTGTCAATGACATGAGGTAAAATCATTTTATTTTATGCGCTATATTTCACATTAATGATACAATACTGGTGTGTGTACTGTTGCGGAGAGTTGCATAATTTAAGTAAACACCTCGCAAATTGGATTGTGTCAACATCAATTTAAAACTCAATAAATTATGCAGTGTTTTTTTTGGCGCTGCAGGGAAAATGGAGAAAAATGCAAATTTGGCAGTAATATTACTAAACAATAACCAACCCATTCAGCATTAAACGCCATGAGCAATATGTGAAAAAAGATGAGAAATATAGCATAAAAAAGTAACTCGATTTTCCTACTTTCATTGGCAGATCTTAACAAATTCAATGTATTGTGAAATCGCCACCATTGTTTGGTCACATGATTCACCACACCAAATGATGTGAATCGTGAGGTGACAAAAGTGCCTTCAACCATGTTCCTTGCATGAACCAGATCGGTCATGATTAACCCATTCCATACAGAACACCCCTAATCATGTATGGGTATAAACATTTCTAAATATCTTTCTGAATGTTTTCTCATCAAAAGTATAAGTATTTGTTGGGACCACTCAATTGAACCGTTTCAATGACACGGTTCAAATGGTGGCCACCAGGGCTCCAGATAAGGAATTAGTAATTGAGTATTTTCACTCCATCATTTCTGAAGCAATTGGGTATTTCAAAATTTGAATTGGGTGAAATAAAATCTCACTACTGTTTACACATCAACAGACAGCAATTATTGAATTAGTTTGCTTTGAAATGAAAACATATCTGGGAATTTCATTAGAATTGTCTCCAAGCCGGGAGGTATGTAGTGTTTGGACTCTGTGTCTGTCTGTGGGTCTGCTAAAAAAGTTTGCCAGTGTTTCTCCAATCTGCCAATGGGGCATTTGTGTGCTGACAGGCCACATTTTCTTGTTCCATCAGCAACATGGCGAAACCCCAGTATGAAATGGGTTAACAAAATCTGCCTTGAACCGGAAACAGAAAAATTATGCATCCAAGATGAGCGGGATATGCTTGTCCAATGTGAGAAAATAGTAACTGTTGACCTTCACTACAGGGAGTTGTACATACCCACGAGAATGTGACTGCCCAGATAACGGCGATGGTGGCGGCGTGGGCCTGGCGGTCGAGTGATGTCATCCTGCATGTGCTGCCCCTGCACCACGTCCACGGCATCACGAACGTGTTACTCACGTCGCTGTACGTCGGCGCCACCTGTGTCATGATGCCCAGGTTTGATGCAAAGTCGGTACTTATCAGTGTGTCCCTTTGATTATAGTCTGTTTCACGAAAGCTGCCCAAATTTTACGGCTATATAGACAATTCAAAAACAATATTTTTTTCGATAATATTAAATTAAAGGAAAATTTAAGAATGAGCCTTCTTTTTATTTCGTGAAATTTGGTCAAATATTGATTTTATTGCGAAAGCAAAATTTCCCCGTGTTAAATCCCCATAGACATCTTCACTCCGTGAAGATGTCTGGGGATTTAACATGGGGAATGGGGAAATTTTTTAGAATTTCAGAAATACTGGACCGATTTTTAATATTTAACTTGTTTTCTTAGGTAGATCATTTCCAAGCTATCTAGCTAGGTTTCGGAGTCAATTTCCATTTTTTTTCGTTTTTTGACTCCTCCCACAGCTCCTCTACCTTTTTCCCCCATGTTAAATTCCCATAGACAAATCAATTTTTCGTAATAAAATCAATATTTGACCGAATTTCACGAAATATAAAGAAGGCTCATTCTTAAATTTTCCTTGAATTTAATATTATCGAAAAAAATATTGTTTTTGAATTGTTTATATAGCCGTAAAATTTGGGCAGCTTTCGTGAAACAGACACTATTACTTCATTATAAGACCGAAATTCAAAAAATAAAAAGATGGCTCATTGCTAAATTTTGCTGAAAAATGATTTTATGCCAAAAAATAAGAGTTTTAGAGTGTTTAAATAGGTGTAAAAGTTGGGCAGGTTAACGTGAAACAGACAGTAGTAATAACTGTTATATGGGCCGGATCTCGTGTTGTCTCCATTATCGCAGCGCTGTTATTTGCCCGGTATTGATTTAAAAAAAATTAAAAAAAATATACAATAGGTTTTGTAAATAATGTCGAAAATTGACAAACACTTTGGATCTCGTTGAAATTTAATTAATTCCGCATGAGCTCTGAGGTTTTACATGGCTGATTTCCGAAATCAGTATTAGCGAACTACAGCAATCTGACAAGGGAGGTAATTCCGGAACCAGGCCCACATCTGTAGCTGTATAGGTACATAGTATCTACACTGCAATATATATATTTATAAATTGTACAGCAGGGGCGTCGGAAGCATTGTAAGATTGGTCCGCCGAAGGTAAGGGACCCAGCCCTCACCCCCTCCCCCACTCCCACTCTCCCTCTCAAAATGTATGTTGTTACTACTCATTTGAACCATCTCGTCGAGACGGTTCAACTGAGTGGTAACAACATAAACTTATTATCGATAATCATAATTACATGTACATTCATTACCGTTTATTTTTATGCCCCAGGTCTCGGTAGAGCCGGAGGCATATAGTGTTTGGACTGTGTGTCCGTCCGAAATGCCACACATCCATGCTGCCCTTAACATGACCTTTACCTTTTGACATTGACCAACTTTGAACTTTTTCACACGTTAAAAAGTATGCTCAAGTTTCTCAATTCTGTCATAACTTGAAGGATTACTTTAATGTTTCAATACATCATACGTGTGGACAAATGCCACACATCCATGCTGCCTTAATATGACCTTGACCTTTTGACCTTCGTAACTGTGCTTATGAAAACTTATCACTTTTGCTTAATTAACTTTGCCACAGTTTCTCCAATCTGCCACTGTGGGAATTTGTGTGCTGTTGGCACACACATTCCCACAGGCAGGCCACAAATTATAACAGGCCACAAATTATAATAGGCCACATTTCTTCTTGTATAATATTTATATAATTTCTAAATATGTACATGTTTCAATAAAAAGTCATATTTTTGTCAAAGTTATTGGTCTGGCAGCCACCCGACCTGCCGGACCTGTAGCCGATTTCATCAACATTGCAAAGTATACTTATCTAGCAAAGTATACTTTAAGGGAGAAATTTTCAATTTTATGATAAATTTATTAATTTTTATTATACGGAATTTATTACATTATCACAGCCATTTTGGCTGTGATAATGTAATGAATTCAGTATAATAATTCTGCAGACTTTTAATCATCAAATATAGGCAGTTGTTAGTTCTATATGACATAATGCATTTCGGGAAAAATTAATGATTACTACCTCAAAGTATACTTTGCTAGAAAAGTATACTTTACAATGTTGGTGAAATAGGTTACTGTTCCGACGACGCCCCCTGTACACAGTTGATACCCTGAAGATCGTAAAGAGGAAATGTGATTGTTTACCTTGCTAAAATGTAACTCCGGTACATATCAGTATTAACATCACCCTGGTCACAATTAATATATGGGAACTCTAATTAGCGGTAATGAAGCTTACCACTTGTAATCTTACTACCGTTAGTTATAGAGGACAGTCATGGTGTGCCCTTTGTGACAAAACATGACAATTGGTGCAGATACTCTTCCAGAGCTCCAGATAAGGAATTAGTAATTGAGTATTGTCACTCCATCACTTCTGAAGCAATTGGGTATTTCAAAATTTTAATTGGGTAAAATAAAATCACACTACTGTTTACACATCAGCAGACAGCAATTGTTGAATAGTTTGCTTCGAAATGAAAACATATCTTGGCATTTTATTAGAATTGTCTCCTTGGAGACAATTCTAATGAAATACCAAAATGTGTTTTCATGGAAAATAAGAAAACCATGCTATATTTGTGGTATGTTTATTGTTTTCTGCAGCATGATAAAGGTACCACAAAATTGTTATTGTTTTTAGATACTCGCTACTTCTGATTTCAATTGGGTTTTTGGCAATTTTAATTGGGTATTTAAGCAAATACGCAGCTTATCTGGAGCTCTGCTCTTCACAGTGTTATGAGTTTATTTGAGATTTGGTGCCCATTACCATAACAACTTATTTTGCCACTATGTCATCATCTTATTTTTTAAAATGAATCACTTAACAATTTTATTTTGTACATTGGAACATCTCTAAGCCGGACACCCTGGGGACATCCCAGGGTGTCCGGTTTGGAGAGGCTCCACTGTGAAACATTGTCAAGACACGCGTGAGTGCTTTGCGATCATAAACAGACATTATCATCGGAGATAAATGGAAACAAAATATACCAAAATTAATTAAAACTAACTTGTCTCTTGTGTTCAGTTTAAACAGTTTCGACTGTATCATAATAAATCAACACAAATGTTAGATTTTTTCATTCGATAAATACAGCACTATACATTGGCAATACTGATAACCTATATTTCTGTATCTTAGTTTATTAAAACAGCCAACTTCATGCAATAACATGTATAATTGTAGACGTGGCAGGCCCTGTTGAACAGTAAGCCGCTCCAGGTGAACCTGTTCATGGCCGTACCGACCATCTACTCGAAGCTGATACAGGAGTATGACAGACAGGGCGGGGACGTGGATGGCATGGGCGGGCTCTGTGAGGCGGGACTGAAGGATGTGATGCAGGCTAATATCAGGTAGCACATGGTGGGGGTGGAGTGAATATAGAAATTGTTATACATGTACTTATGACTTATATGTGGATGTGACTGAGGAAATGGTTGTGTGACAAATGTAGATCCAGATCAGCCTGTGCATCCGCACAGTCTGATCAGGATCTGCATTGTTCGCCATTCCATCAAAGACACACCCAAACAATCAATATATAGAGAATAACCACCAGCCTTTGATGAAAACTGAATATATTTCACTCAACAGCCAGGAAACGTAATTTGGTTGACTAACGAGTGCGCCACATGCACATGGCCTGGCTGTCGAGTGACGTATACATGTATTATGTTTCCATCAAAGGTTGTAGTTGGTGTCGAAAAGTGAACCTGCTGAAATCTTTGCTATAGTCTTCGGAAATGTGTTTTTATGACATTGTATTTGACATAGTACAAACAAACAAATTGATACCATTTTTTTCGGTCACACTTGTGGCGGCCATCTCTAATTTCAAAATGGCCTTCATTCAAGACACATATTCTCTTTTTGTCACAGAATAAACACACTTTCAACTGCAATTTAGAAAATTCTTTATTGGGATTTATACCAAAACATGAAATAGTAACATTTCTATTCAATAACAGATATGTCTGCCATTTTAAAATTCAAAATGGCCGCCATAACAATAACAATACATTTTGTTATTCTATTTATTACATACTATTGTTTGAAAAATAACATTTGTCTATTTATCAGATTTAGTTATGTTGTTAATTCAGATTTGTAGCGACACTGGTAATCAGTAGGCCAAGTTGTACCTTTCCACCAAGTTGTGCCTTTCCAAGTTGTGCTTTTCCACCAAGTTGTGCATTTCACTTGTCTGCATTGACACTTGTGAAAAGTTTGCAATTTGGTCAGTAGTGGCATAGTAGATGTAGTAGTAAAACCGCTCGTAAGAATATACACCTTAACTTGCAACTAGCATACATACACCGTAGATCCAAACCAGCATGTCCACGTTAAAGTTTTTGGGTACCCGTTATCTCCGTAACGGTAAGTCAGATTGACCTCAAACTTCATATACATGAACTTCCTTATCATCATGCATATTTTCATTCCATACTGTACTCATGTGGCCTTCATGTCCAAGGTCATGGTCAAATTACTTTGAAATTTGCGTCCGTAAGATTTGCGTTAAAGTTTTCGGGTACCCATTATTTCTGCAACGGTAAGATGGATTGACTTCCAACTTCGTATACTTCCTTACCATCATCGTCCATATTGTTTTCTTCCATACTACACCCATGCAGCCTCATGTATAAGATCAAGGTCAAATTACTTAGAAATTTGCATGAGAATATACATGGGCCCCTGTTCACTTTCTCTAGTTTACTCTAGTATACGTATACTGGAACAAAGTCGTTCATGAATGAAAACATTCTGCAGTTATTCGTAATTGTGTCGGCTTGTTATCTAGCTCGTTAGAATATCACCCACAGAAAATATGAAACATAATTCACAAGGAAGAGAACAGAACATGACACAGAGTTTGTATTAAAGATCATTATCAGGCTACAGGAGTGTACTATCTGATCACATTTCACGTGTGAATTTCTACTCTGCAGTATAGGTGTACACAGGTGGAAGACTCGGACCTATGACACCAAAATAAATGCCTATTAAAATCCCATTACCCCACCCACTTGGTCTCACACAGTACCATATGCTATATAAAGGTGAGTATAAATAGGGCTATTATAGAAAGAGCCCTCTCTTTTCCGGCTCGCACGAACACAATAAACATCGATTAAATGTATGATTTCTGTCTCTGGCAATCGATAAAGGCCAGCTCAAACTAAAGTCGTGCACCATGACCATACACATTAGAGACTCCAACCATACAAAGTTCGTCCAATTGTGATCGTTCGCCGATCTAAAAAACATTCTTTTCTACAATTTTGTTCATTATCTGAAACTGGGTCAATGCACCATCTTCCATAATACAAGCACCGAAGCGTCTATGTAAGAACATCTGATTGGCTAAACCTAAAAATAGACGCGAGGACTTTCCCTTTTCAGACATAATCTGATAGTACGCGAATCATGAATGAAAGTCAATAAAATTAGAAAAAAGTGTTTTTTAGATCGGCGAACGATCACAGTTGGACGAACTTTGTATGGTTGGAGTCTCTAATGTATATGGTCATGGTGCACGACTTTAGTTTGAGCTGGCGATCAGCTATCGGCCAAATATGACCGATAATCCAGCCGGACGGCCTCCGATTCTGTGTGAGATTCTTTCGTACACGCAAATTTCGCTTTGGATGGGGTATACAAAATGCGAGTAACTGAATAAATGCTGGAAACAGCGATTTGAAGTGAGTATATTCACACACCTAATACCTTTATCGATTGCCAGAGACAGAAGTCATACATTTAATCGATGTTTATTGTGTTTGTGCGAGCCGGAAAAGAGAGGGCTCTTTCTATAATAGCCCTATTTGTACGAGACCAAGTGGGTGGGGTAATGGGAATTTTTTAATAGGCATTTCTTTTGGTGTCATAGGTCCGAGTCTTCCACCTATGTAGGTGTATACCCAGCTTTATGAGACCTTGTTATTAAATGGATGTAAAACAAACAAATTAGTCAGTCAATCAGTTTTTAGCCAGGTTTTTTGAAAAAAAATCCAGGCTATTGGATTGGCGAAAGCCGGGCGGCGGGCGGCGGGCGGTGCGGGCCGCTTCCACAATCCCAGTTAGCCGGAAAAAAAATGGCAGGCGGGCGGCGTCGGGCGGGCGGCGCGGGGGGCGGCGGGCGACAATCAATGTTAAGTTTTCGTGTTTGAGTCCATTTCTTTGTTACTGTACCACCTAGGACCACCAAACTTTCACAGCTTCATAATCAAGGGGTGCCCACCACATATCACTATCCAACATGTTACTTTTTTTTAACTTGACCATTTTTTCCGTTCGTGCAGTCGACTTAGCCTTTTATTTTCAATGTTAAGTTTTTAGCGTTTACAATGTTAAGTTTTCGTGTGTTTAAGTCCATTTCTTTGGTACTGTACCACCTAGGACCACCAAAACATTTCACAGCTTCCATAATCAAGGGGTGCCCACCACATATCACTATCCAACATGTTTCTTTTTTTTTTAACTTGACCCATTTTTTCCACGCAGTCGACTTAGCCATTTTCAATGTTAAGTTTTCGCGTTTACAATGTTAAGTGTTTAAGTCCATTTCTTTGGTACTGTACCACCTAGGACCACCAAACATTCACAGCTGCATAACCAAGGGGTGCCCACCACATATCACTATCCAACATGTGACCAGTTTTTTTACCTTCACCTATTATTTCTACGTAATTGACTTAGCCATTTTCAACGTTAACTTTTTAACGTACGTCTGGTTAAAGTTTTTTGGTTAAAAGTTTTTCATTATACTATATCTCTGCAACTGCTTCGCCCATTACCTTGAAACTTCACATGGGTGTTTATCATCATCCATATTTTCATTCTAACCCCCAACCGTGCGGCCCCTGTGCCCAATGTCAAGGTCAAATTACTTTGAATTTATTTGTTAAAGTTTTTTCGTGTACTATAACTCTGCAACTGCTTCACCCATTACCTTGATACTTCACATGGGTGTTTATCATCATTGTCGCACCCGCTTGCGGAAAGCGCGATATCGTCGGCATTTTGGCATACGTCCGTCCGTCCGTCAGTCCGTCCGGGCAAACATCAGGGGTTTAGGAGCTTAGGGTAAGGGTTAGTAACATAAGGATTCCTTTGAAGTTCTTTGAACTATTCCGTTAGCCCATAAAACCTTTTGAAGTTTAGGGGCTAGTCCTTTGATCTTTTATATAGCAAATGGCCCATAAACCCAAAATGTTGGTACCGTACGTCCGTGTGTCCGGTTAAATTTTTTTTTTCGTTAAAGTTTTTCCATCTACTATATCTATTTTTTAATGTCCATGCCTCGCCCCAAGGCGCGACATGCAGGCCACGGCCATCTAGTCTACAAAAGTGGGTATAATTATGTTATCCAAGTGTCTATGCTTGTAAAAAACCTGGCCTTCGTGGCTTTGCCTCGTTTCTTGTTATATGATAAATTGGAACACGTACATGAATGGTAATGGCATGTTTCGTGTACTTTGATATAACACTATTTTAAATCCATGATGTGATGTCCTGAAAACAAATTCAACAGCTGTTTCTATATTTCGTCAAATATTGATTTTGTTGTGAACATAATATTTTTCTATATGAGAAACATGAGGGATAAAAATAGCATTTTAATGATCATTTTAATAGTTGTATACCCAATTTTCAAAATTTAAGCTTTGTTTTCATTGAGTTTCCTAACCGTTTCACGTCTCCGTCATATGTTACAGGTGTATGGTGAGTGGGTCGGCGGCCCTACCAGAGCCTGTGATGGCGCGTTGGGAGGAGATCACAGGTCACCGACTCCTGGAGCGATACGGCATGACTGAGACGGGCATGGTGCTCACCAACCCCCTCCACGGGCCCCGTGTAGCCGGTATGTCGCCCATAGTCGCCCATAGGCATTGCTATATACAGGGCCCGGTTAGGCCACAATTAAAAGATTTTAAGTTTGCCCAAACCCGACCCTACTTTCAAAAAATGGGTAGGTAGGTAGGCAAAATTTTTTTTTTTTTTTTTTGTTGAACACAGCGTGAAATTTCCACTACAGGGCGCTGCCATGTTTTTTTTCGTCACCATCACTGAAACGCTTAAATAATACGTCGTCAATAACAACGCTCTTTGTTGAATAGCAGGTGCGCGGAAGAGTAAAGCGTTTGGATTACACAGTCTATAAGGTCGTACTTGATTTGGATATACCGAACTTGATTATTCTTGTACAAAATAGTTTTGTAAAGGGGCAAAATGGGCAAAAAAAAAAGAGAAAAGAATACTAGTACGTTCACGGCGATACAAGATTTTGAGTCGGCGGGTTTTTTTTTTTTTTTTTTTTTTTTTTTTTCGGGTCGGTCGCGTTTGGGCAAACAAACACCTTCTTTATTATGGCCTTACCCAGTGTATTAGGCCCAGACTCGGTGATAGCTGATGTCAATATGTGACTGTGACTGGAGAAATGAGTTATGGTATTTACGACTTGTGTAGATCCGCCCAGTCTGATCAGGATCTGCACTGTTTGCCATTCCATCAATGAAACACCCGTTGTGGTTCGAACAAGCAATATACAGTCAAACCTGTGAACAACGACCGGCAAAGGGAAGTGGCCAAAGTGGTCGTTGTTGACAGGTGGTCGTTGTTCCAAGGGTCGAACATTTTCCCAGTTTCACGACAAAGTCGGCCATGTATTTAGCATTATATTGTAATATATATGCATGCATAGAAAACGTCTTGGCTGTATACACTTCCACCTGACAATTCGCTATTGCATGATCGTGGAGTGTATCTGCTTTTCATCAATTAAAAATTGCACGAAAATGGCTAAAATAGTCAATTTATTTTGTTTTGTCATCTTGTTGTTAGTGTTCTGAACCCAGCCTCGCTTTGGAAATTATATACAAAGGGGAGTAATTGTCTTCAAGATAAGTATATCCCGCGGCTTGCTTTGGTGCACCATTTACTAGCTTGTCGTAATTACATGTAAGTGGTTTAATTTAGCATGACCATTAGTATTTCACACCACCAGTTGAAATTAATAACGGTCATATAGTCTGTATTAAAACGATAGCCTACGTGGCGCGGCCTGTGAAAACCGCGAGTTTTTTTGTAACGAAAATATTTCATTGAATGCGTCAAGTCGAGTAACCCACACGAGCTAGGTGTCCAAATCAGGAGAGAACACCAGGCTTATTTACTTTCTGTCCAATGTACTGTATACTATCCTGGTCAAGCCCGAATATTTAAGCAGCCTATGACGAATTGGCAATGTCCGCTGACGTAATTACTGATGTTTTTAATTAGAGATTCGCGAGCATTGTAAACCATGTAAACCATGGGCAGACTACGCGAATCCACTGCCTGGTCTGGTCGCTAATGCAATAAGCCGGGATTTGTCGGAGATCGAGACCCAATTCATATAAACACGTTTGTCGTGTCACTTTAGACTGGTTCTCGGTCTCTAGGAATAACGCTATGCTGCGCATCCGACAGGGTACCAGTCTAGTGTGGTCTACGTGACTGATGTCAGCAACCGCGTGTAATGATCTTTGATATGGCCTTGTGCCCGCGGTGTGAAATGTACACTCGACACGCGCGGTGTGTTTGAAGTCTTGTCACTGTAGACGAATCAGCATCGTGTAAACACAGTTTGCCAGCTAATGATCGAGTTTTATGACCTGCGCGGAATTGCATTATGCCTATTGGAATACACGACACGGATATACATATCGGGAATTACCGTTAATAGAGTTATGCAATATTTTTCATTGAAAATGTTTAATGTCGCCAAAATGACACCGACCATATCGGGCAAGGTAAATGTTTTTATTTCTGTCGCAATCTGTCGGCAACTTTTCCCCGTGTCGCCGCGGCCGAGTTTTGTGATGAAAGGAAAATCGGCGATTGCGATGTTATTTTTTTTTGCCGACAAAACATGACTTGGTCGCTAATGGTCGCTATTGGTCGCTGTTTGCAGTGAAAAATGCCGCATGGGAATGAAAATCCCTGGTCGCTGGTCGTTGTTCGGAGGTGGTCGTTATTCCAAGGTATTTTAAAGAACAAATTGGACAGGGGGTTTTGACTGGCCGTTGTGGACAGGTGGTCGCTATTCACAGGTGGTCGTTAACACAGGTTCGACTGTAGATCATTTCCAGGCTACAGTAGTGTGCTTTCAGATTAGGAGCTACACTGGCCACAAATCCCATTTCTCAAGTCACAGCCACATATGTTCGTTACATGCTGCGGTTGTTTTAGTCAGAGCCATTCTTCAGGAATTGGTTGAAGAAATGCTGAATTTCAGTATCCATAGTGAAAACTTAAAGTAAAGTTATTGGCCGTAACAATTCATATTCATGAATTTTTCAATTCCCTGATTGGCAGTAACAATTGTGCATGAAGTTTTCACTTTAAATATTGGAAATAATACCGCAAAAACCCTAAATATTTGGATACCATTTGTTTTGAGAAACCCCTATGGTTTCCCAAAACAAATTGTATCCAAATACATTGTTATTGTGATAAACAAGTACAACCATTCTAACCATAAATATTTGGACATTCTTTGCTATGAGAAACCATAGATTAATGTGCGTTTCCCAGAATACATTGTGTCCAAATATTTATGGTTATTACGGTAAGTTAACTTTCAGATCAAATGTTGGTGTTGGTATTAACTGTAATTTGGCATTTCTTCTGTATCATGAATAAGGCCAGTGCCACAGCCATTGGACAAGAGCAGCATGCATATTGTTCCTTTTTATTACAGACAATAGTTGTTTCATATTTATTGGTGTAGAATGATTGCATCGACAATACATACATGTCGTGTGTTGGTGCAGGATGTGTGGGACAGCCATTCCCGACTGTGGAGGTGTGTATCGCCAGCGATCGTCTCCCGGACTCCCAGATACTTGCCAAGGGCGACCACTCTGGCACAACTGTCACGCCAGGTCAGTACATGAGTTACATATGCTGCCAGATTCTTTTTATATGACAGTTTTAAAACGGTACGTATTATGTTTTACCGCGGGGCGGGCGGGCGGCGGACAGAAAAACTGCATAGTTTGTGTACACAACTCCTCTGAAACCGTTCAGTCAATCGATCTGAAACTATACACGCGTCTTCTACACATTTTGAAGATGTGTTTTTATGGCGAAAAATATTTTTTAACAAAATTATCACCTTTTTAACTTAATAGCCATTTTATTATACATTTTTGTATTCAATTCTATATAGGGGACAGGGTTTGTGTGCACAACTCCTCTGAAACCGTTCAGTCAAGCGATATGAAACTATACACGTGTCTTCTACACATATGGAAGATGTGCACCTTGGTATTTTTATGACGAAAAAATATTTTTTAACAAAAATATCACCTTTTTAACTTAGCCATTTTTTCTACATTTTTGTATGCTTTTCTATATAGTGTTCAGAGTTTGTGTACACAACTCCTCTGAAACCATTCAGTCAATCTATCTGAAACTATACACACGTCTTCTACACATATTGAAGATGTGCACCTTGCTGTTTTTATGCCGAAAAAATATTTTTTAACAAAAATATCACCTCTTAGCTTTATAGTAATTTTTTCTACATTTTTAGCCAGGTACCCAGGCTATTGGATTGGCGAAAGCCGGGCAGGCGGGCGGGCGGGCGGGCGGACGAGCGGGCGGTGTCCACAATCAATGTTAAGTTTTCGTGTTTTCGTCCATTTCTTTGTTACTGTACCACATAGGACCAACAAACTTTCACAGCTTCATAACCAAGGGGTGCCCACCACATATCACTATCCAACATGTTACCTTTTTTTGAACTTGACCCATTTTTTCCGCGCAGTCGACTTAGCCATTTTCAATGTTAACTTTTCGCGTTTACAATGTTAAGTTTTCGTGTTTAAGTCCATTTCTTTGGTACTGTACCACATAGGAACAACACACTTTCACAGCTTCATAACCAAGGGGTGCCCACCACATATCACTATTCAACATGTTACCTTTTTATGAACTTAACCCATTTTTTCAGCGCAGTCGACTTAGCCATTTTCAATGTTAACTTTTCGCGTTTACAATGTTAAGTTTTCGTGTTTAAGTCCATTTCTTTGGTACTGTACCACCCAGGACCACCAAACTTTCACAGCTTCATAACCAAGGGGTGCCCACCACATACAACTATCCAACATGTGACCATTTTTTTTACCTTGACCTATTATTTCTACGTAATTGACTTAGCCATTTTCAACGTTATACTATATCTCTGCAACTGCTTCGCCCATTACCTTGAAACTTCACATGGGTGTTTATCATCATCCATATATTCATTCTACCCCCCAACCGTGCGGCTCCTGTGCCCAATGTCAAGGTCAAATTACTTTGATTTTTTTTGTTAACATTTTTTCATGTACTATATCTCTGCAACTGCTTCACCCATTACCTTGATACTTCACATGGGTATTTATCATCATTGTCGTGCCCGCTTGCTGGCCTTCGTGGCTTTGCCTCGTTTCTTGTTATAATCCATTCTATATAGGGTACAGAGTTTGTGTACACAACTCCTCTGAAACCATTCAGTCAATCGATATGAAACTATACACACGATTTATACACATATTGAAGATGTGCACCTTGGTTTTTATGCCAAAACAATATTTTATAGCAAAAATGATGATGATTATTCGATGTGTTTCCATATCAACCAGGCACAGAGGGGCAATCTGGGGAGCTACTGGTGAAGGGGCCCAGTGTGTTTACGTGCTACTGGAACAGACCAGAGGCCACACAAGAGGAATTCACGCATGATGGCTGGTTCAAAACAGGTAGAGGGATGGGCATTGGACTTCAATACCGGAGGTTGTGTGTTCAATCCTCACTCTCAGGGATGGGCCGTGGCCTAGGGGATATGGCATTGGACTTAAAAAGCAACTACCTGTAGCCTATTTCACCAACATTGCAAAGTATGCTTATCTAGCAAAGTAAACTTTGAGGAAGACATTTTCAATTTAAGGATAAATTTATTAATATTTATTATACTGAATTTATTACATTATCACAGCCATTTTGGCTGTGATAATGTAATAAATTCAGTATAATAATTCTGCATACTTTTAATCATCAAATATATGCAGTCATTAGTTATATATGACTGTCACATGAGTGTTAGGGTTCTTTTTTTTGCGTATATGTTTCGCACTCTGGTGAACCACCTAATCAATGTCGATACATATGACTGGAATTTGGATATCAGGTATTAATATAATAGTAAATACATTGTTAGTGCTGTAGAATATAAAATATATTCGGTTGAGCCTTAGACAGCTTTATTAAATAGTTGTTGGGGCGAAACCGAAATTAGTTTACATTCCACGGCACTAACTATGTATTTTGTTTATACCGCATACTGAACTTAATCGTTTGAATGTACATGACATCAAATTTTGACGGCATTCCTAGTCATGCGCCCCAAATGTAGCGATGTCATTCAATGCAAAATGGTGACGTCCATGCTAAGTAGATTCAGAATTCTCTCTGATTAAGTGAGTGTAGGACATAATCCCTCTGGACATAATCCCCCCCATGTTTTTTTGACACAGGAGGACAAAATCCCCCCTGTCTAAAATACAGGTAGGACATAATCCCCCCCATTCAGATTCACGGTAGGACAAAATCCACCCCGCTATAACTTAGCAGATAGGACATAATCCCCCCCGTGGAAATGCGGCCTAGGACATAATCCCCCCCGTCCGCAAAAACATGTGTAAATATGCGAGAGTGATTATGTAAATCCTGTATTTTAAAATGATTGACGAATGAACGGTCTTGAATCCACCACTAACATACGTCGTGTCAAAGTAGTCTATAACACGGGGGGGCGGGGGATAGGTAATCCATAACCGGAGGTCGAATCAAAACCGATCATATTTAAATTAGCCTGGTTAGCATGATTAAAGAGATCAGAGAAACCAATTTGAGAACTAATCAAGTGACCAATTATCCATTTAAGGAATATTAATGTTCAAAACATCAGTTGACTAATCAAGTAACCACAAGAGCATCATGAGGATTAGACATTTCACTTTGAAAACAAACCAAGAAATCAACAATGATTCAAAAAATTAAGATCAAAGTGACCGTAAAATATATTGGACAAAGGGGGGGGGGGGGGGGATTATGTCCTACCTGGGTTTTTGTCGCGCCCGCTTGCGGAAAGCGCGATATAGTCGGCACTTTGGCGTACGTACGTGTGTCCGGTTAAAGTTTTTGGTTAAGATTTTTGGTTAAGTTTTTTGGTTAAAGTTTTTCGTTTAAGTTTTTCGTTTAAAGTTTTTCGTTATACTATATCTCTGCAACTGCGGTTTGCCCAATTACTTGAAATTTTTCATAGCACTAGTGATTCTTATCATGGGTTTTATATAATCTACCCCCATCCCGTGCGGCCCCTGTGCCCAATGTCAAGGTCAAATTACTTTGAAGTTTTTGGTTAAGTTTTTTGGTTTAAAAGTTTTTGGTTAAGTTTTTTAAAGTTGGTTAAAGTTTTTCGTTATATCTATATCTTCTGCAACTGCTTTGCCCAATACCTTACTTTGTGTTTTAAACTTTCGTTATATGGGTGTTTGATTCTTATCATCTGATTTTCATTCTACCCCCCTCCCATGCGGCCCCTGTGCCCAATGTCAAGGTCAAAGTACTTTGAAGTTTTTGGTTAAGTTCTTTGGTTAAAGTTTTTGGTTAAGTTTTTTGGTTAAAGTTTTTGGTTAAGTTTTTTAGTTAAGTTTTTTGGTTAAAGTTTTTGGTTAAGTTTTTTGGTTAAGTTTTTTGGTTAAAGTTTTTCGTTGTACTATATCTTTGCAACTGCTTTGCCCATGACCTTGAAACTTCACATGGATGTTTATCATCATCCATATTTTCATTCTACCCACCTCCCGTGCGGCCCCTGTGCCCAATGTCAAGGTCAAAGTACTTTGAAGTTTTTGGTTAAGTTCTTTGGTTAAAGTTTTTGGTTAAGTTTTTTGGTTAAAGTTTTTGGTTAAGTTTTTTGGTTAAGTTTTTTGGTTTAATTTTTTGTTTTTGCGTTATACTATATCTCTGCAACTGCTTTGCCCATTACCTTGAAACTTCACATGGGTGTTTAGCATCATCTATATTTTCATTCTACCCCCCTCCCGTGCGGCCCCTGTTCCCAATGTCAAGGTCAAATTACTTTGAAGTTTTTGGTTAAGTTTTTTGTCGCGCCCGCTTGCGGAAAGCGCGATATAGTCGGCACTTTGGCGTACGTACGTACGTATGCGTACGTACGTACATACGTACGTACGTTTGTCCGGTTAAAGTTTTTGGTTAAGTTGTTTGGTTGAGTTTTTTTTGGTTAAAGTTTTTGGTTAAGTTTTTTGGTTAAGTTTTTCGTTATACTATATCTGCAACTGATTTGCCCATTACCTTGAAACTTCACATGGGTGTTTATCATCATCTATATTTTCATTCTACCCCCCTCCCGTGCGGCCCCTGTGCCCAATGTCAAGGTCAAATTACTTTAAAGTTTTTGGTTAAGTTTTTTGGTTAAAGTTTTTGGTTAAGTTTTTTTGGTTAAGTTTTTTGGTTTTAAAGTTTTTCGTTATTTCTATATCTCTGCAACTGCTTTTGCCCATTACCTTGAAACTTCACATGGTGTTTATCATCATCTGCATTTTTCATTCTAACCCCACTCCCGTGTGGGCCCCTGTGCCCAATGTCAAGGTCAAATTACTTTGAAGTTTTTGGTTAAAATTTTTAGTTAAGTTTTTTGGTTAAGTTTTTTTGGTGAAGTTGGTTAAAGTTTTTTAATTGGTTAAGTTTTTTGGTTATGTTTTTCGTTATACTTTTTCTTTTTTTTTTAGTGTCCATGCCTCGCCACAAGGCGCGACATGCAGGCCGCGGCCATCTAGTTATATGGGGGGGGGGGGGTGGGGGATTATGTCCTACCTGTATTTTAGATGGGGGGGATTTTGTCCTCCTGTGTCAAAAAACATGGGGGGGATTATGTCCGAGGGGGATTATGTCCGGGGGGGATTATGTCCGTATCCCGATTAAGTCTCTGATTTTTTTGCGATGAGATTCAATAATGGCTGGCTTTAGACCTCACAGTTGTCATAATAAGCATTAAAATCATAATGGACATGTCCTTGTCGTTTGTTACTTCACATATACTGTAAAAAATGAACAAACAGCAATTTAGGGATCAGAGTTGAAAAAATATAGGCCAAAATGGCACTTTAGGTTTTATGTTACATGTAGGTTACTTCCGGTTTATATTAGGTGACTTTAAATATAAATATAAATTACCGGTATTAGCATAATATCTGTTATTGAGTTCTGTTCAGCCACAAGAGACACGACTAGACTGTGTCCATACATCATTGTCACTTGTTATTTAGGTGCAGTAACCATAATAATAACATACTTTGTTTCAATCGTGTCACATATATAGAGAATAGTAGGTTAGTGCCGTGAATGGGAAAAAATATCTGGCAAGGCTAACTGGATGGGCGAGACTTGCCGAGCCCATATTGTTTCCGTGCCGAGCCAGATATTTTTTCCCATTCAAGGCACTAACCTACTATTCTATTTATCCCATCAACATTCTAATGCAGCGTTTAAATCAACTTAATTTAGCCTTCAAAAGCGAGATAAGTTAGAACCGAATTACATCAAACACTCATTGGCGCTCAGAACATAGTTTGAAAAAGTATGGTTTTAAAATCCCTTAATCAACAGTCATGACAGTAAATTGATCAATAATTGTTTTAGACATTAAGAACTTAACTCATCAAAATATTTCCAGAATAATCTTAAAATGTTACAACGATTTTGTTTCTGTTCTTTTCATCGTTCGTGAATCATGGAAATGAAAAAAAAAACAAGATGGCTGCTTTACGATTTAATCCTATTTAGAATTTCGACCATGCGTCCCGAATTAACCATTAAAGCGTGTACGGCAGGTTCAGCAGATGAATGTTCTGTTGATACTTTTAACTTTATATTTTGTCACCGACAATGTGAAATTACAGCTTCTTTTTAACGAAATACACTCTCAAAATTCACCAGACCTATCCATTTTCATTTGGGGCAGATTCTGCAATGATTGCGATCTGTCCAGAATAAAAATCAACAACACAAACACCATTTTGTTTCGTTTATTTCCTTACCTGACTAGAAACACTGGGAGCAGCCCTTTTTTTATTTTAAATGACGTACTTATAATTATGACGTCAGTCATGTCTGAATGACGCACGGAATGGGTAGAGAGCGAACACAATTGGAAATTGAGGGTCGTAATGGAAATTGATTTGGCATCCAGAAAATGGCATGAACTTAATTGTATTTTCCGGCAATATCATTTTTATTTGCCAAATTTAACCCTCACACTGTAAACAATTCCATTTCTATTCAGTTCTATTCTATTCAGTATACTGCCAAAAGTAGTCACCAACACGAATGACGCGTATGAATTGTGATTTGGTCGTATTGACAGGATATGAAATATGTTTCACGGCACCTTGTTTCACGGCACATAGGCACTGTGTTGACGGGATACATTCTGTTTACAGGGGACACAGCGCTCTACAAAGACGGTGTTTACAAAATATTCGGCCGCACATCAGTTGACGTCCTAAAAAGTGGCGGCTATAAAATCAGTGCGCTCGATATAGAGCGACACCTACTGGCACACACGGCTATATCTGACTGCGCTGTTGTGGGAATTCCCGACACGACCTGGGGACAAATCGTCGCCGCCGTCATAGTCACAAAGGGAGGTAACTCGTTGACATTGGAGGAGTTACGACAGTGGGCCGGAGAGAAGATGCCACCTTACCATGTTCCTCGGGTACTACAATGTCTAGACGAGATGCCCAGAAATGCCATCGGGAAAGTTAACAAGAAGGAACTGATACGAACTGTATTTCCTAGTGTTGATGAGTCTTAGCTCGAGATATACCACAGGGTGGCTGCCAAATTTATTTTAAAAAATCCTGATTATAATCACTGGCAAATGTATGTGTCATATTATGCATTTTCTTGTAACGAGGGACCGTGACTAATAAATACTGCCCAAATTGTACCAAAAATATGGAATTCAGATACAAATTAAATATAGAATTTGGGGACGAATTTCAATTTGGCGGGGAAGTATGTCACTGTACGTAACTCACTATGGGGAGAAAATGTGTATTCGTGCACGGCTAGCTCAGTCGGTTAGAGCGATGGTACGGTAATCCAGAGGTCCCGTGTTCTCACCCTGGGCCGGTGCACATTTTTCTCACCCTGTGACATTTGGCACCCAACGTGGGGCCGTGACTGATAAGTGATGCCCAAAATGTACCAAAAATATGGATTTCAGAGACAAATTAAATATAGAATTGGGGGATGAATTCCAATTTGGCGGGGGAGTATGTCGTGGTACGAAACTGACTGTGGGGAGAAAGTGTGTATTCGTGCCCGGCTAGCTCAGTCGGTTACAGCGATGGTACGGTAAACCAGAGGTCCCGGGTTCGAGCCCCCGGCCGGTGCACATTTTTCTCCTCCTGTGACATTGCTATATAATGCTACACAATGTATAAATGCCAAAGACATTCACTTTTTAACCATTACAATGCTTTTTTTCTTATTTTAGATTTTTTTCATCAAAAACATGGTTTGACAACACTTTTCAATGGAAATGATTCTAAAGTTTTGTCAAACTATGTTTTATTGAGATAAAAGACAAATATGAAACACCAGCAGGTGACCATCTACGTGTCCCGCATTTTAAGGGTTAACATTTTCATCAATGACCAAAGTAAAGTAAAATTCCATGATTTTCCCATGATGTATGTGAATTTATTTTTCATCTTTATATCGTCTCTTATTACTTATGAGATAGTAACACAAGTAACTGAAAACATATCTTAAAGGCCCAACTGGGATATAAAAGCCACCAGATGGCGCTGGGCAGGCTTTTTGATAAGTGTATGCATGCTTCACTTCAGGGACACATTTTCAGATATTTTAGAAATACCACAGAACAAATATAAAGTACACTATTTCACACAGACATAGATAATACAACTATGAAAGTTTAGAAAAATTCGGATTTAAGAAAACAAATGCAAATGTGCTTTTGAAGTAATACAATGTACTCAACTGACAACTAATTCATACTTGCCGGGCGGAGCGTAGCTGTTAGGTATGTAATTCATTCATAGAGCCAAGTTCATGACCCGACATTGTAAACAACCCCACGTGTTTAGTGATAACGCTATCAGATATAACTGCCTGTATGTTCAACATCAGACAGTGTGCCAGCCGCACAACTTTTGATGTTTGGACAGTAATATCAACTTAAATATGTGTTTGATATGCACATAACAAGGTGAATGAAACAAAACCATGGTTTAATAGACCAGCAAGAGAAATATGACCCTAGAACTTGATACAGTGGCTGTGAAAATGCAGTATATACTAATGATAAACAGCATATACTCGGGATAGTATGCACATTCACAAAACAGCATGTATGTGCAGTCTGATCTGGAATTTACATGACTACATGAATTCAAGTTTGCTAGCAGCCTTATTTCCTGTATCCTAACACATACCAGTATCATGACTATTTCAATTAGCTGTCAGCATATATTATATCTGCAGCAATGCAGTCTAACTGGGACGGGGTTATCTGTGGATGGCATGACACAGTTACACATTTTTATCAAATACCGACTTATTACAAACACATATTCTTATACATTGGTTACTACATGTACTTACAAAATACATCGGAGATAGGAACCTTGTTCAGGTCCAGAAGTACAATATAGGTTTCACTATATGTACACGACACACTAAGTAACGGACACGTGGACACGTTACGACATGCATATCCCCGGATCAGCTGGTGCATCCTCGCAGCCTCATCAGGATCTACACTGTTTAGTTTTGTGGTCATTCATGGTGGCTCTAATTAATGATGTAAACTGCATCATGCTATAGTCATGTGCTATCTGATTGTGAGTTAAACTGATCAAATACTCAATAAGACCCATTTTGTTATTGTGTGACACAAGGAAAGGTGTTTCATTCAATTTTACTTCTTTCTATTTTTAATAATTTATATAATAGCATCAAAATATTCTTTGCTTTGAAATAGTTAGCAGCAAAATACTATATAAGTTTTAACACTTTTAGTAAATTCTTAATCATTTTCCTGCACAAATAAAACATACAGATACTATTAGAAGGACAGGTATACACTGTATCATATGTGTGTTTTATGGGACCACAAGCTTGATAACAAACCTACATACCATATATCTAGATACTGGTATAGAAACACCTACCGGTACTCTGGCTATCCAGCAGCCCCCTCACTGCCCCTCCTACTAAATTCGGTACCAGGGCACCGATTGTTGGGCCTTTAAGCCTTTGCACCCGAAAGCCTGCTATAGCAGTTTATGCAAACAATGCCGATCCAGATGAGACTGCTCGTAAAAGTAACGAGCCGTCTCATCGGGATCTGCACTTTTTGAAAGTGATTTTCACATTTTTGAGAACAAAAATACCCTCTTTTCATAAATAGACTAGTCTGAAAACCATTTTGTGACTGTTGGATTGGGTGCAAAATTAATATATCAAAATCCATTCCAGTTACTTAGGGGTGAAAGGGTTAAACTGCCTGGACAGCAAGTGTATAATAGACAAGCAGATTGATCTAACTAAAATGATTCAGTAAGTCTCTTCGGAGCTTTCCTCTGTCTGGTCGGACGTCAGAGCCTATTTCACCAACATTGAAAAGTACATGTATACTTTTCTCGCAAAGTATACTTTGAGGGAGTAATCATTTATTTTTCCTGAAATGCATTATTTCATATAGAACTAACGACTGCATATATTTGATGATTAAAAGTATGCAAAATTATTATACTAAATTTATTACATTATCACAGCCAAAATGGCTGTGATAATGTAATAAATTCAGTATAATAAAAATTAATAAATAAATAGGCTACAGGTCACCGGTGTGACCAGAGTAGTTTTCAGTGACGGTAATAGCATTCTGTCGTGGGTCATCAGATACACTCGCAGTTGGTGTACAGGGTCCGCTTTCACCAACATTGCAAAGTATACTTATCTAGCAAAGTATACTTTGAGGGAGAAATTTTCAATTTTAGGATAAATTTATTAATTTTTATTTTACTGAATTTATTACATTATCACAGCCAATTTGGCTGTGATAATGTAATAAATTCAGTATAATAATTCTACATACTTTTAATCATCAAATATATGCAGTTGTTAGTTCTATATGAAATAATGCATTTGGGAAAAATAAATGATTACTCCCTCAAAGTATACTTTGCTAGAAAAGTATACTTTGCAATGTTGGTGAAATCGGCTACCGGTATTTCCAGAGTTCCCGAATGTGGTTGATTATAGCGCGTCTTGATTGGAGTGTCAGGTTTGGGTACCATGAAACCTGACTGGTTCCTTCGCAGCGTGTAACTGCTCTGGCAGTTATTGGAAAGTCTGCTTTATGCATTAGATCAATGTGATGTTTCCACACATGACCGTCCTTTAGGATTACAATGTCTGATGTTGGAGCTCGGCCATCACATTTCATCCTTCAATTCAATATCATCTCCAGTAGCTGATTTCATCAAAATCATCAAAATCGCAAAGTATACTTTTCTAGCAAAGTATACTTTGAGGGAGACATCATTAATTTTCACGAAATGCATTATTTCATATAGAACTAACGACTTCATATATTTAATGATTAAAAGCATGCAGACTTATTATACTGAATTTATTACATTATCACAGCCAAAATGGCTGTGATAATGTAATAAATTCAGTATAATAAAAATTCATAAATTTATCCTAAAATTGAAAATTTCTCCCTCAAAGTATACTTTGCTAGAAAAGTATACTTTGCAATGTTGGTGAAATAGGCTACAGGAAAGAATTTTAATCGTTGCTGGTCTTCCAGTCACTTCTCTCAAGTCGGGACTTAACAAGGATAACGTACCGTGTCCTTAGCTGTCTTCCCATGAATAAGCTGGCGGGTGTACATCCTGTTATAGAATGTTTAGTAGAGTGGAATGTCGCTAAGAAACGAGCCAGTGTTTGTTGTACTGATTGTTGCTAGTCCTGCTTGCTCGCACTGAGACTGTGTTTCAACGATTGTACCATACACTCTGTGGCACCGTTACTAGCGGCATGATACGGGGACACTTTCACATGTTTTATACTGTTCAATTTCAGGAAATGTGAAAATTCCCCACTGTGAAATTGTGGTCCATTGTCAGACACGATTAGGGATACTAGTCCATATTTGCTGAATAGTGTCCTCAGCACATTGACTTGCTTTAGCCGTAGTCGATCTCATTAAGGCGATTTCCGGCCACTTGGAGTACACGTCTACAAGAACAAGGTAGTGATATTTGTCCTTTTCCGCAAAATCCACGTGAATACTTTGCCATGGACCACCGGGCCACATCCATGGCATCAGTTGTGCTAACAATGGTACACTTCACACTTCGCACTTGTTGACAGCTTGTACAATGTCTCACAGCCTGCTCAATGGCGCTGTCCATATCTGGCCACCACACATAACTCCTCACGATTTCCTTCATTCGGACCATTCCCGGATGCACGGTGTGTAGTTCCTCTAGGATATTTGACTGATATTTGAGGGGTATAATCATGCGTAGACCCCACATCAAACAGTTTTGTTTGACGGATACTTCATGTCGATGGTTGAAATATGATTTAAACCGCTGATATTCCACTTCAGTGGGCCAGGCTTTTCTTGTGAATTCTAACACTGTAAGTGCGTACGTTTCATTTTTCAATAACTTATAAACAGCTTCACCGATTTTGATACTAAATGGCCACAATGTCTGTCTAGGGATGTTGCTTTGTTTTACATGACCCACGTCCGACTGCCCAAAGGCAAGGTCACTGATGATTTTTTGTTTAGCTCACCTGAGCAAAGCTCATGTGAGCTATTGTTACCGCAATGTGTCGCGTCGTCCGTCGTCGTCCGTCGTCCGTGAACATTTTCAAACGTCTTCTCCTCGGTAACCATTGGGCCTATAGTCACCAAACTTCATGGTCATGGTCCTTAGGTAGGGCGATTACAAAATTGTTAACATGACGTCATTACGTAATCCAAGATGGCCACTGTCTAAAAATAGCATAAATTCTTAAAAAAATCTTCTTCTCATGAGCTGCTAGCCGGATTTCGACGAAACTTGGTAGGAATTATCGATGTACAATGCTCTTTCAAAGATGTTAAAATTGTGACCCCGGGGTCAAAAATGGGCGTGGCCCGTGGGGTCAAATTGGGGTCAAATTTGATTTTTGACCGAATATGGTCATGTTATATATCAAATCGAAGGTATTAACGAGGCGATGATCACTCTGGTGCATTTATTGTCGAAATTGGATGGTTATGTCATCCAAGATGGCCGCCGAAAGGTCAAAAGGTCGTTCTTTTATCAGAGATTTCAAAATTCTTCTTCACATGAACCGCTTGGCCCATGGTAGCCAAACTTAAAAGTTATGGTCCATGGGTGAAGCCTTTTCAGATTTGTTAAAATGGAGGTCATCGCTAATCCAAGATGGCCACCGTCTAAAAATAGCACAAATTCTTAAAAAATCTTCTCATGAACCGCCAGCCAGATTTCGACGAAACTTGGTAGGAATGATCGATGTACAATGCTCTTTCAAAGTTGTTAAAATGGTGACCCCGGGGTCAAAAATGGGCATGGCCTGTGGGGTCAAATTGGGGTAAAATTTGATTTTTGACGTGTATGACGAATTTTTGACGAATATGGTCGTGTCTATATCAAACCGAAGGTATCAAAGAGGCGATCGCTCTGGTACATTTTTTGTCGAAATTTGATGGTCATGTCATCCAAGATGGCCACCGAAAGGTCAAAAGGTCGTTCTTTTATTATTTTTTGTCGAAATTTGATGGTCATGTCATCCAAGATGGCCACCGAAAGGTCAAAAGGTCGTTATTTTATTAGAGATTTCAAAATTCTTCTTCACACAAACCGCTTGGCCCATGGTGGCCAAACTTCACACTTATGGTCCATGGGTGAAGCCTTTTCAGATTTGTTAAAACGGAGGTCGTCGCTAAGCCAAGATGGCTGCCGTCTAAAAATAGCACAAATTCTTAAAAAATCTTCTTCTCCTGAACCGCCAGCCACATTTCGACGAAACTTGGTAGGAATGATCGATGTAGAATGCTCTTTCAAAGGTGTTAAAATGGTGACCCCGAAGCCAAAAATGGGCGTGGCCCGTGGGGTCAAATTTTATTTTTTACCGAATATGCTCATGTCGTATATCAAATTGAAGTTATCGATGAGGCGATTGCTCTGGTGCAATATCTGTGAATCGGATGATTATGTCATCCTTGATGGCCGCCAAAAGGTCCATTTATTCGAGATTTTGAACGTCTTTTTCTCAGGAAGCACATGGCTGATGCTGGCCAAACTTCATAGTAAGTTAAGATCCTTGGGTGAAGCATTTTCAGATTTGGTAAAATGAGAGTCATCGCTTAATCCAAGATGACCGCCATCTAAAAATAGCACAATTTTTTTTAAAACACATGAACTCGATGTCACATTCTCCTCTGGTGTTCATGGAGTCAGGTGAGCGAATTAGGGCCATCATGGCCCTCTTGTTTTATTAAGGCTGCGTTTAACGATGCCAGTTCTTGTTTTTAGCCCGTTTTTAGCCCGTTTTTTTTTTTTAAAAACCCAGGCTATTGGATTGGCGAAAGCCGGGCGGCGGGCGGGCGGCGGGCGGCGGGAGGCAGGAGGCATCCACAATCAATGTTCTCGGCAATGACAAAGTTGTGTTACCACCGTGTTTATTTATAAATCGCGCGGCCATAAACAGTGTTCATTGCATTAGTAGCTGATAGTAGGAAAGGGAGGTTACTCTGATTTTACATTTTTTGTTCAGCGTAACAGAAATGACTTGATTTCGCAGGATACATTAACGTCAGTATTTTTGACAACAAAAGGCCAATTTATTGCAGAATAAGTTTGATGTAAATTTTAAACTATTTCAATTCAGATGCAATGTATAATAAAATACAAATGGACAAGATTTGAGAATTACGGGCTTGTAAACTGTGCTGGTTGATGACTGGGATATGCCCATTTGGTGCACCACACGTATGACAACAACAGAAAATAATAACTAAACAGACATAGCAAGAAGTGTAAATACTGTTTTCTTAATGGATTGGTATTATACATAGTTTCTTTACTGAAAAAATATTACTTTTCCTTATAAATTGTTCCGAGTTGTCAGTAAATTACACCGGGACACATAAAATATAGAATTGTATAGTTTCTGTCATT
This sequence comes from Conchocele bisecta, assembly GCA_029237695.1. Taxonomy (NCBI): domain Eukaryota; kingdom Metazoa; phylum Mollusca; class Bivalvia; order Lucinida; family Thyasiridae; genus Conchocele; species Conchocele bisecta. The sequence continues at coordinate 46,785,073 of CM055265.1, read as the reverse complement.
CCGTCTGTACGTCCTATTTGCGTTAATGTTTTTGGGTACCCATTATCTCTGTAACAATAAGTCGGATTGACCTCAAACTTCATATACTTCCTTATCATCATCCATATTTTCATTTAATACCGCACCCATGCGGCCTTCATGTCCATGGTCAAGGTCAAATTACTTAGAAATTTGTGTTAAAGTTTTTGTTTGTTGGTCCATGTGGCGGCCGGTGGTATCCGTGAGCCTCTGCTCACTTGCTCTACTGTCTGTTTCACGAAAGCTGCCCAAATTTTACGGCCATATAAACAATTCAAAAACAATACTTTTTTCAATGAGCCTTCTTTTTATTTCGTGAAAATACTGATTTTATTGCGAAAACAAAATTTCCCCATGTTAAATCCCCATAGACATCTTCACGGAGTGAAGATGTCTATGGGAATTTAACATGGGGAAATCTTTTAGAATTTCAGAAATACTGGACCGATTTTTAAAATTTAACTTTTGTTTTCTTAGATCATTTTGAAGCTATCTAGCCAGGTTTCGTAGTCAATTTCCAAAAAAAATTGTTTTTTGACTCGTCCCACAAGTCCTCTACCTCTTTTCCCCCCATCATGGCCCATGTTAAATTCCCATAGAGAAATAAATTTTTCGTAATAAAACCAATATTTGACAAAATTTCACGAAATAAAAAGAAGGCTCATTCTTAAATTTTGCTTTAATTTAATATTATCGAAAAAAATATTGTTTTTGCATTGTTTATATAGCCGTAAAATTTGGGCAGCTTTCGTGAAACAGACTGTACAGTAGCGTAACCATTTGTCGGGATTACCCCCGCGTCGGGAATTTTTGTAAACCGCATTTGTCACTAATCACGGAAACTTTCATTGTCCGTTTCCCGGACATTTTTTGCAGAAGACACCTATCTATCAAATGGAGAAAAATATTCCACCTCGCCCTTGGTCATGTAAGGTTTTAATCAAAATTGTTAGAATACCTTCAAAATGTTGTATTTCAGCTATTCCCACTTTTGTCCACTCATAAACATCATTGTTGAAAAATATTTACAAAGCATGGTTCTGTCGGTCTGCGTCACTGGATTCTTTAGCCATTTTGAGCAGTCAATGTCATTTAAACACAGACTGGTAGCTGTCCAATTACCAGAACAGAGCTTCTCATTATACTGGGGGGTCCTACACAGAATTATATTTGATTACACAGATGTAGATATAAACTGTGTTTTTAATAGAATTTATTGTTCTGTTGATTATAAAAATGCTCAGAATAATAGTCTACAGTTTGTAGATTGTTATTATCTTGTTGTTGGTATAAATCCTGCCTGTTGTGTGCACCATAATGAATATGGTAAAATAGCATGTACCACAAATGAAAATTAAACGTGATCTGCAAGCATCTTGCATTATGATTATTAGCCTTGTGATAATATTATTGTCATTTATGACTGGCAAAGGAAATGGTGGAAAATTGTTTACTGTACACTCCTCTGATAATTTAGATAACCATTTTTCACTCTGATCCGATGGTGCGCCACACTACAGGATGAGAATAACCCAACTACAAAAATCCAGAGTCTAAGGTCACAGTCTATTTTCTACAAGCGCCTGGATGATACGTTAACAAAATGGACGACATGGAAACAAAATGGACGACATGGAAACAAGCAGCACTTTTAGATAAATCTGGTTTCACAGCACTTTTACGATAAGTTTATTGTTTTAAAAAGTTTTGAATAATTGTTTTTGTATGCTTATAGCTCTAGTAACTGGCCAACGGAGGCTTATTATCCAGAACCTAGGTATATCCACTGTAGTTTGCGCTCAACTGGTCCCAGTTGCATGTGTTTGAAATGTCTTGTTCATGACCGAGACGGTTTTCATTGAAAAAAAAATATATTCAGCCCTGAAATCAGAACAACTCGACCAGTAGTCTATTTCACCAACATTGCAAAGTATACTTTTCTAGCAAAGTATACTTTGAGGGAGTAATCATTTATTTTTTTCCGAAATGCATTATTTCATATAGAACTACCAACTGCATATATTTGATGATTAAACGTATGCAGAATTATTATACTGAATTTATTACATTATCACAGCCATTTTGGCTGTGTTAATGTAATAAATTCAGTGTAATAAAAATTAATAAATTTATCCTAAAACTGAAAATTTCTCCCTGAAAGTATACTTTGATAGAAAAGTATACTTTGCAATGTTGGTGAAATAGGCTACTGGTGCCAGGTCCATACCACACCAAAGCCACTTGGCCCCTTCCCCTAAAAGTAATACTATTACAAATAATCGTAATACTCACGTAAGGGGTATAACCGGATTCAACTTTCACATACAAAATGCCAAACCAAAGGCGTATGTGAGGGCCAAACCAGGTATCCAGTCGGGATTCCGGTAAGGATGAGCCCCGATCGTTAAATTACCCATCGCATGCTTCCACCTGCCACCCACCGTAAATGCCGTCAAAAAGTTGACAAAATTTTCATAGCAAATGGGGAATTCTATTTCGCATTTTCTCTAAACATTTTGTAAACTTTTGACGTCGTGTACGGAAAATATCCTAAATTTTGTAAATATTTTTCATACCATATTGCACATCTTCATCGCACATCTCACATGGCTTGTTATCATCAGTCAGCATGGTCAGTCGTCTATTTCACCAACATTGCAAAGTATACTTTATCTAGCAAAGTATACTTTGAGGGATAATCATTTATTTTTTCTGAAATGCATTAAATTATGTCGTATAGAACTAACGACTACAGTTGAGTACCAGTATCTCGAATATCAGTATCTCGATGATATCCCCTATCTCGATGATTAACTAAAGTCCCGAATTATATCCTTATTTGTTTAATATAAATTTACTCGGTTATCTCGACCATGCCCTATCTCGTATAATTATGTTCTCCATCTCGACTGTTCATTCTGTCCCCCCTGTATAAAAATACGTTAAAATTCTCTTCCCTATCTCGATCACATAAATGGTTGGATAAATCACCTAAGTGCCGGGCTGCTCGAGTGTTTGTCACGATTCATTAAGTCACTGAGAGTCGTTACGCCACCTTGTAATGTTGATTAGATAACTACCTTTGGTCATTAGTTAATTGGTGATTGTTTACTCGTGGTGTAATGGGTAAAATGAGTTCATATTTTTCACCATGTCACTTCATCGCGATCTCGAACCTAGTCCTATCTCGACTATATGGACGATCTCCCTTCGACTTCGAGATACTGGTGCTCGACTATATATAAATGATGATTAAAAACATGCAGAATTATTATACTGAATTTATTACATTATCACAGCCAAAATGGCTGTGATAATGTAATAAATTCAGTATAATAAAAATTTAATAATGAATTTTTCTTTAAATTGAAAATTTCTCCCTCAAAGTATACTTTGCTAGATAAGTATACTTTGCAATGTTGGTGAAATCGGCTACCGGTGGTGGGACTGAATTTGCCTTATAAAATTCAATTTCAGATTCACCTCCACTGCAAGCTTGCTGTGTAGGGATGGCTATGAACTAAACAAACTCACTATGTTGAAGAAAATTGTATTTCAAAACTTTAGTACCCATCAATAAAGCATACAACAAATAATACATAAATATAATGACATTTGTATATGGGAATGGCATGAGGATCATGAAAACAAAACAAAAATTGTTTACAGATGAAAAAATCTGAATATTTTTTATTATTTCTCGCCAAAAGTATATCTTGTGACCATTCATTTTAACCGTCTCAAATGAGTGGTCACATGACATACTTTCACTGCAAAGAAAATAGCAAAAATATTTTTGGAAATTTTGCTACCTGTGAATTGGTATCCCGCACGAAATGGAATAAAGAACTATGATTTAACTAATAATCCTGATAAATGGAATGTACAGTGCAACCTCTCTACAACAGCCACCCATGGGAAGACGCAAACTTGGCTGTTGTAGAGAGGTGGCTGTTGTGTGGAGGCTAATGCTGAATTAAATTGTGTCGTCCGCTGTTTATTTATTTTCTTCGATAATTTTCATCAGAAACATACTTTGGCAACATTTTAGAATCATTTCCAATGGAAATGATTCTAAAATTCTGTCAAAACATGTTTTTATTGAGGAAGAAGGCGGAGCAACATCAGACGACAATTTTGGTGCTCATCAGTCTAAGGGTTAGATACAGAGGAAATCGTCAATTTAGGATATAAAATAGTGGCTGTTATAGAGAGGGTGTTGTTGTAGAGAGGTGGCCGTTCGGGGAGGTTCGACTGTACTTACTTGTAGCATGAATACACGAGTGCTGAGCATGAGTTTATCAGATTACATATACATAGGACATACATAAGAAAAAACATTTACACATATGACGATATACCCTCAGACAACAGTGTGTAGATGAAAAAACAACAAATAAATGATATATGTGACAGTTGAAATGGTTAAGTATGGAAGACTAGTGACATAATGAGAGAAATCTGTACATATATAAATATATAGGTCACATAAACCTGGGTATATTTAACTTTACAACCAGTATTGACCCAGACCAGCCTGTACATCCAGTCTGATCAGGGTTTAACATTTGGTCAGCAGAACATTAACCCATCTAACGAACACCAGTAGCCTATTTCATCAACATTGCAAAGTATACTTTAGTAGCAAAGTATACTTTGAGGGAGAAATTTTCAATTTTTTTAAAAATTTATTAATTTTATTATACTGAATTTATTACATTATCACAGCCATTTAATGGCTGTGATAATGTAATACATTCAGTATAATAATTCTGAATACTTTTAATCATGAAATATATGCATTTGTTAGTTCTATATGAAATAATGCATTTCAGGAAAAATAAATGATTACTCCCTCACCTTTGCTAGTAAAGTATACTTTGCAATGTTGATGAAATAGGCTACAGATTACCAGCAGTCAACATACAAAAATGTGCACCCTTACACCGCTATCTTAATTTTTTTGTCATCTGCTGTTTATTTTCTATTTAGGTTTGAGGAATTTGTTTCCTCAAACCTTTTGTTTTCGTTGGTTTTTTTTTTTTTCTTTTTTTTTTCTTTTTATTCAGCCGTCGAGACTACAGCCCAAACCGCTGGTCGGATCGACTTCAAATTTTGTATACCGATTCGCATCAACAGTGAGACGAGAATAACGCAATTTTCAGAATTCTCATGACGTCACTTTCTACGAAACCGGAAGTGACGTCATATATCATATAATTCCCTATAACTTCCTTATTTTCCAACGATTTCAAAAATTCTTTTTGAATTGTAAAGCTGCGAGAATTCTCTATCTTCGCTTCGCTGACAATGTTTGGCTATCTGCTCAAATGAGAGAGCTATAGACATGTGAAATTGAGAAAAATGAAAAAAATCAACAATTTCAGATTTTTATTTTATTTTAACGGGTAGATTTTTTATTTTATTTTTATGGTCTTTGAAAACAGTTTCCAATTTGTACAGTAATCTCAGCAACATAATTTTTTGACAGCGTCACGCGGGACATTCATCCGCACAGAAGATGATATTTTTCAGAGCAATGGCTTGAATATCTGATTCTATTGTCTTTCAAACTTGGACTTGAAGTTGTTTTTTTCAATTTTTCAAATTTGAAATGTTCATAACTTTTTTATTATCTAACCGATTTCAAATATTTTTTTTCCATTAAAAAGCCAACAAAATTCTCTATCTCCGTTTCGCTGGAGTTTTTTGGCTATCTGCCCAAATGAGAGAGTTGTAGGCATTTGAAGTTTGGTTCTTTCATTTTTTTAAATTTGAAATGGTCATAACTTTTATTATTCAACCGATTTCAAATATTTTTTTCCATTAAAAAGGCAACAAAATTCTCTATCTCCGCATCGCTGGTAGTTTTTAGCTATCTGCTCAAATGAGAGAGCTACATGCATTTGAAGTTTGACAGCGTCACGTTAAAAAACAATATAAACAATTTTCATTTTATATACGAACTGACATGCTGTGAGTGCTTTAGAATCGTCTCAACTTCAATGTCAGACTAGGGGGTTAACGGTACACATTTCGTAGAACGTTATATAATGAAAAATGCTTAGGATAGTCAAGCGATTCTGAAAATACAAAACTTTATTTTTTCAATTTCATTGGAATTGCATCAATTTTTTTTGAGTTTCATATGTTTTCGTCATTGGCAATGTCTTCTAATCACTTTGCCAGTGTACGTTTGTCAGTACATCAAGCCTCAAACCGTTGATGCAGCTTCAGCTGCTCTAGTTTCCATTTTTATCATCAAAAACATGCTTGGAAATGATTCTGAAGTGCTGCCAAACCATGTTTTTTATTGAGAAATAAAACAAGATATAAAAGCAACAGCAGACGACAATTGTTGTGTGTAGCGGTCTAAGGGTTAAGTTTATATTGGAATATACACTGGTCGTAAAAAATATGCCCAGTTTCATTCAATGCATTGATCATTAGGACTTTGAGCTGACAAACGGGACCATACGACATAAGCGATCAGAATAGCCCCAGATCAGCCTGCGCAGGCTGATCAGGGCATGCACTGATCGCCATTACATCGCCGATGTCGCCAAATTCTAAAAGATCCAAATCAGACAGTGAGAATAAGGGATAATATGGACAATGGTTACAAATGTCATATGGTCTTATGTGTCAGCCAGCCAGCCGCCTACAAAATACTACCTTCTCACATGATTATCTCCCTTTGATTATCTCAGCATGATTGTCTCCCCTCACATTAAATGCTATATCATCTGTGGCTGTGACTGTAGAAATGGGGCTTATGGGATTTGTCACCAGTGTAGCTAATGGTCAAAGAGCACATTCGTATAGCCTGATAACGATCTTTATTGCTCGTTAGAAACACGACGGTTGTTTCATTGATGGGATGGCAAACAGTGCAGATCCAGATCAGACTGTGCGGATGCACAGGCTGATCTGGATCTCCACTGGTCGCAAAACCCATAAGCCCCATTTCTCCAGTCACAGCCACATATATGTTCTACATAACATGACAACGAGGTTTTACCCTTTCACCTGTATGTAATTAACTATTCAATGGTGATGCCATGTTAATGTTGACTAGTCCATTAATCATGTTAATCTTTAGACTACCAGTACTGTAAACAACCTAAATATTCGGACACACTTTATTGCAGGAAACACACATTAATATACAGTTTCTGACAGCAAGGAACGTCTTAAATATTTACAGTCAGTATGGTTGTACTGGTTTGTTACAATAACAATGTATTTGGATACAATTTGTTTTGGGAAATCCCTATTTAATAAGGGTTTCTCAAAACAAATGGTGTCCGAATATTTAGGGTCATTACGGTAGTCCATTAATCATGAAAGAGGTAACATTGTAAACATTCATTCAGTGTTGATTCTGATGTGACACCTCACTAAAAGCCGGCTCATCAAGATCTACACTCAACAGTGGCACTGTGGTGTGACATGTTGACATTAGTAGCAATGGGTTAAGATACCGTTTTTAAAGAGCTGGGCCCGTTTCACTAAACTTTATACGACAAAAATGTTCGTAAGTGCAAATTTAGGATCGTCTGGAAATTTCAATTGATGGATTTACATTTATTGAACATAGAGGCTGCATATGCAGCCTATGCTCAATACATGTTTTGTTTGTTTGTTTATTGGTGTTTAACGGCCTATCAACAGCTAAGGTCATGTAAGGCCTGGCAAACAGGTTCGATCCCGTTTTAACCTGCTGCATTGGGGGGAAAATCCCAAAATCAGAACGGAATATTTACATCGGAATATTTACATCGAGATACAACATATTCAGCCCTGAAATTAGAATAACCTGACATGGTGCCAGGTCCATGCCGCACCAAAGTCACTTGGCCCCTTCCCCTATTTAAAAGTAATACCGGTAGGATTACTCTTATAAGAGGTATAACCAGATTCAACTGTCACATACAAAATGCCAAAGACGTATGTGAGGGCCAAACCAGGTCTCCAGTCGGGATTCTGTTAAGGATGAGTGAGTGAGTGAGTGAATAGGGTTTAACGTCCGCTTTTCTGACATAGAGGTACAAGCCTCAGGGAGTCTACACGCAGACGGGTCAACGGGGTCGAGTCCCATATCCACCTGTCCAAGGGGGGTAAATCCCAACTTCAGAACTCAATATTTACAATCAAAATATATATTCAGTCCTGAAATTAGAACAACCTGATCTGGTGCCAGGCCCTCGCCACACCAGCATCATTTATCCCATCCCCTAAAAGTAATAGGATTAGCGCTAATCTTACTTTTATATATGGGGCATAGCCCGACTCAACTCTCACATACAAGAAAGCCAAAAATGTACATGAGGGCCAAATCCGGTATAGTGGGTTCCGGAAAGTATGAACCCAATCGTTAAGCCAGTTTAGTCTGTTAAGGATGAACCCCGATCATTAAATTACCCATCGCGTGCTCCCACCTGCCACCCACCTCAATACATGTAAATCCAATAATTGTTTACAAGAAAACAGTATGAAATTTACATAATTTTGCACTTATGAACATTTTAGTCGTACAAAGTTTAGTGAAACGGCCCCCTCGCTCCAGACTTAAACGATGTGTTCTTGCAAATTGATGTAATAAAATACACACATGTAAACAAAAGTGTTTTTGTTTGATTGACACCCGATGGCAGTAGCTACAATATAAGCATGGGCTGCTGTGACCACGGAATGCTAATAACGTGGTAAATTCTAGGTTTATTTTGGAGGATTTATATGGTTTATTGGAGTCTAACGGACTATCAACAGCTACGGTAATTTAAGGCCGGCTAATGGGTTTAAATCACATATTTAACCTGCTGCATTTGAAGAAAATCCCAAAATCCGAACAGAATATTTACATCGAAAAAAGTATATATTAAACCCTGAAATTAGAATAAGCCTACCACACCAAAGCCACCTGGCCCTTTCCCCTAAAAGTAATGGGATTACGAATAATCATATTACTCGTATAAGCAGATTCAACTCTCACATACAAGAAAGCCGAAGACGTACATGAGGGACAGATCAGGTCTCTGGTCGGGATTCCAGTTAGGATGAATCCCGATCGTTAATATACCGATCGCATGCTCCCATCTTCCACCCACTGGAGCAAGAAGAGTACACAGTGCTCCAGATAAGCAATTAGTAATTGAGTATTGTCACTCCCATCATTTCTGAAGCAATTGGGTACTTCAAAATTTTAATTGGGTAAAATAAAATTACACTACTGTTTATGCATCAACAGACAGCAATTATTGAATAGCTTGCTTTGAAATGAAAACATATCTTGGCATTTCATTAGAATTGTCTCCTCGGAGACAATTCTAATGAAATACCAAGATGTGTTTTCATGGAAAATAAGAAAAATATGCTATATGTGTTGTCTGTTTTCTGCAGCATGATAAAGGTACCACAATTTTTTTATTGCTTTTTGATACTCACTACTTCTGATTTCAATTGGGTTTTTGGCCATTTTAATTGGGTATTTAAGCAAATACGCAGCTTATCTGCAGCTCTGAGTAACACATGAATCAAGTTGCAATGTGCAGATATATTTTTGTAATATCTAAATATCCAGTGGTGTATATTTTTAATTGCATAAAATAGGCTTTTGATTAAAATTGTGGGAAACAAATATTGACGTTTGTTTTAATTTTTGTACTATTATTTTAGTAAAAAGAATGTCATGAGAATCATCCCCACAGGAGATGTGCTGTCGGAACTTGTTTCACTCAAGAAATGTTTTACAGTTCTAAGTAAGAACAGTACCCATCACATGCTCTCACCTGGTGGTAAGGATGAACCCCGATCGTTAAATTACCCATCACATACTCCCACCTGCCACCCATGCCAAAATAGATGATAGCATTGTAAGGGTTAAATGCCATTTGAAAACACATGTAGGTTCTGTCATGGAGTACTATACATATAATATAAAAATACAGTGTTTGACATGGCACTTCAACAATTGTGTGGAATGTGAGAATGATATCACTGGCCGACAAAACGATAAGAAGCAATAATTCCAGCACAAAAATATTTACACAATTCCCTAACATTTGATTGGTCCGTAGCAAGTCTCTGTCCAGAATTTATATCCCAGTAAACTCCATGCTGAACTACTTTCCGTAACCGTCAGGCGCAGTTAAAATAATTCTTAAGAAAACGGAAAATAAACACATTTTCTTAATGAATTTATTTCAAATGCTGGAATTATAAGGAATGAATGGCCTTTTTGTGGAATTTATCGGGGATATAAACTTGGAAAAGTCGCGGGAATACTGGACGAAGGCCGATAAATTCCACAAAAAGGCCATTCATTCCTATAACAACTACCAGCTGACAAAAGAGACCTTACAACCTTTGCATTTGTTTTACAATGTCATCATTATACACTTTGATATAGATTATTTGTTTGCTGACAATAGAAATGCTACTATAGTGAATATTAAACAGCATAAGCCCTTGTCAGATTGCAATTATGTACAGGCTGACCTGGGGGCCGTTTCACTAAACTTCGTCGGACTAAAATGTTCGTAGTGCAAAATTATGATAGTCTGTAAATTTCACATTTACAATCTTTTCTTGTAAACAATTATTGGATTTACATTTATTGAGCATAGGCTGCACATGCAGCCTATGCTCAATAAATGTAAATCCATCAGTTAGAATTACCGGCCAATCATAAAATTTGCACTTACGAACACTTTAGTTGTATAAAGTTTAGTGAAACGGGCCCCTGGGACTATGCTGATCACAAATGTTGTAAGGTCCATTTGTAATCTGGTAAGACCACATAATGGCACACATGACATAACATTTAAAGGTACATGCCCACTCAGTAGGCACACAATGTTCTTTATATCAGATACATCATCAGAGACATTTGCTGGCAAAATAAACATTCATTCACCATTTCCCCATGTAATGATTGGCATTATTATACATTTTATATCAGAGGTAAATATCCACACTGATATCAGGGGCGATAACCGCGTTTCCTTCAAATGTTAACGGACATTACTAATTATTCTCTGTATTTATATTTTGATGTGCAATGATCATACTTTATAATCTGTCAAAAATACTATTTTTTCAGGTGAGGCATTTAATTTGTATAAATAATTAAAAAAATATCATGCCTCATTTGCATATGAAAAAGGCCCGATACCACCGCTGTCACTATCAGTAAAATAAATATTACTAAATAATTATATCTGTATAGCGGGCACTCGTAATTTTTAGAACTGGTGGAATAATGACATAAATGTACGCTTATTTAATTCCTATAAAGAACAGTTTGTGCTCTCTGTGTGGGCATGTACCTTTAATACATTACAACCAATTTGGTATGCTGTGTATAAGAATAGGAGTGGGGTGAATTTATCATGTGAATTCATTTATCTGTACATTAAATTTTTAACCCTTAGACCGCTACACACAACAATTGTCGTCTGCTGTTGCTTTTATATCTTAGCCTTATTTCTCAATAAAAACATGGCTTGACAGCACTTCAGAATCATTTCCAATGAAGTGCTGTCAAACCATGTTGTAAATTATTCTAATGTTGATGTCAAACCATGTTTTTGATGATAAAAATGGAAACAGCAGACGACAACAAATGTGTAAGGGTTAAGAGTGCTTATAATCTTTGAAAAAGCTCACATATGTTCAGTCATTTTACATGTAACTTGGATATGGAAAGGTTAAGGCTGTGATGAACATATGAATGATGAAAATATGAATGATGATCAACGTGGCTGTGGCTGGAGAAATAGGGCTTATGGCTTTTGCGACCAGTATTGATCCAGATCAGCCAGTGCATGAATGGAGAAATAGGGCTTATGGGCTTTGTGACCAGTGTAGATCTGCACTGTGCCATTCCATTAATGAAACCCTGTCATGCTTCTAACAAGCAATATAGATCGTTATCAGGCTACAGGCTATTTGATCAGGAGCTACACTGGTCATAAATGCCATAAGCCCCATTTCTGTGGGTGGTTGGTCGGGCGAATGTGAAGGCGTAAATTAACGGTAGGGGTTCCTCCTTATAGGAATCATGATTTGCCTGGTTTGGCCCTCAGGTACGTTTTTATCTTTGGCTCTTTTGTTACCTGGGAGTTGAATTGGGTTATTGCCCATTATAAAAGTAGTAAGATTATTACTGATCCTATTGCTTTTGGGAGGGGGCCCAAGTGATTTTGGTGTGGTGAGGACCTGGCATCAGATCAGGATTATTCTGATTTCAGGGCTGAATATATAGTTTTTTATTGTAAATATTCAGTTCTGATTTTGGGATTTTCCCCCCATTTGTACATGTACTTACATGTCACAATTCCACTTGTACTCGGTGCGGGTACATGTAATATATTATTTATTCAACAATCTTTTTGAAATACGGGCTTTATTTTACTCGATGTCTCGGCGGAAACAAATCTTGTATTTCAAAAAGATTTCAAAACTGTTTACTGTGATAATCAAGTTAATTACAAATTTTATCTACAATATACCTGTAGCCCATTTCACCAACATTGCAAAGTATACTTTTCTAGCAAAGTATACTTTGAGGGAGAAATTTTCAATTTTAGGATAAATTTATTAATTTTTATTATACTGAATTTATTACATTGTCACAGCCAAAATGGCTGTGATAATGTAATAAATTCAGTATAATAATTCTGCATACTTTTAATCATCAAATATATGCAGTCGTTAGTTCTATATGAAATAATGCATTTCAGGAAAAATAAATGATTACTCCCTCAAAGTATACTTTGCAATGTTGGTGAAATCGGCTACTGATGCATCCACAACCATTTAATCAGATAGGATTTCTTATATTTGATTAACCCTCACTACGCGGGAGACGAAAATTGTCGTCTGCTGTTTTTCATTTTTGCTTTAATTCTTAACAAAATGCTCCAGTGGAGACGATTCTCAGCGCTTCCCAAAACATGTTTTTATCGAGAAATATTGAAAATAAATAGTTTCCAGCAGACGACAAAATTTAATTCAGCATAGTAAGGGTTAACAATGAAGTGTTATGACGAATGGGTGCATGTTGCCATGACAACCTGTGTAAACAATTGGTTGATGTCCAGTTTGTAATTAACCCGTAAAAGACGGAAAAGATGTCTGCCTTTTTCATATTTGTTAACCCTTAGAATGCGGGAGCCGAAAATAGTCGTCTGCTGCTGTGTCATATTTTGTCTCTTCTCTCAGTAAAAACATGGTTTGTCAGCATTTTAGAATCATTTCCATTGGAAATGATTCTAAAGTGCTGTCAAACCATGTTTTTGATGAGAAAAATGGAAAGTAAAAAATAAACAGCACACAACAAATTTAAATTCAGTATTATAAGGGTTAAGAAACATACATGTACGTTCAAAGGTGCATGAGAATCATCTCAATAGGAGATGATTCTCATGCACTGACAAAACATGTTTTTGTCAAGAAATTAACAAAAGAAAATGGGTGACAACATATGAGTTATAAGAGTTAAAAGAAAATGGCCGTAGTGGCTGGTTTTGATGATACCGAACAGATGAATGTCACATGGATCACGGCTGACAAAAGCTACATTATTAAGTCTGTGACCATTACAGCCCCAGATCAGCCTGTTTATTTGCTGTTCGACCGTTTAATATTCAGTCACTGAAGTAGCCATACTGCCATCGGCAAGGAATATTTGTGGTCGTAACTGGAGAAATGGGACTTATGGGTTTTGTGACCAGTGTAGCTCTTGCTAAAATAGCACACTCCTATAGCCTGATAACGGTCTATATTTCTTGTTAGAAGCATGACGGGTGTTTCATTGATCGAATGGTGAACAGTGTAGGTCCTGATCAGACTGTGTGGATGCACAGGCTGATCTGGATCTACACTGGTCATAAAACCCACAAGCTCCATGTCTCCAGTCACAGCCACATTTCCTAATCCGACTTGGAATATGCACAAGAATCCATGCCCATGCTTTTATAAGCATGTACTCCATTCTTCTGCTCGAAATCATGAAGTTTGATTGGTCAAGACTGAGCTGTCTCGGCCAATCAAACTGTGTGATTTTGAGTACTAATTTGGGGAACATGCACAGAAAATGGGACCGGAATCTGAAATTTATTTAAAATGTTTGTAAGGTGCCTTTTGTCCACCCAGTGGCTCAGATATCATATCAGGCCCGGTTGCACAAAGCTTCTGTTAGCTTAACAGACTGTTAAATCCTTAGCATTGCTAAGGATTTAACAGTCTGTTAAGCTAACAGAGGTTTTGAGCAACCGGGACCAGGTCATTAAGGAAACACTAACTGCCCATAGAGATTATCGAATAATCTGGGTCTACACTGGTTGTATCCATCATATCACCAATTTGCACATAACAACAAAGCCACCATCAACCACGGACATCGTCTGTAAGCAGCTTCGTCGTCCCATCATTAACATCCGCTTCAAAGTCATCCGCCTCTTTTTCATCATTTTTCACATTTGTGTAAAACTTTTTCCCATAATCCAACATTTCCCACCGCCGAAATGTCTTCTGTCGTCTCCGACAACACTTGCGCACTATTAAAACAATTAGCAGGAAGATCAACACAAAGACACCAAACGAGATTCCAATTATCACTTTTGTGTCCACACCCTTGATTGCTTTTGTAACCTTCTCCAATGTACTTGATGGTTTATCGCTGCTGCCGGTCTGCGACGGTTTCTTGGATTTCTCTATCTCTTCTTCCTTCTCCAACTGTTCCGTGATTTTCTGTTTTTGCTCTGGTTCGAGCGCCGCCTGTTGGAAGCGGCCGTGTGACTTCTGAGTCACCCATATGGAATCGAGAATGGTGTTATTGATCACGCCTACCTGCTCCCAGTGTAAGTGGGTCGAGTTGAACACCTTCAGTCGGCCATAGCTGTTGAATGATCGGTCGTCCATTCTGAATGCTGACCAGTCATCTACAGGAATAAATGGAACAAGTGCTTCAAAATAATTTCTGTCAATTTTTCTAATTTCCCTCACAAAACAAATTTGTATTTTCAAAAAGAAATATTTATTTAATGGTGGTTAACAGCTAAAGTCATGTCATGCCAGGTTAACAGTCAAATCCATATTTCACCTGTTTCATTAATGGAATGACGAACAGTGCAGATCACTATCAGACATGCCTATGATAATTGTGCACACACATGCAGCCAATAAATTTCATTGTTTTTCTACATGCAATGAAAAACTTCCTAGGCAATTGCGAGCAGAGTAGTCCATGATCAGACTGCGCATCTGCACTGGTCACAAACTAAATATTCCCATTTCACATTGCGAACGACATATACATACGGTGTACTGGACCCATCAACCTACAACCCAACATGGTACAGCTCTCAAACCCCTGTTTCACATTGCGACCGATGTATACATACTTGACTGACCCATCAACCTACAACCCAACATGTACAGCTCTCAAACCCCTTTTCACATTGTGACCAACGAAATAACAAACGGTACGGACCCATCAACCTACAAACCCAACATTGTAACGCTCCTCAAACCCCCTGTTTCACATTGTGACAGGACGTAAACCAAACGGTTATTGGACCCATTCAACCTACAACCCAACATGGTAACAGCTCTCAAACCCTTTTTCACATTGTGAAACCCCGACGTACATACGGTTACTGGACCCATCAACCACAACCCAACCATGTACAGCTCTCACCCCTGTTTTCAACATTTGTGACCGCGATACATACGGTTGTACTGGACCCTCAACCTACAACCCCAACATGGTTCAACAGCTCTCAAAACTGTTTCACAATTGTGCCCGACGTATACATACGGTGGCTGGACCATCAACCCAACCCAACCCGGTAACGGTTCTCAAACCCCTTTTTTCACATTGTGACCGATGTAATACATACGGTGTACTGGACCCATCAAATACAAACCCAACAAGGTACGTTCTCAAACCCCTGTTTACCCACATTGTGACCAACGAATACATACGGTGTACTGGACCCATCACCTTTACAACCCAACATGGTACAAGCCTCAAACCCCTGTTTCACAATTGTGACCACTTTTATACCATAAACGGTTACTGGACCCACCAAACCTACAACCCAACATGTACATCTCAAACCCCTGTTTCACATGGTGACCGACGTATACATACGAACTGGACCCATCAACCTACAACCCCAACACAGTACACCCTCAAACCTGTTTTCACATTGGACCCGACGTATACATACGTGTACTGGACCATTCAACCTACAACCCAACCAGTACACTTCTCAAACCCCGGTTTCACATTGTGAAGAAAAAACTATACATCCGGGTACTGGACCCATCAACCTACAACCCCAACACAGACAGCTCTCAAACCCCTGACATTGTTACCCCCCCCCGGAAAAGTAAATTTTTTAAAAAAAAACCATACTTTGTACTGGACCCACAACAAACACAAACCCAACACAGAAAAACTCCTCAAACCCCTGTCACATTGTTGACCAACGATACATAACGGTTTACTGGACCCATCCAACCTACAACCCAAACAGTACACTCCTCAAACCCCCTGGTTTTCAACATTGTGGAACCAACGGATACATACGGGTGCACTGGACCCAACAACCTACAACCCCAAACACAGTACAAGCCCTCTCAACTGTTTTTCCCACAATGTACCGATGTAACATACGGTGTACGGACCCATCAACCCAACACAAGTACAGCTCAAACCCCGTTTCCACATTGTGACCGACGAATACATACGTGTACTGACCCATCAACCTACAACCCAACATGGTTACAAGCTCTCAAACCCCTGTTTCCACATTGTGACCAACGTTTATACATACTTGTACTGACCCATCAACCTACAACCCAACATGGTACAGCCTCAAAAACCCCGGTTTTCACATTGTGGACCGACGTATACATCCGGTGTATGGAACCCATCAACCGACAACCCAACATGGTACGGCTCCACTGTTTCACATTGTGACAGGACGTTTAATACGTGTATTGGACCCTCAACCTACAACCCAACATGGTACAGCCTCAAACCCCTTTTCAACATTGTGACCGACGTATACATACGGTGTAGGACCCATCAACCAACAACCCCAAACATGGTTACAGCTCTCAAACCCCGTTCACATTGTTACCCGACGTATACATAACGGTGTACTGGACCCATCAACCTACAACCCAACATGGTACAGCTTCTCAAACCCCTTTTTCACATTTGACCGGACGTATACATACGTGTACTGGAACCCATCAACCTAACAACCCAACATGGTACGGTTCTCAAACCCCTGTTTCACATTGTGACCGTGTATACAACGGTGTACTGGACCCATCAACCTACAACCCAACATGGAACGTTCTCAAACCCCTGTTTCCACATTGTGACCAACGATACATACGGTGTACTGGGACCCATCAACCTACAACCCAACAATGGTACGCTCTCCAACGTTTCACATTGTGCCCGATGTATACATACGTTGTACTGGACCCATCAACCAACAACCCCCAACATGGTAAAGTTTCTCAAACCCCTGTTTTCACTTGGTGACCGACGTAATACAAACGGTGTACTGGACCCCATCAACCTACAACCCAACACAGGTACAGGCTCCAAACCCCTGTTTTCTACAATTGTGAACCGACGTATACATACGGTGTACTGGAACCCACAACCTACAACCCAACAACTTACAGCTCTCAAACCCTTTTCACATTGTGACCGACGTAATAAACATACGGTGTCTGGACATCCAACCCTACAAACCCCAACACAGTACAGTTCCCCCTCACAACCCCTGTTCACTTTGTGGACCGACGAATACATACGGTGTACTGACCCCTCACCTACAACCCAACACAGTACAGCTCCAAACCCCTGTTTCACATTGTGACCAACGTACATAACGGTGTACTGGACCCATCAAACCCTACAACCCAACACCGTACAGCCTCAAACCCCTGTTTCACATTGTGACCAACTATTACATACGGTGCACTGAACATCCAACCTACAAACCCAACACGTACAGCTCTCACCCCTGTTTCCACATGTGGACGATGGTTATACATTCGTGTACTGGACCATCCCAACCCAACACAACAGCTCCTCAAACCTGTTTCACTTGTGAACCGACGTATACATACGGTGTACTGGACCCATCAACCTACAACCCAACAATGTAACAGCCTCAAACCCCTCAAAACATTGTGACAACGTACATACGGTGTACTGGACCCATCAACCACAACCCAACATGTTACAGGCTTCTCAAACCCCTCACATTGTTGACCGATGTATACATAAACGGTTTACATTATAATTAACACCCCAACATGGTACAGTTTCTCAAACCCCTGTTTCACATTTGACCAAACGTATACATACGTGTACTGGACCCATCCAACCTACAACCCAACATGGTACAGTTCTCAAACCCCCTGTTTCACATTGTGACAACTTATTAATTAAAAACGTGTACTGGACCCATCAACCACAACCCCAACATGGTACAGCTCAAAACCCCTGTTTCAACATTGGTGAACCGATTATACATAACGGTGTACGACCCATCAACCTACAACCCAAAATGGTACAGCTCTCAAAACCCCTGTTTCACATGGTGACGATGTATACATACGGTGTTACTGGACCCAATCAACCTACAACCAACAACAGTACAGCTCTCAAACCCCTGTTTCACATTGTGACTTGACGTAAACATACGGTGTAGGTGGACCCAATCAACCTACAACCCAACATGTACAGCTCAAACAGTCACATTGGTTGACCCCGACCGATACATACAGTGACTATACAATCAACCTACAACCCAACAAGGACGGCTCTCAAACCCATTTCACATTGACCGACCTATACATAGTGTACTTACCCATCAAACCTAACAACCCAACATGGTTTACAGCTCTCAAACCCCCTTTTTCACATTGTGACCAACTTATTCAACGGTTGTACTGGACCCATCAACCTACAACCCAACGATGGAACGGCTCTCAAACCCCTGTTTCAACATGTGACCAAACTATACAATACGGGTTCTGGACCCATCAACCTACAACCCAACAGTACACTCTTCCAAACCCCTGTTTTCACAAATTGTGACCAATAAATACATACGGTACTGGACCCACAACCTACCAACCCAACAGTACGCTCTCAACCCCATTTCACCATTGTGACCGATGGACATTCGGTGAACGGACCCATCAACCCAACAACCCAAACAGCCTCCCCACTGTTTCCAACATTTGTGACCAACGTACCATAGGTGTACGGACCCATCAACCTACAACCCAACAAGGTACGGCTCTCAACCCCGTTTTTCACATTGGACCAGTAATACATAACGGTGTACTGGACCCATCACCTACAACCCCAACATACAGCTCTCAAAAACCCCTCAAACCCCAGTCCACAATGGTTGACCCGGACTAAACAAAACGTTTAACTCCCAATTCACCTTACCAACCCAACATGGTACGGCCCTCTCACCCAAGATCAACATTGTTTACAGGACCCTATACATACGGTGTATTGGACCCAATAACCTACAAAACCCAACATGGTACAGGCTCTCAAACCCCTGGTTTCACAATTGTGAACCACGAATACAACGGTGTACTGGACCCATCAACCTACAACCCAAACATGGTACACCCCTCTTCCAACCAACCCCTGTTTCACCCTGTGACCCGACGTATACTCGGTGTACTGGACCCATCACCATACAACCCCAAACCCAAGTCCAGCTCCCACAACCCCCTATCAAACCCCATTGTGACCCTGACGTATACCCGGTTTACTGGACCCAAATCAACCAACAACCCAACATGGTACAGATTCTCAAACCCCTGTTTCACATTGTGGACCAAGAAAACTTAACGGTGACCTGGACCCATCAACCTACAACCCAACATGGTACGGTTCTCAAACCCCGTTTTTTACATTGTGACCAACCGTATACAAACGGTGTACTGGAACCCTCATCAACCTACAACCCAACATGGTACAGCTCTCAAACCCCTGTTTCAAATTGTGACCGATGTATCATAACGTAATTGGACCAATTCAACCAACAACCCAACATGTACAAGTTCTCAAACCCCTGTTTCCACTTGTGACCGAAACTTTATTACATAGGTGTACTGGACCCATCAACCTACAACCCAACACAGTACAGCTCTCAAACCCCCTGTTTCACATTTGTGACCGACGTATTCATACGGTGTACTGGACCCATCACCTACAACCCACACAGTACAGCTCTCAAACCCCCGTTTCACCATTGTGGACCGACTTAAATACATAACGTGACTGACCCATCAACCTACAACCCAACACAGTACAAGGAGCCTCCAAACCCCTGTTTTCACAATTGTGGACCGAGATCCACTAGGTGTACTGGAACCCATCAACCCACACAGTACAGCTCTCAAACCCCTGTTTCACATTGTGACCAAACGTATACATACGGTGTACTGGACCCATCCAACCTACAACCCCAACACAGGTAACAGCTCTCAAAACCCCTGTTTTCACATTGTGACCAACGTATACATACGGTGCACTGGACCCTCAACCCTAACAACCCAACAAATGGTTTTACAAGCCTCATCACCCCTGTCCCACACCCAATTGCTGACGACCTATAACATAACGGGTGTACTGGACCCATCAACCTACAACCCAACAGTACGCTCTCAAACCCCTGTTTCACAATGTGACCAACGTATCATACGGTGTATGGAACCCCCAACCTACAAACCCAACCAATGGACAGCCTCCCCCGACCCCATGTTTCCACATTGTGACGGACCCGATAACAATACGGTGTTACTGATACATCAAGCCCTACAACCCAACAGGTACAGCTCTCAAACCCCTGTTTCACATTGTGACCGACGTATACATACGGTGTACTGGACCCATCAACACCTAACAACCCAACATGGTACAGCTCTCAAACCCCTGTTTAATCACATTGTGACCCCCGAAACGTATACATACGGTGTAATGGACCCATCAACCTACAACCCAACATGGTACGGTCTCAAAACCCCAGTTTCACAATTTGTGACCGATGTAACTAAACGGTGTACTGGGGGGGGGGAACCCCCCATCAACCTACAACCCAACATGGTAAAGTTCTCAAACCCCTGTTTCACATTGTGACCAACGTACATACGGTGTACTGGACCCACAACCTACAACCAAACATTGTACAGCTCTTCAACCCCTGTTTTTCACATTGTGGACCCGGAGTATACAAATGGTGTTAACTGGAACCCAAATCAACCTACAACCCAACAGTAACAGCTCTCAAACCCCGTTTTCACATTGTGACCAGACGTATACATAACGGTGTACCTGGACCCATCAACCTACAACCCAACATGGTACAGCTCTCAAACCCCTGTTTCACATTGTGACCGACGTATACATACGGTGTACTGGACCCATCCAACCTACAACCCAACACAGTAAACAGCTCTCAAACCCCTGTTTCACATGTGACCGACTATACATACGTTTGTACTGACCCATCAACCTACAACCCAACACAGTAACAGACTCTCAAAAACCCCTGTTTCACATTGTGACCAAACGTATAACATACGGTCACTGGAACCCATCACTACAACCCAACACAGTACAAGCCCTCCAAACCCCGTTTTCAACATTGTGACGAAGTATACATTCGGGTGTACTGGACCCATCAAACCCAACACAGTACAGCCCCTCAAACCCCTGTTTTTTCACATTGTGACCCGAACTATACAAAACGGTGTACTGGACCCATCAACCCTACAACCCAAACCATTGGAACAGCTCTCACCCCCTGTTTTCACATTGTGACCAACGTATACAACGGTGTACTGGACCATCAACCTACAAACCCAACATGGTACAGTCTCAAACCCCCTGTTTCACATTTGTGACCGACGTATACATACGGTGTACTGGACCCGATCCCACCTACAACCCAACATGGACGGTTCCAACAAACCCCTGTTTCACATGACGAACGTATACATAAACTGGTACCCCTGGACCCATTTTTCAACCACAACCCAACCTGGTACAAGGTTCTCAAAAACCCCTGTTTTCACATTTGTGACCACGTATAACTTACGGTGTAACTGGACCCATCAACCCTACAACCCAACATGGTACAGCTCTCAAACCCCTGTTTCACATTGTGAACCGACGTATACATTACGGGTGGGACTGGACCCTCATCAACCTACAACCCAACATGGTACAGCTCTCAAACCCCTGTTTCACATTGTGACCGACGTATACATACGGTGTACTGGACCCATCAACCTACAAACCCAACCATGGTACGGTCCCAAACCCCAAAGTCACATTGTTGACCGAGTATACATCTGTTACTGAACCCATCAAACCTACAAACCCTAACATGTACGGTTTCTCAACAGTTTCACCATTGTGACCTGACTATACATACGGTGTACTGGACCCATCAACCTACCCAACACATGGTACAAGCTCTCAAACCCCTGTTTCACATTGTGACCGACGTATACATACGGTGTACTGGACCCATCAACCTACAACCCAACATGGTACAGTTCTCAAACCCCTGTTTCACATTGTGACCAACGTATACATACGGTGTACTGGACCCATCAACCTACAACCCAACATGGTTCAAGCTCTCATACCCCTGTTTCACTTTTTGTTTTTTATTTTTGTGACCCGACGTATATTATACATACAGGTCTGTACTGGACCCATCAACCTACAACCCCAACATGGTACGGAGGCCTCTCAAAACCCCTTGTTTCTCATTGTGACAGGCGCCTATACATACGGTGTTAGGTTGTGTATTGGACCATCAACCTACACCCAACATGGTACAGCTCTTCAACACCCCTGTTTTCACATTAGTGACCCGACGGTATACATCACGGTTGTACTGGGATCCCATCAACCTACAACCCATAAATATAAAAAATTTAACCCATGGTACAGGATCTCACAAAAACCCCTGTTTCACTATTGTGACCGACGTATTCATACGGTATTTTGTACTGGACCCATCAACCGACAACCCAACATGGTAAAGCTCTTCAACAAACCCCTGTTTCACATTGTGTGACCGATCGTATTATCATACGGGTATGTACTGGACCCATCATAGCCTACAACCCAAAACCATGGTCACGGTTCTCAAACCCCTGTTTCACATTGGTGACCGAGGTATAACATACGGTGTACTGGACACCATCAATCCTTCAACCCAACATGGTACGGTTCTCAAACCCTGTTTCACATTTGTGTCCAAACGCCTTATGTATACATCGTGTTTGTACTGGACCCATCAACCTAAACCAACATGGTACTGCTCTCAAACCCATGTTTCACTTGTGACCGATATTACAATACGTTGTACTGGACCCATCAAACCTACAACCCCAACATGTACAGTATCAAAACCCCTGTTTCACATTGTGACCAACGTATACATCCGGTGGTATGGAACCCATCACCTAACAACCCAAACAACAGTACAAGCTCTCAAACCCCTGCTTTCATCACCCCTGTTTCCCACTATGTGACGACGATACATTTACGGTGTACTGGACCCATCAAACCTACAAACCCCAATACATGGTACGCTCTCAAACCCGTTTCAACAATGTGACGATGTTACATACGGTTTGTACTGGAACCCATTAACCTACAACCCCAACAATGTACAGTTCTCAAACCCCACCCCTGTTTCACATGTGACCACGTAATACATACGGTGTACTGGACCATCAACCTATACCCTAAACCCCACATGTCCAACGCTCTCAAACCCTGTTTCACATTGTGACCGACGTATACATACGGTGTACTGGGACCCATAAACCTACAACCAACACCCATGTACAGCTCTCAAAACCCCCTGTTTCACATTGTGACAGAAGGTATACCATAACGGTGCTACCCCTGGACCCATCAACTACAAATAACAGTGTACAGCTCTCAACCCCTGTTTCAAAATTGTGACCGACGTATACATAACGGTGTACCCCTGGACCCATCATCTAAACACCCAAATGGTACACTCTCAAACCCCTGTTTAACATTTGTGACAAACGTATAATACGGTGTACTGGACCCATCAACCTAAAACCCAAACCAATTGGTTTCGGCTCTCAAACCCCTGTTTTTAACATTGTGACCAATGTTTAAATACGGTTGTTACTGGACCCATAAAACTTTCAAACCCAACATGGTCCGGCACTCAAACCCTTTTCAATTTGTGACCGAGGTTTACATACGGTGGAACTGGGGCCCATCAACCTACAACCCAACAATGGTACGGCTCTCAAAACCCTGTTTCCCATTGGTGACCAACGTATAACATACGGTTTTTTGACCTTCAACCCTAATCAACCCAAAACATGGTCGGCTCTAAACCCCTGTTTCACCATTGTGACCTATGTATACATACGGTTGTTACTGGACCCATCAACCTACAAATCCCAACAGGTCAGCTCTCAAACCCCGTTTCCACATTGGTGGGACGACATATAAATTCTGGTGGTTCTGGACCCATCTACCTACAACCCAACAGGTTACAAGCTCTCAAACCCCTGTTTAACAGTGACCAAGTATACATTACGGTGTACTGGACCCAATCAACTACAACCCAAATTGGTACGGTTCTCAAACCCCTGGTTTAACATTGTGAACGATGTATTACATACGGTTGTACTGGACCCAATTAACCTCAAACCCAACTTGGTTACGTTCTCAAACCCCTGTATCACATTGTGACTATGTATAACCCCATTACCGTGTTACTGGACCCATCCATAAACCCAACAAGGTAACAGTCTCAAAACCCCTGTTTCCACATGTGACGAGTTACATACGGGGTACTGGACATCAACCTACAATCCAACAAATGGGTACAGCCTCTCAAACCCCTGTTTCAAATTGTTGCAAACGTATTACCATACGTTGACTGTCCCATCAAACCCTTCAACCCTAAAACCCCAAATTGTACCAAGCTCTCACCCCTGTTTCCACAATGTTTGGGGGCCGACGGATGTATACCAATCGTGTACCCCTGGGACCCTTAACCTAACCAACCAAACATGGTTACAGTTCCCTCAAACCCCTGTTTCACATTGTGGACATGTATACTAGGTGTACGGACCCATCAACCTAACACCCCAACATGTTTACTGTTCCTTTCTACTGTTTCACATTGGACCAACCCGTATAACCCAATACGGGTACTGGGACCCATAAACCTACAACCCAACATGGTACAGCTCTTCAAACCCCTGTTTCACATTTGTGACCCGATGTATACATACGGGTGTACTGGGAACCCATTCACTACCAACCCAACATTGACCAGCTCTCACCCTGGTTTCACAAAATTGTTTGCGATGGTATAACATTACGGTGTAAACCCTGGACATTCAACTACAACCCAAACAACCAGTACAGCTCTCTCTTACCCCTGTTTCTTTTGGTGGACTCCTTTAAATCGTATACATACGGTGTCGGTGGACCATCAAACCTACAACCCCAAACATGGTACAGCTCTCAAAACCCCTGTTTCACATTGTGACCGACGGTATACAATACAGTGGTACTAGACACAAATCTACAACCCAACATGGTACGGCTCTCAAACCCCATTTCAACATTGTGACGGACCCGGTATAAACATAACGGTGGTATGGACCCCATCAAACCTACAAACCCAACAATGTACAGCTCTCACCCTGTCAACAATTTTGAAACCCAAACGTACATACGGTGTACTGGACCCATCAAACCCTACAACCCAACAAAATGTTTCGGACTCTCCCAAACCCCTGTTTCACCAATGGTGAAACCCAACATATACTTACGGTGTACTGGACCCCATCACTAAACCCAACATGGTACGGCTCTCAAAACCCAACCTGTTTCACATGGTTGGACGGATTAATTATACAATTACGGTTTGTACTGGACCCATTCAACCTAAACCCAACCCAATGGTACGGCTTCTCAAACCCCTTTTGTCACATGGTGTCGGATGTTATAAACAAAATACGGTGAACCAGGACCCATCACTTACAAACCCAACCCAAATGGTCGGCTCTCAAACCTGTTTCAACATTGTGACCAAGTATAACATACGGTGTACTGGACCCATCAACCTACAACCCATCATGGTACGGTCCTCAAACCCCTGTTTCACATTGTTGAACGATATATACATAACGGTTGTCTGGACCCCATCCAACCTAACCCAACCCAATACAAGTACAGCTTCTCACCCAGTTTCCACATTGTGACAGACATAATACCATTCCGTGGGGTACTGGACCCCACCAACCTTAACCCAACCCACACAAAGTACAGCCTCTTCACTGGTTTTCACAATGTGACAACCATTTAATACATTAAAACCGTGTTAACTGACAATCAACCTACATCCCTAATTGGTACAGCTCTCCCAAACCCTGTTTCACATTGGCCCGGACGACGTTATTACATTCGGTGTACTGGGACCCAATTAAAACCTACAAAACCCAAAATGGTAACAAAAGCTCTCAAACCCCTGTTTCACATGTGACCAACCCCGTTTATACCATTACGGTGTTTATGGGACCCCATCAACCTAAAACCAAACCCAACCATGGTACAGCCTCAAAACTGTTGGCCCACATGGTGGGAACCCCGAGTATTCATACGGTGTACTGGACCATCAAATTCCCAACCCAACTTTCAAACCCCATTTGTGACCGACGTATACATCGGTGGTTAAACTTGGACCCCATCAACCTACAACCCAACCACAAGTACGCTCTCAAACCCCTGTTTCACATTGTGACCGATGTATACTACGGTGTTACTGGACCCATCAACCCAACAACCCAAGGTACAGCTCTCAAAACCCCTGGTTTCAAATTGTGACCCGAGTATACTACGGTGTGGATCAAAACAAACCTTACAACCCAACATTGTACAGCTCTCCACCCCTGGTTCAACCATGTGTCAAAAAAACGTTTATTAACCCATCGTGTACTGGACCCTTCAACCTCAACCCAACTTGTAAACCCGTTTCTTCCACCTGGTTTCAACTTGTGACCCCAAACGTATACATACGGTGTACTGGACCCATCAAACCCTTTACAAAACCCCAACATTGGTACCCAGCTCTCAAACCATGTTTTCACATTGGTGAAACCCCGAATTGTATTCATACGGGTGTACTGGACCCATCTACCTACAACCCAACATGGTACAGTCTCAAACCCCTGTTTCACAATTGTGGGACGACGTATACATACGGTGTTCTGGACCCTTCAACCTAAACCCAACCCAAGGTAAGGCTCTCAAACCCCTGGTTTCAACATTGTGACCGGACGTATACATTTACGGGTACCCTGGACCAATTCAAACCCCTACAACCCTACACAGTAATGGCCTCTAAAAACCCGGTTTCACAATTGTTTTGAACCGACGTATACATACGGATGGTAACCTGGAACCCATCACCTAAACCCCACCAACACAGGTTCAGGCTTCTCAAACCCCTGTTTCACCATTGTGACCTCGGACGGTAATACAATTCGGTTGTTACTTGGAACCCATCAACTACCCAACCCAACCACAAGGTTACAGCTCTCAAACCCCTTGTTTCCACATTGGTTGGACCAACGTTTATTACCATATCGGTGTACTGGACCATCCAAACCTACAAACCAAACCCACAGTACCAAGCTCTCAAACCCTGTTTCTCAAATTTGGTGACCAACGTATACATACGGTGTACTGGGACCCATCAACCCTACAAACCCAACACAGTACAGCTCTCAAACCCCTGTTTCACATTGTGACCGAATGGTATACCCCATAACCGGTGTAAACCTGGAACCTCACCCAACCCACAAGTACAAAGCTTCCTCAAACCCCTGTTTCCACAACATTGTGACCGACCGTATAACATACGGTTTGTACTTGGACCCAATCAACCCTTACAACCCCAACCACCAGTACCAGGCTCCCTCAACCCCTGGTTTCAAAACCCATTGAGACCCAACGGTATAATAACCGGTTGTAAACCCCTGGACCCATTCCAACCTAAACCCAACACCCAGGTACAGCTCTCAACCCCTTGTTTAACATGTGACCACCGGTTTACATTAAACCGGTTTGCCAACTGGATCCAATTCCAACCCTACAACCCAAACCCCACAGTACCAGCTTCAAGGAACCCATGGTTTCACAAATTTTTGTTTGACCGATGTATTACAATACGGTGTACTGGACCCATTCAACCCAACCCCAACAAGTACAGCTCTCAAACCCCTGTTTCTTACATGGTGACCCGACTTATACCCCATTACCGGTTGTACTGGACCCAGCAAAAACCCTACAAACCCAACATTGGTTACCAGCTCTCCAACCCCTGGTTTCATTGTGACCAACGTATTACATACGGTGTAGCTGGACCCATCAACCTACAACCCAAAACATGGTACAGGCTCTCAAACCCCTGTTTCACATTGTGACCGAACGATATTTTATACGGTGTACTGGACCCATCAAACCTACAACCCACATGTACAGCTCTCAAACCCCTGTTTCACATTGTGACCGACGTGTTATACATTACGGTGTACTGGACCCATCAACCTACAACCCAACTAAGTACAGCTCTCAAACCCCTGTTTCACATTGTGACCCCGACGTATACATAGGTGTACTGGACCCATCAACCTACAACCAACATGGTACAGGCTCTCAAAACCCCTGTTTCACATTGTGACCGAACGTATACATACGGTTTGTACTGGACCCATCAACCTCCTACAACCCAACATGTACAGTACTCTCTCAAACCCCCTGTGTCACATTGTGACCGATGCCCTATACATTAACAGGTGTACTGGACCATTAACACTACAAGACCCCGGACATGTAGTAACAGCTCTCAAACCCCTGTTTCACATGTGACCGACGTATACATACGGTGTACTGGACCCATCAACTCAACACACAGTACAGCCTCTCAAACCCCTGTTTCACATTGTGACGACGTACATACGGTGTACTGGACCTCATCAACTACAACCCAAACATGGTACAGCTCTCAAAACCCCCCCTGTTTCACATTGTGACCAACGTATACATACGGTGTACTGGACCCCACAATCAACCTACAACCCAACATGTACAGCTCTCAAACCCCTGTTTCACATTGTGACCGATTGTATACATACGGTGTACTGGACCCATTCAACCTACAACCCACATGTACAGTCTCTTCAAACCCCTGTTTCACATTGTGACCTAACGTATACATACGGTGTACTGGACCCATCAACCTACATACCCAACATGGTACAGCTCTCAAACCCTGTTTCACATTGTGACCAAACGTCTATACATACGGTGTACTGGACCCATCAACCATCAACCCAACCCACATGGTACAGCTCTCAAACCCTTTTTGACATTGTGACCGATGTATACATTCGGTGTACTGGACCCATCAACTACACATGTACAGCTCTCAAACCCCTGTTTCACATTGTGACGATGTATACATGTACTGGACCCATCAAACCTACAAACCCAACATGTACAAGCTCTCAAACCCCTGTTTCACAATTGTGACCGACGTATACATCACGGTGTACTGGACCCATCAACCTACAACCCAACATTGGTACGGCTCTCAAACCCCTGTTTCACATTGTGACCGATATATACATAACGGTGTATGTCCCATTCCAACCTACAACCCAACATGGTAACGGCTCTCAAACCCCAAATTTCACATTGTGACCGACGTATACATACGGTGTACTGGCCCCCACCCATCAACCTACACCCAACATGGTACAGCTCTCAAACCCCTTGTTTGTTCACATTGGTGACCAACGTATTCCTACGGTGTACTGGACCATCAACCTACAACCCAACATGGTACAGGCTCTCAAACCCCTGTTTCACATTGTGACCGAATATACATACGGTGTACTGGACCCATCAACCTACAACCCAAACATGGTAACAGCTCTCAAACTCCCTGTTTCTTCACTTGTGAACCCGATATATACATACGGTGTAACTGGACCATCAACCTACAACCCAACTCAGGTACAGGCTCTCAAACCCTGTTTCACATTGTGACCGATGTATACATCGGTGTAACAGGACCCATCAACCTACAACCCAACATGGTACGGCTCTCAAACCCCTGTTTCACATTGTGACCAACGTATACATACGGTGTACTGGACCCATCAACCTACAACCCAACATGGTACAGCTCTCAAACCCCTGTTTCACATTGTGACCGATGTATACATACGGTGTACTGGACCCATCAACCTACAACCCAACATGGTACAGCTCTCAAACCCCTGTTTCACATTGTGACCGACGTATACATACGGTGTACTGGACCCATCAACCTACAACCCAACACAGTACAGCTCTCAAACCCCTGTTTCACATTGTGACCAACGTATACATACGGTGTACTGGACCCATCAACCTACAACCCAACATGGTACAGCTCTCAAAACCCCTGTTTTCACATTTGTGACCGACGTATAACATACGGTGTACTGGACCCATTAACTACAACCCAACATGGTACAGGCTCTCAAACCTGTTTTTTCACATTGTGACCGAGTATACATACGGTGTACTGGACCATCAACCTACAACCCAACATGGTACAGCTCTCAAACCCCACCCCTGTTTTCATATTGTGACCAATGTAGTACATACGGGTGTTAACTGGACCCATCAACCTACAACACATGGTACAGGCTCTCAAACCCCTGTTTCACATTGTGACCTGACATATACATTACGGTGTACTGGACCCATCAACAAAATACAACCCACATGTACAAAGCTCTCAATTCCCTGTTTCACATTGTGACCGACGTATATACATACGGTGTACTAAAGAACCCATCTACCTACAAAACCCAATCATGTACAGGCTCTCAAACCATTTCACATTGTGGACCGATGTATACTACGGTGTACTGGACCCATCAACCTACAACCCAAACATGGTACAGCTCTCAAACCCCTGTTTCACATTGTGACCAACGTATAGCTATAACCGGGTGTAAAACCCTGCGGTGGACCCATAATACAAGACCTACACCCACATGGTACAAAACTGCTCTCAAACCCCTGTTTCACATTGTGACCGATGTATACATACGGTGTAACTGGACCATCAACACCCCCTACACCCAATTACATGGTACAGCTCTAAACTAAACCCTGTTTCACATTGTGAACCGACATATACATACGGTGTACTGGACCCATGACAACGTACAACCCACACAGGTCAACCTAGCTCTGGCAAACCCCTGTTTCACATTGTGACCGATATATACATACGGTGTACTGGACCCATTCAAACCTACAACCAACGCTCCAGACATGGTACGAGCTCTCGGGAAACCCCTGTTTTTCACCTTGCAATGACGACTCGACGTATACATACGGTGGTACTGGACCCATCAACTACACCCAACATGGTACAGCTCTCAAACCCCTGTTTCGACATTTGTGACCGAACGTATATATACGGTGTACTGGACCCCAATCAACCTACAACCCAACTGGTACAGCTCTCAAAACACCTCGGTTCCATTGTGACCAACGTACATACGGTGTACTGGACCCATCAACCTACAACCCAACATGGTACAGCCCCTCTAAACCCCTGTTTCACATTGTGACCGACGTATACATACGGTGTACTGGAGCCCCTATCAACTACAACCCGAATTTCACATGTGACCGACGTATACATACTGGTACTGGACCCATTCAACCTACACAACATGGTACAGCTCTAAAAAACAAACCCCGTGTCACATTGTGGACCGACGTACTACAGTACTACGGTGTACTGGGACCCATCAACCTACAACCCAACAGGTACGCTAAACTGTTCACATTCCCCTACAGTTTCACATTGTGACCGACTGACCCTACATACTGTGTACTAGGACCCATCAAACTACAACCCAACAATGGTACAGTCTCAAACCCTGTTTATCACATTGTGACGTGATGGTATACATACGGTGTACTGGACCCATCAACCTACAACCCAACATGGTACAGCTCTCAAACCCCTGTTTCACATTGTGACCGACGTATACATACGGTGTACTGGACCCATCAACCTACAACCCAACATGGTACAGCTCTCAAACCCCTGTTTCACATTGTGACCGATATATACATACGGTGTACTGGACCCATCAACCTACAACCCAACATGGTACAGGCTCTCAAACCCCTGTTTCACATTGTGACCGATATATACATACGGTGTACTGGACCCATCAACCTACAACCCAACATGGTACAGCTCTCAAACCCCTGTTTCACATTGTGACCGACGTATACATACGGTGTACTGGACCCATCAACCTACAACCCAACATGGTACAGCTCTCAAACCCCTGTTTCACATTGTGACCAGTATACAAATACGGTGTACAATGGACCCCATCCAACCTACAACCCAACATGGTACGGCTCTCAAACCCCTGTTTCACATGGTACCCGTTGTATACATACGGTGTACTGGACCCATCAACCTACAACCCAACATGGTACGGCTCTCAAACCCCTGTTTCACATTGTGACCGATGTATACATACGGTGTACTGGACCCATCAACCTACAACCCAACATGGTACGGCTCTCAAACCCCTGTTTCACATTGCGACCGATATATACATACGGTGTACATGACCCATCAACCTACAACCCAACACAGTACAGCTCTCAAACCCTTGTTTCACATTGTGACCAACGTATACATACGGTGTACTGGACCC
Organism: Conchocele bisecta; assembly: GCA_029237695.1. Classification (NCBI taxonomy): domain Eukaryota; kingdom Metazoa; phylum Mollusca; class Bivalvia; order Lucinida; family Thyasiridae; genus Conchocele; species Conchocele bisecta. The sequence goes on along the minus strand of CM055265.1, from coordinate 46,752,133 downwards.
ATCAACCTACAACCCAACACAGTACAGCTCTCAAACCCCTGTTTCACATTGTGACCGACGTATACATACGGTGTACTGGACCCATCAACCCAACACAGTACAGCTCTCAAACCCCTGTTTCACATTGTGACCGACGTATACATACGGTGTACTGGACCCATCAACCTACAACCCAACATGGTACGGTTCTCAAACCCATTTCACATTGCGACCGACGTATACATACGGTGTACAGGACCCATCAACCTACAACCCAACACAGTACAGCTCTCAAACCCCTGTTTCACATTGTGACCAACGTATATATACGGTGTACTGGACCCATCAACCCAACACAGTACAGCTCTCAAACCCCTGTTTCACATTGTGACCGACGTATACATACGGTGTACTGGACCCATCAACCCAACACAGTACAGCTCTCAAACCCCTGTTTCACATTGTGACCGACGTATACATACGGTGTACTGGACCCATCAACCTACAACCCAACATGGTACGGTTCTCAAACCCATTTCACATTGCGACCGACGTATACATACGGTGTACAGGACCCATCAACCTACAACCCAACACAGTACAGCTCTCAAACCCCTGTTTCACATTGTGACCAACGTATATATACGGTGTACTGGACCCATCAACCTAACACAGTACAGCTCTCAAACCCCTGTTTCACATTGTGACCGACGTATACATACGGTGTACTGGACCCATCAACCTACAACCCAACATGGTACAGCTCTCAAACCCCTGTTTCACATTGCGACCGATATATACATACGGTGTACTGGACCCATCAACCTACAACCCAACACAGTACAGCTCTCAAACCCCTGTTTCACATTGTGACCGACGTATACATACGGTGTACTGGACCCATCAACCTACAACCCAACATGGTACGGCTCTCAAACCCCTGTTTCACATTGCGACCGATGTATACATACGGTGTACTGGACCCATCAACCTACAACCCAACATGGTACGGCTCTCAAACCCCTGTTTCACATTGTGACCGACGTATACATACGGTGTACTGGACCCATCAACCTACAACCCAACATGGTACGGTTCTCAAACCCATTTCACATTGTGACCGACGTATACATACGGTGTACTGGGTTCATCTTGTCAACGCCGTATTTGCTGCCGGCGGCCCCTGTGATCAGCTGGACGGGGGCGGCGGGGTTGGTGTAGTTGGTTGAGAGGACCACGCCCTTATACATCGGCCACAGCCGCTCGTACGAGTGTTCATGCGCCTGCAGCACCACGTCTACACCGTTGTCGTAGAACAGGCTCTCAAACCTACAATGCAACATGATACAGGCTCTCAAACCTACAACCAACATGATACAGGCTCTCAGACCTACAATGCAACATGATTCAGGCTCTCGAACCTACAACCAACATGATACAGGCTCTCAAACCTACAATGCAACATGATACAGGCTCTCAAACCTACAATGCAACATGATTCAGGCTCTCAAACCTGCAATGCGACATGATCCAGGCTCTCAAACCTGCAACGCAACATGATTCAGGCTCTCAAACCTACAATGCAACACAATAGAGGCTCTCAAACCTACAATGCAACATGATACAGGCTCTCAAACCTACAATGCAACATGATCCAGGCTCTCAAACCTACAATGCAACTTGATCCAGCTCTCAAACCTACAAACCAACATGATACAGGCTCTCAAACCTACAATGCAACATGATCCAGGCTCTCAAACCTACAATGCAACATGATCCAGGCTCTCAAACCTACAACCAACATGATACAGGCTCTCAAACCTACAATGCAACATGATCCAGGCTCTCAAACCTACAATGCAACATGATACAGGCTCTCAAACCTACAATGCAACATGATCCAGGCTCTCAAACCTACGACCAACATGATACAGGCTCTCAAACCTACAATGCAACATGATACAGGCTCTCAAACGTACATTGCAACATGTGACAGGCTCTCAAACCTACAATGCAACATGATACAGGCTCTCAAACCTACAATGCAACATGATACAGGCTCTCAAACCTACAATGCAACATGTGACAGGCTCTCAAACCTACAATGCAACATGATACAGGCTCTCAAACCTACAATGCAACATGATCCAGGCTCTCAAACCTACGACCAACATGATACAGGCTCTCAAAACTACAATGCAACATGATCCAGGCTCTCAAACCTATAACGCAAGAATATGATACACTGATACACGTTTTGATTGATATTATGTCCATTTAACAAAATGTATGTCAAATTCTGCACTGGAAAGCGAATACCAAGCAAGGCTTTGAACTAGGCATAGTCAATTATAATACGACATTCGCAACTTTTGATTTGTCAGCTTGACACGCTACATGAGCCCATTTTGTCTGTCAAGCCCTTCAACATGGCTCAAATCAAAATGGTGGTGGGTCGAGGCAAGTAAAAAGAATGGAAATTAACTCTGAAAGCTACCTGGAAACTGATACAAGTCAGATTTTGAAAACTGGTACAGAAATTGCCAAAATATTAGGTTCACTTCGGATTCTTACTGTTTACGAGCTGAGCCGGATAACTTGATATCAAAACACACTAGCCTGATATTCTCTGTACACATACCCGGCGCGTACGAGCGAGTCCTCTTTGGTGCAGTCATCGCTGTCATTGTTGGAGCAGTAGAGGGGTCGGTGTCCGAAGGCAATGATCCAGGGACAGCGTTGTCGGTTCGTGTTCGCTGCGTCCAGGTCCGCTTGGATCCACGACTTCTGGCTCTGCACGTACTTCCCGCCTGACGTGAAGAACACCTCAGTCGAGTAACTGCAATTAATCAGGTAACAAGCTTTGTATACGTAACCGGAACACGGGAACCTCTCTTTATCAGGGAACAAGCTTTTTATTGGCCGAATACGTACACAGAAGACTGGAACCTCTCTTTATCAGCGAACAAGCTTTGTATCGGCCGAATATGTACACAGAACACGGGAACCTCTCTTTATCAGGGAACAAGCTTTGTATTGGCCGAATACGTACACAGAACACAGGAACCTCTCTTTATCAGGGAACAAGCTTTGTATTGGCCGAATACGTACACAGAATACGGGAACCTCTTCATCAGGGAACAAGCTTTGTATTGGCCGAATACATACACAGAACACAGGAACCTCTCTTTATCAGGGAACAAGCTTTGTATTGGCCGAATACGTACACAGAACACAGGAACCTCTCTTTATCAGGGAACAAAGCTTGTTCCATGATAAAGAGAGGTTCTCGTGTTCTGTGTACGTATTCGTCCAATACCAAGCTTGTTCCCTGATAAAGAGAGGTTCCTATGTTCTGTGTACGTATTCGGCCAATACAAAGCTTGTTCCCTGATAAAGAGAGGTTCCTATGTTCTGTGTACATATTCGGCCAATACAAAGATGAAAATATAGATGACGCTAAACACCCATGTGAAGTTTCAAGGTAATGGGCAAAGCAGTTGCAGAGATATAGTATAACGAAAAACTTTAACCAAAAAACTTAACCAAAAACTTCAAAGTAATTTGACCTTGACATTGGGCACAGGGGCCGCACGGGAGGGGGTAGAATGAAAATATAGATGATGATAAACACCCATGTGAAGTTTCAAGGTAATGGGCAAAGCAGTTGCAGAGATATAGTATAACGAAAAACTTTAACCAAAAAACTTAACCAAAAAAGTTAACCAAAAACTTTAACCAAAAAAACTTAACCAAAAAACTTAACCAAAAACTTTAACCAAAAAACTTAACCAAAAACTTCAAAGTAATTTGACCTTGACATTGGGTACAGGGGCCGCACGGAAGGGGTGTAGAATGAAAATATAGATGATGATAAACACCCATGTGAAGGTTCAAGGTAATGGGCAAAGCAGTTGCAGAGATATAGTATAACGAAAAATTTTAAGCAAACAACTTAAGCAAAAACTTTAACCAAAGAACTTAACCAAAAAATTTAACCAAAAAACTTAACCAAACAACTTAACCAAAAACTTTAACCACACACACACACGTACGTACGTACGTACGTACGTACGCCAAAGTGCCGACTATATCGCGCTTTCCGCAAGCGGGCGCGACAAAAACCTTAACGAAGGGAAATTAAGTAAGTAATTCAAGGTTAAATGTAGGTCAATGTCAGATATAGGTCAGGGATTATTGATGTAGATCACTAGGAGATGAAGTTTTGCAAGTATGGTTGCTGTAGACCCAGGAATATTCCATATACAAGCTTGACTAAAAACCTTAACCAAGGGGAAATAAGAAAGTAATACAATATAGGTAAGGGATTATTGATGTACATCACTAGGAGATGAAGTTGTCCAAGTATGGTTGGTGTAGAGCCAGGAGTATTGCATCTACAAGCTTGACTAAAAACCTTAACCAAAGAGAATTAAGTAAGTAATTCAAGAGGAAATGTAGGTCAAGGTCAAATATAGATCAGGGGTTATTGATGTACATCGCTATGAGAAAAGGTTGTCCAAGTATGGTGTTAGTATGCACAATAGTATTCCATGTACAAGCTTGACTAAAAACCTTAACCAAGGGGAATTAACTAAGTAATTCAAAGTTAAATGTAGGTCAAGGTCAAATATAGGTCAGTGGTTGTTGATGTATATCACTAGGAGATGAAGTTGTTCAAGTATGGTGGGTGTAGGACCAGGAGTATTCCATATACAAGCTTGACTAAAAACCTTAACCAAGGGGAATTAAGTAAGTAATTCAAGAGGAAATGTAGGTGAAGGTCAAATATAGATCAGGGGTTATTGATGTACATCACTAGGAGATGAAGTTGTCTAAGTATGGTGGGTGTAGGGCCAGTAGCATTCCATATACAAGCTTGACTAAAAACCTTAACCAAGGCGTGACGTGACGGTGACGCCGACGCCGGGGTCACAACATAAGCTCTACTTATTCTTCGAATAGTCGAGCTAAAAAGTAATAAAGTTATCCTTAAATTGAAAATTTCTCCCTCAAAGTGTACTTAGCAAGATAGGTATACTTTGCAATTTTAGTGAAATAGGCTACTGATGGTACATATGCACATGCCTTTTCTGGGAATACATTGTCACAAAGGAATTGGGACCAGTTTATACATTGATTTATCAAAGATAGGAAGCAATTAGCAGAAATACATGTAGCAAATTAACTCTGATGTATTGGTGACAAATACATGTACACATAACAGATATACAGAAGATACACGGTTCCATGAGCTACTTTTAAATTTCAATGTCATGCTACATGGCAAGTTTAAAAATAATTGTTTTCATATTGCAGGTGAGTTTCTCACATTTTGATTGGTGAGCTTGACCGGCAACATAAAGCCATGTATCTATGGTCTAGAGAAAAAAAAAGAATTTGTGGTATGACAAATATACAATATTTATCAGATTTACAAATATCTTGAGGGAGTTACGATCTGTATTTTAAAATTGATACTAGTAGTTGATTGGATTGATTTATGAATTGAATGAATGGCAGAGCTCCAGATAAGATGCGTATTTACTTAAATATCCAATTAAAATAGCCAAAAACCCAATTGAAATCAGAAGTATATATATAGCGAGTATCAAAAAGCAATAAAAAGTTTGTGGTACCTTTATCATGCTGCATAAAACAATAAACAGACCACAGATATAGCGTATTTTTCTTATTTTCCATGAAAACACATCTTGGTATTACATGTTTTCATTTTGAAGCAAAATATTCAATAATTGATGGCTGTTGATGTGCGAACAGTAGTGTGATTTTATGTTACCCAATTAAAATACCCAATTGCTTAAGAAATGATGGAGTGACAATACTCAATTACCAATTCCTTATCTGGAGCCCTGGCTGTATATCTGTTCAACAACATTCAAATGTGGCTGTGACTGGATAAATGGGGCTTATGGGTATTGTGACGCCCCAGATGAGTGTGCACATCCACAAGGTCTGATCAGGCCCTAAACTGTTTGCCCTTCAGTCAGTAAATCACATGTTCTTCATCTAACAAACAGTATATATCCATATCTGATTGCAGGAATGTGCTAGGTGATCAGTCTAGACCGACTAGATGCCGATTTCACCAAAATTGCAAACTTATCTTGCTAAGTATACTTTGAGGGAGAAATTTTCAATTTAAGGCCAAAAAAAAAAAAAGAGTTGTGTTTCCAGTAATGGGTCCCAAAATATGCTGGGTCGGTCGTTTTTTTTTGTTTTTTTTTTCTTCTTTTTTTTTTTTTTTAATATGTATGTCCCTCCATGCCTGTATACATCATGTTTTTGTGACAGATGATTCTAATTCTGTTTAATGTTGTAGATACTCGCGGCTTGTCACGGAAAGGAGCATCTTTGCCCCTTTCCGGTGGCCACAAGCGGCGAATTTCGTCGAGACGACTCGAAAATCGGCCATTTCGGCCTGTTGTTGTTGTTGTTGTTTTTGTATGTCGAAACTTCAGCCGCTGACTTTTTCGGCGCTACCTTAGCGATAAAAACCGATTAATCCGAATGATGGTATAGTTTATAAAACACGACGAATTTCATGGGACAAAATATACCGGAATCTGCGAATTTTGTAAGAAAAAAATTTACGGTCGGCACTATTTCACTGCGGTCGGTCGGGTTACCGGAAACAGACATTTATTTTTTTTTGGCCTAACAATTAATTTATTATTTTTTATTATATTGAATTTATTACATTATCACAGCCATTTTGGCTGTGATAATGTAATACAATTCAGTATAATAATTCTGCATACTTTTAATCATCAAATATACATGTATGCAGGCAGTCGTTAGTTCTATATGAAATAATGCATTTCGGAAAAATAAATTATTTCTCCCTCAAAGTATACTTAGCTAGATAAGTACGCTTAGCAATTTTGGTGAAATCGGCTACAGAAATGCCATAAGCTAAATTTCTCCAGTCAATACGACATACACAAGATGGGCACGGGCACAGTGAATAGTTGAATACACCCTATATGAGACACGCTATGTGATTTTGTACATGTGCAATTTTTCATGAAATATATTTACAGAAACTGTGATATTTTCTGTAAATGAGATTGAAAGTTGATGACATTTTCATAGCAAATGCTGTATTACTGTGAAAATTTTGTCAACTTTCGACCTCATTTACGGGTAATATTGTAAATTTTGTAAATATTTTTCATGAGCAGGCCTTCACAAATTCTTTTCCACTCGTCCAGATTGGAATTCAACTAAACAAACCCTATATATTTTGACTCTGTATTATTCCTTCAAATTAGCACTTATCCAGATCCAAAATTCATTCACAAATACGAGCGGAATGGAATGGAATGGAATGGTGCTTAACTCTTTGCATGCTAGCGGTGACAATATCCGCCAAACTAATTAGGAGTATAATTATGTTTTATTTCTCTCTGTAAATATGTCTTGAAATTTCATTAGAATTGAGTCCTCAGGACTCAATTCTAATGAAATTACAAGACATATTCATGAAATTTACGGGGAGAAATACAAGAAAATATGATGAATTTTTGTCCGCAAGTTTTGAACTATTTATAGCCCACAAGATTCCCAGCATGCAAAGAGTTAATGGCCCATCAACATAAAAGAGTATCATTTAGGGCCAACCAATACGAGCGGTCAAGTGAATTTGTCGAGGCCTGACGAGATACGAGATATTGCACATGTTCTTATGTACCAAATCACATGGCATGTCTCATATATGGACATGAAACTGTTGGCCGTACCTGATGAAATGTACGGGGCCAATGTCAATGCTGTACCACATCTTGCCAAGGGGTGTCGGCCAATCGGAGTTGGGCATGGAGAACCGGTATCGATAGTGGTTGAACGACTCTCCCTCGATTTCTGCAAACAATATATCGGGCCGGCTCACATGTTATCTAACTGATCACATCTCTCTGTATTGTCAAGTATTCATGCCTCGAGAAATTCTTCATTTTCCATTCGCCCAGATTGGATATCAACTCATACATTAGCATATGTTTTAACCCTTACACCGCTATCTATTTTACATTTTTATCATCAAAAACATGCTTTGACAGCACTTTAGAATAGAATAATTTACAACATGCTTTGACAGCACTTCAGAATCATTTCCATTGGAAATGATTCTGAAGTGCTGTCAAACCATGTTTTTATTGAGGAATAAGGCAAGATATAACAGCAACAGCAGACGACAATTGTTGTGTGTAGCGGTTTAAGGGTTAAAATAAGTTCACACAAATGTTCCACACAACAAGGCGATGTTAGATTTTGACAATTGGTCCACAAATTCTAAAATTATTTAAAACATTTTTTTAGCACCCATGATAAAATCCCAAAGAGAAATGAAGTGCTGTCTTGAAAAATAAGGCAAGATATAAAGGCAACAGCAGACGATAATTGTTGTGAATAGCGGTCTAAGGGTTAATGTTTATGCCACACTTTCTCTTCAAATTACCATTAGTCCAGATCGAAACTTCACTCGCCAACACGAGCAGATGAGTGGATTGGTTGAGGCCCGACATTGATTTCAATAATTAGACATATTTGTTTTTGTATTTGATGATGCGTCTGTATTCATACAATACTCAGAAGTTTTATACGAAATGCAGATATCACCCGAGATGCAGTTTCTAAGTTTAACCTTGAAATGCTGAATTTAAATTGTTTTCGTTTGCTGTTTCTTTTTTTATTTTCGACTTTTCTCAACGGAAACCCGTTTTGACAGCCGATGGAGACAATTCTTATGTGCTGCCAAAATATGTTAAATATTAAAAACAGCAGATGACAATATCTGGTTCCCGCCTTTTACGGGTTAAGTCATTTTATCCCGTCAACACAGTGCGTATATGCCGTGAAACACGGTGCCGTGAAACATTTTTGATATCCAGTCAATACTATTTTTGCATTTTAAAGCCATTTGTAGGTGTTGACGGGATAAATAGAATAGTAGGTTAGTGCCGTGAATGGGAAAAAATATCTGGCGCGGCACGGAAACGGGATGTGCTCGGCAGAGCCTCGCCCATCCCGTTTCCTGAGCCTTGCCAGATATTTTTTCCCATTCACGGCACTAACCTACTATTCTCTATCTATCTCATCATATTCAACAAGTCTGCATTGGCAACTATGTTTGGCGGTGACTGGAGAAATGGGGCTTATGACTTTTGTGACCAGTGTCGATACAGATCAGTCTGTGCATCCACACAGTCTGATCAAGATCTGCACTGTTCACCATTACATCAATGAAAAACCTTGAAAAACTTGTCATGCTTCTAACAAGCAATATAGATCGTTATCAGGCTACAGGAGTGCATTGATCAGGAGTTACATTGGTCATAAATCCCCATTTCTCTAGTTACAGACACATGATGTACATATTTCTTGTTCTCTTGTTGTTTTAGTGCATGTATGCACAGGTACAGACAAGCACGTACAGTAAAATCTCTCTAAGCCGGACACCATCAAAACCTTTGGGTGCTTAACCATTAAAATGCTGAATTAGATTTTGTCATCTGCTTTTTTATGTTTTATTTTCCATTTTTTCTCATCAAAAACATACGTTTGCAGCCATTTCCAATAAAAATGATTCTAAAGTGCTGTCAAACCATGTTTGTTCAAAAAGAATACAAAATATGAAACAACAACAGATGACAATTGTCGGATCCCACCTTTTAAGGGTTAATTTTGACGGAATTCCTCATAATTTATCTCTGCTGATAATCTCTGTTCATGATTGCAAAGCACATAAAATCGTCTTGCAGTGCTCATAAGCTTGAATGACAGCATTACCATTGGACACCTCTAAATTGGGCACCTTGTGGGAGGTCTCGAGGATGTCCAGTTAAGAGAGGTTCCTGTGTATATTTACCATGATTTCCCGGGGCAGTCATGTACGGCACATGTGCCGCGATCTGTTCTATCTGTCGCATAAACACATCTCCAACCTGCAGGAAGAACAACATAGATAGATAATACCAGGCTAGTAACTTTTGATATCAAGTTTATCAGGCAAGGCTAGGAAATATGTGTAATTCCTCGGCTTACCTACCATTTCGGGATCCGGACCTGATAAATTTGAGATCAAAAGATACTAGTCTCGTATTTTACTTATCAGGCAACATATTGTATGCTAGCCGATATTCAAATATCACATGGTTTTCATTGGTAACAATGTGAATCTGTTTACGTTGCATCTTTACACAGACATTAGTCGATAATGTTAGGTGGCACCATTCAACCAATGAAACGTCAATTTTCAATTTGTTGTAACCCGTCTACTTGTATCTAGTCAATGTTGGATACAACAATTTATTATCAGTCACTGTGTAATTGGTCAGTTACCTGTAGCCGATTTCACCAACATTGCAAAGTATACTTTTCTAGCAAAGTATACTTTGAGGGAGAAATTTTCATTTTAGGATAAATTTATTAATTTTTATTATTCTGAATTTATTACATTATCACAGCCAATTTGGCTGTGATAATGTAATAAATTCAGTATAATAATTCTGCATACTTTTAATCATCAAATATATATAGTTCTATATGAAATAACGCATTTCGGAAAAAATAAATGATTACTCCCTCAAAGTATACTTTGCTAGAAAAGTATACTTTGCAATGTTGGTGAAATCGGCTACAGTTACCTGATAAAACATAGACATAGCGGAATCAGTAGCTGAAATAATACAATTTGGGCACCATTGGTTCTGTGTAAGCCCTAGGGTGGGGGCACTAAACATAGTGTGGCCCAATAGTTAGTTATCTTCACACAAGTAGTGTGGAATTAACCCTTCGACTGTGGGAAACGTAAATTGTCGTCGACTGTCTGTTTATGTGGATTTGGCACAGGGCGGTAGAGGACCATTAGAGCAATGTGTATATGAAATATGAAGCAGATCGGTCGAAGGATGAAGAAATTATGAGACATTCACCCGAGCGTTAAAGTTTTGTGACGGACGGACGGGACGGACGGACAAGGGTAACACTAAATGCCCCCCTCCACTATCGTGGTGGGGCATAATACATGTGCTTCAATCAATACCACATGTGTACATGTATAAAATAAGTTATTACACTATATACACCGTTATAAGTTCAATATACCGTAAAAATCCTAAATATTCGGACACAACTGATTCAGGGAAACACATTAATATAATTTATGTGTCATTCTCACAGTAAGGAAATGTCCAAATGTTTACGATTGGTATGTTGTACTTGTTTATCACAATAACAATGTAATTGGGATACAATTTGTTTAAACAAATGGTGTCCCAATATTTAGGGTTATTATGGTAACAAATTTACATTTTATACAAGGTATCTCATCAATAAATGTATCCATCAGCCCAGAGGCATGCCACGGTGAATAAATATGCAGTATTGATAAACTCCTCATATTAAACACTTTATTGTGGACAACAAAGGATGTCATCTTATTATTTAAATCTATCCTACTGTGCTGGGAAAGCAAGGCAAATTGGGAAAAAGCAGGCAAAAAAAAAAAGGCTACAAAAAAATAATGTTTAGATTCTCATCCAAATTTTGGGGACAAATGGGGCGGGTGGGACACTTTCATTTTTTATTTTCAGGCAATACTAAAACGAGGTGTTGAACGGCAAGGCGCAGTTGCGTGCAATAGTGTTTTGTAATAACATGTTCATATTGAAGTATTGCTAATCTCGAGGGGACGGGTTCCGGGGTTGCTGTATTGCGCTACGTAAAGCACTCAGATAAAAAGCTGTGGGAGCGGTATAATACGCGGGCCGCATCATTCTCGTAAATTTTACCAAATGTTTTTAAATTTAAAAACTAATTTTTATTTTTTTTTTAAATAAAAAACCCGTGGGCGGGCCGTTTTATTAGGGGCGGGCGGGAATGAGAATCTAAACATTAATTTTTTGTAGCCTAAGCCAAACAAATTACGGAGTGCTTTAACCTTTTCAACCTCAAGTAACTGGAATGGACTGTGATATGTTAATTTTGCGACAAATCCAAATGTCACAAACGATTTTCAGACTAGTCCATTTATAAAAAAGGGCTTGTTTTTCTTTAAAAAAATGAACATTTCTTTCAAAAAGTGCAGATTCTGACGAGACAGGCTTGAAAGGCTCATCTGGATCTACACTCTTTGCAAACACTGCTATAGAGGTCTGTAGTGTTAAAAGAATTAAACTATTCTTTCAGGTTAACTCTTTGCATGCTGGGAAATTTGTAGTCTATAAATAGTTCAACAAGAGTGTCGTAAGTCACAAAATACACCCGTCGAATATTGGCCAGACAGCGAAGATGCAGAAATGTGAAGCTGTTACCAAGGCAAGAAACCGTAATGTGAATTTGAAAATCTATAGCATTATTTCTTCCTCTTGTTGTCATAAACTGGTATACTAATTTAGGTAGAGATGTGTAAGTAGAAACTATATAGAATTGCATACAACAAATGTAGAAAAAATGGCTAAGTTAAAAGGTCTATATTTTTGCACATCTTTAATATGTGTAGAAGATGTGTGCATAGTTACAGATCGATCGGCTGAAAGGTTTCAGAGGAGTAGTGTACACAAACTCTGCAGTCTTTCTGTCCGCAACCAGCCCGCCACCCGCCGTGCGATAAAATATCATACTGGACGACAATTCATTTGTATTTATTTTTATTTCTCCCTAATAATATCATGAATGTCTTGGAATTTCATTAGACTCAATTCCAATGAAATTCCAAGACATATTTACACAGAGAAATAAAAAAACATACTCATAATTTGTTGTATGTTATTTTCCTTTTTGTCATTCAGTAATTTATTATAGGAATGAATGGCCTTTTTGGAGTTTATATCCCCGATAAATTCAACAAAAAGGCCATCCATTCCTTATAATTCCAGCATTTGAAATAAATTCATCAAGAAAATGTGTTTATTTTCCGTTTTCTTAAGAATTATTTTAACTGCGCCTCACGGTTACGGAAAGTAGTTCGGCGTGGGAGTTTACTGGGATATAAATTTTGGACAGAGACTTGCTACGGGCCAATCAAATGTTAGGGAATTGTGTAAATATTTTTGTGCTGGAATTATTTGTCAATACTTTACAGAACACAAATACAATTACATGTATATAAGAACATGGCATGGCATGAGAAATTTGTATAGTGCATATACAACAAAAACAATATATTCAGCATGTGTGGCCGCGATTGCAGGAAAAGGGTTTATGGGACTCAAAAAGGATCTTAATGGATGTTATTTTCACCGCTAGCATGCAAAGAGTTAACGTCATTTACTTCCATGAAAACAAAAACCCAAAATTTCACCAAGTCAAGCAAACTAAGTGTCACTATATCACATCCCTTTGCCACATAGGAGTACAAAATTAATACTGACATTTGCGTGGAAATGATTAAACGATAATTTGTTATTTACAAGAATGACTAATGAATGTGGTGCACTAGGCCATAAAAAAGCACTTAGGTTCTCATATTTTGTTTTGTTTCAGATGTTCATCTCTGATTGTTTTCAAGTTGCCAGATGCGTATACAATGTATGTTCTAACAAGAGTGCCGCAAGTCACAAAATACGCCTGTCGAATATGGGCCAGACAGCGAAGATGCAGAAATGTGAAGCTGTCACCAAGGCAAGAAACATTAATGAGAATTTGAAAGTCTATAGCATTATTTCTACACAAACTCTGTACCGTATATAGAATTGCATAGAAAAATGTAGAAAAAATGACTAAGTTAAAAAGGTGATATTTTTGTTAAAAAATATTTTTTCCGCATAAAAACACCAAGGTGCACATCTGCAATATGTGTAGAAGACGTGTGTATAGTTTCAGATCGATCGACTGAACGGTTTTTCGGAGGTGTTGTGTCACGAACTATGCGCTTTTTCTTCAGCCGCCCGCCCGCCGTGCGGTTACAAATAATACGTACGTTTTTTTTAAAAACGGTCGTATCAAAAAATGGCTAAGATTAAAAAAGGCGATATTTTTGTTAAAAAATAAAAAATGTTTTTTCGGCATAAAAACACCAAGGTGCACATCTGCAATATGTGTAGAAGACGTGTGTATAGTTTCAGATCGATCGACTGAACAGTTTCGGAGGAGTTGTGTACACGAACTATGCGCTTTTTCTTCAGCCGCCCGCCCGCCCGCCCTCCCGCCGTGCGGTAAAACATAATACGTACCGTTTTTTAAAAACGGTCGTATAAAAAGTTAATACATTGTATAACCTCTTTAGACGTGAAAAATCACGAGATTTTTGTCAGACATGATTGGATTTAACATAGGTTTGCATGGTAGTGTTTTTTATAGTATTTACAGTACAATTTTATTATAGGAATGAATGGCCTTTTTGTGGAATTTATCGGGGTATAAACTTGGAAAAGTCGCGGGAATACTGGACGAAGGCCAGAAGGCCTCGTCCAGTATTCCCGAGACTTTTCCAAGTTTTTTTATCTCCGATAAATTTTCACAAAAGGCCATTCATTCCTTATATTGTTCCAGCATTTGAAATAAATTCATCAAGAAAATGTGTTTATTTTCCGTTTTTTTTAAGAATTATTTTTAACTGCGCCAAACGGTTATGGAAAGTAGTTCGGCATGGGGAGTTTACTGGGTATAAATTTTGGACAGAGAGCTTGCTACGAGCCAATCAAATGTTAGGGAATTAGTAAATATTTTTGTGCTGGAATTATGACTCCATAAACAATACAAGCAAACAACGAGGCTTAAAGCCACGAAGGCCAGGTGGTTTTTTCCCAAGCATAGACATTTGGATAAAACATAATTATACCCACTTTTTGTAGACTTGATGGCCGTGGCCTACATGTCGCGCCTTGGGGCGAGGCATGGACACTAAAAAAATAGTTATAGTAGATGGAAAAAAAACTTTAACGAAAAAACTTTAACCGGACACACGGGACGTTAACGTATCGGACGGACGGACGTATGCCAAAATGCCGACGATATTCGCGCTTTCTGCAAGCGGGTGCGACAATGATGATTAAACACCCATGTGAAGTATCAGGTAATGGGTGAAGCAGTTGCAGAGATATAGTACACAAAAAAAAACTTTAACAAAAAAAATTCAAAGTAATTTGACCTGACATTGGCACAGGGGCCGCACGGTTGGGGGGTAGAATGAAAAATATGGATGATGATAAACACCCATGTGAAGTTTCAAGGTAATAAGGGCGAAGCAGTTGCAGAGACATAGTATAACAAAAAACTTTTAACCAAAAAACTTGTAACCAGACGTACATTAAAAAGTTAACGTTGAAAATGGCTAAGTCAATTACGTAGAAATAATAGGTGAAGGTAAAAAAAATGGTCACATGTTGGATAGTTTTATGTGGTAGGCACCCCTTGGTTATGAAGCTGTGAAAGTTTGGTGGTCCTAGGTGGTACAGTAGCAAAAAAATGGACTCAAACTTAACATTGTAAACGCGAAAACTTAACATTGAAAATGGCTAAGTCGACTGCGCGGAAAAAATGGGTGAAGTTAAAAAAAAAGTAACGTGTTGGATAGTAATATGTGGTGGGCACCCCTTGATTATGAAGCTGTGAAAGTTTGGTGGTCCTAGGTGGTACAGTAACAAAGAAATGGACTCAAACACGAAAACTTAACATTGTAAACGTGAAAACTTAACATTGAAAATGGCTAAGTCGACTGCGCAGAAAAAATGGGTCAAGTTAAAAAACAAGAAACGAGGCAAAGCCACGAAGGCCAGGTTTTTTCCAAGCATAGACACTTGGATAACATAATTATACCCACTTTTTGTAGACTAGATGGCCGTGGCCTGCATGTCGCGCCTTGGGGCGAGGCATGGACACTAAAAAAAAAAATAGATATAGTAGATGGAAAAACTTTAACCAAAAAACTTTAACCGGACACACGGACGAACTGACGGACGTATACCAAAATGCCGACGATATCGCGCTTTCCGCAAGCAGGTGTGACAATGATGATAAACACCCATGTGAAGTATCAAGGTATTGGGTGAAGCAGTTGCAGAGATATAGTACACGAAAAAACTTTAACAAAAAAATTTAAAGTAATTTGAACTTGACATAGGGCACAGGATCGCGCTTTCCGCAAGCAGTGCGAACAATGATGATAAACACCCATGTGAAGTATGAAGGTATTGGGTGAAGAGTTGCAGAGATATAGTACACGAAAAAACTTTAAAAAAAAAATTCAAAAGTAATTTGACCTTGACATTGGGCACAGGATCGCGCTTTCCGCAAGCAGGTGCAACAATGATGATAAACACCCATGTGAAGTATGAAGGTATTGGGTGAAGCAGTTGCAGAGATATAGTACACGAAAAAAACTTTAACAAAAAAAACTTCAAAGTAATTTGACCTTGACATTGGGCACAGGATCGCGCTTTCCGCAAGCAGGTGCGACAATGATGATAAACACCCCATGTGAAGTATCAAGGTATTGGGTGAAGCAGTTGCAGAGACATAGTACACAAAAAAAACTTTAACAAAAAAATTCAAAGTAATTTGACCTTGACATTGGGCACAGGATTCGGCTTTCCGCAAGCAGGTGCGACAAATGATCGATAAACACCCATGTGAAGTATCAAGGTATTGGGTGAAGCAGTTGCAGGAAATATAGTACACGAAAAAACTTTAACAAAAAAATTCAAAGTAATTTGACTTGACATTGGGGGCACAGGGATCGCGTTTCCGCAAGCAGGTGCGACAAAATGATGATAAACACCCATGGAAATATCAAGGTATTTGGGTGAAGCGTTGCAGAAATATAGAATCACGAAAAAAACTTTAACAAAAAAATTCAAAGTAATTTGACCTGACATTGCCACAGGAACGCGTTCCGCAAGCAGGTGCGACAAGAATATAAACACCCATGTTGAGTAACAAGGTATTGGGTGAAGCGTTGCAGAGATATAGGACAAAACAAAAAAACTTTAACAAAAAAAATTCAAAGTAATTTGACCTTGACATTGGGCACAGGATCGCCGCTTTCCGCAAGCAGGTGCGACAATGATGATAAACACCCATGTGAAGTATCAAGGTATTGGGTGAATGCAGTTGCAGAGATATAGTACACGAAAAAACTTTAACAAAAAAAATCAAAGTAATTTGACCTTGACATTGGGCACAGGATCGCGCTTTCCGCAAGCAGGTGTGACAATGATGATAAACACCCATGTGAAGTAATCAAGGTATTGGGTGAAGCAGTTGCAGAGATATAGTACACGGGAAAAAAACTAACAATCCCATGAATATAAGATGGGTGAAGCAGTTGAGAGATAGTAAAACACGAAAAAAAACTTTAACAAAAATATTTAAAGTAATTTGAACTTGACATAGGGCACAGGATCGCGCTTTCCGCAAGCAGGTGCGACAATGATGATAAACACCCATGTGAAGTATGAAGGTATTGGGTGAAGCAGTTGCAGAGTATAGTACACGAAAAAAACTTTAAAAAAAAAATTCAAAGTAATTTGACCTTGACATTGGGCACAGGATCGCGCTTTCCGCAAGCAGGTGCAACAATGATGATAAACACCATGTGAAGTATGAAGGTATTGGGTGAAGCAGTTGCAGAGATATAGTACACGAAAAAAAAACATTTAACAAAAAAAATTCAAAGTAATTTGACCTTGACAGTTGGGCACAGGATCGCGCTTTTCCGCAAGCAGGTGCGACAATGATGATAAACACCCATGTGAAGTATCAAGGTATTGGGTGAAGCAGTTGCAGAAATATAGTACACGAAAAAACTTTAACAAAAAAATTCAAAGTAATTTGACCTTAACATTGGGCACAGGGGCCGCACGGTTGGGGGTTAGAATGAAAATATGGATGTGATATAACACCCATGTGAAGTTTCAAGGTAATGGGTGAAGCAGTTGCAGAGATATAGTACAACGAAAAAGTTTTAACCAAAAAACTTAACCAGACGTACGTTAAAAAGTTAACGTTGAAAATGGCTAAGTCAATTACGTAGAAATAATAGGTGAAGGTAAAAAAATGGTCACATGTTGGATAGTTGTATGTGGTAGGCACCCCTTGGTTATGAAGCTGTGAAAGTTTGGTGGTCCTAGGTGGTACAGTACCAAAGAAATGGACTTAAACACGAAAACTTAACATTGTAAACGCGAAAACTTAACATTGAAAATGGCTAAGTCGACTGCACGGAAAAAATGGGTGAAGTTAAAAAAAAAGTAACATGTTGGATAGTGATATGTGGTGGGCACCTCTTGATTATGAAGCTGTGAAAGTTTGGTGGTCCTAGGTGGTACAGTACCAAAGAAATGGACTTAAACACGAAAACTTAACATTGTAAACGCGAAAACTTAACATTGAAAATGGCTAAGTCGACTACGCGGAAAAAATGGGTCAAGATAAAAAAAAAATAACATGTTGGATAGTGATATGTGGTGGGCACCCATTGATTATGAAGCTGTGAAGTTTGGTGGTCCTAGGTGGTACAGTAACAAAGAAATGGACTCAAACACGAAAACTTAACATTGATTGTGGACGCCGCCCGCCGCCCGCCAACCCGCCCCGCCCGCCCGCGCGCCCGCCGCCCGCCCGCGCCGCCGCCCGCCCGGCTTTCGCCAATCCAATAGCCTGGATTTTTTTTCAAAAAACCTGGCTAAAAAAGTAACGTGATGGGTAGTAATATGTGGTGGGCACCCCTTGATTATGAAGCTGTGAAAGTTTGGTGGTCCTAGGTGGTACAGTAACAAAGAAATGGACTCAAACACGAAAACTTAACATTGTAAACGCGAAAACTTAACATTGAAAATGGCTAAGTCGACTGCGCGGAAAAAATGGGTGAAGTTAAAAAAAAATAAAAAAAAAGTAACATGTTGGATAGTAATATGTGGTGGGCACCCTTGATTATGAAGCTGTGAAAGTTTGGTGGTCCTAGGTGGTACAGTAACAAAGAAATGGACTCAAACACGAAAACTTAACATTGATTGTGGACGAGCGCCCCCCACCGCCCACCGCCCACCCGCCCCCCGCCCACACCACCCGGCTTTCGCCAATCCAATAGCCTGGATTTTTTTTCAAAAAACCTGGCTAAAAATGCTCCACGCGCAGGGATTATTCTGACGTGGCAATATCTGAAAACCAAAGTACTTTTTTTATTGCCTTTATAGTTTGCAAGCGATATGTTTTGATATATGTGAACAGCATAGAAACAAATCTGCCAGCATTATCAACAACCTGATGGTTACTGTATATTCATTGCATTCAGGATATACTTTTAATTTATAAGTTTGAAGAAAAAATATAGTTTTCTTACTTCCAAATTAAGTATATGTTGTGACAACACATTTGAATCGTCTTGTCGAAACAATAAAATGAGTGGTCACACCATATAACACGAAAATATTAATCATTTTGTATTTACCATCTGAAGTATATGTTGTGACAACTCATTTGAATAGTCTCGGTGAGACGATTAAAATGAGTGGTCACAACATATATAACACGATAATATTAATGAGTGGTCACACCATATACTTCTGACGAGCAATAAATGATTTCATATTTTCCATCAGCAAAGTGGAATATCCTCAGTACCAAATCAGCAGCTGGTGCGACATTAGAAACAAAATTGCTACCCAGCTCCATATCTCTCGCGTAGATAACATATCGGAGGCGAATTATTGTAGCTAGTACGACATAAACCCGAATTTCCTGTCCGTAATGCAGGGCGACATATAAGTTACTGTCTGTTTCACGAAAGCTGCCCAAATTTTACGGCCATATAGACAATTCAAAAACAATATTATTTTTGATAATATTAAATCAAAGGAAAATTTAAGAATGAGCCTTCTTTTTATTTCGTGAAAATGATTTTATTACGAAAAATTGATTTGTCTATGGGAATTTAATATGGGGGAAAAAGTGGTAAGGAAGTGTGGGAGGAGTCAAAAAACAAAAAATTGTGGAAATTGACTCCGAAACCCGACTAGATCGATTGGATATGATCTAACTAAGAAAACAAAAGTTAAATTTTAAAAATCGGTCCAGTATTTCTAAAATTCAAAAAAATTTCCCCATGTTAAATCCCCATACAGTGTAGACATCTTCACTCCGTGATGTCTATGGGGATTTAACATGGGGAAATTGTTTTTTCGCAATAAAATCAATATTGGACCAAATTTCACGAAATAAAAAGAAGGCTCATTCTTAATTTTTCCTTTAATTTAATATTATCAAAAGAAATCTTGTTTTTGAATTGTTTATATAGCCGTAAAATTTGGGCAGCTTTCGTGAAACAGACAGTAGTACGACATAGGAAGATCACTATCTATGCTTGTTGTCAGCTTGACTCCTTTCCGTCTCCTGTCCCTTGATTTATGGCAAATCATTTTGCTCAAAGCAATATAGAGATAGTGTGTCAACAGCTGTATCTAAACACTGTAGACATTATGTTTAGGAATATGTGAATTAAATGTAGAGAGATAACAATGAAAATCAATATTTAGAGGACCAGGTACATGCAGGGCTCCAGATAAGCAATTAGTAATTGAGTATTGTCACTCCATCATTTCTGAAGCAATTGGGTATTTCAAAATTTTAATTGGGTAAAATGAAATCACACTACTGTGTAGCCCCAATTCTCATGGATTCGTGCCTTCTCATTGATTCGTGCCCCTAGAAAACAAGTGAATAAGCATATTCTAAGAATAGTGTTAATTGAAAATTATTTTAAAAAGGTATTTTAAGTTGTATCCCACTGACTTCTAAGTTACAGTTACATACAATTGTGATTTACCACCTATTTTGTGATTTTTCTACATATTTCCTTAATCTGAAGAGGGTCTGTTCGCAAATGATGCATAAAATGTGATAAATGTTGATTTCTAGGTGAATCTGGACTTCCCCATATTTAAATTTGATTCATCTAGGCAGCAACACTTCTTTATTGTATGAGTGATCAAGGAATGTCACTCAAATGTGAAAAAGGTTGTAGGGCACGAACCTGATGAGAAGTTTCAAGATCAATTAGGTGATTTGGGTGGGTTATTTCTAGGGACTCTAAGACTTGCATAGACAATAATTTTGGTGAATTCCTTATGTGCACTCATAGTCAAGTGTTTGAACTTTATGTTGATGTATACATTTTCAGGAATTAATCCGAATATAACACACAATATGAATGTATGTGCTTAGGGGCACGGATCCATGAGAATAGGGACTACACATCAACAGACACCAATTATTGAATAGTTTGCTTCAAAATGAAAACATGTCTCGGCATTTTATTAGAAGTGTCTCCTTGGAGACAATTCTAATGAAATACCAAGATGTGTTTTCGTGGAAAATAAGAAAAATATGCTATATTTGTGGTCTGTTTATTGTTTTCTGCAGCATGATAAAGGTACCACAAATTTTTTATTGAAACTTTTCTTCTGCAAACTTCACACCACTGAGTGAAAATCAAAGTTGGACACAACTGAGAACTTGCGGATAACTTACCTTTTGGTTGGAAACAAAGTTTCATGTTTTTAATCTTTAGCCAGATTGGAGAATTTTGATATTAACCCGTTCACCCCTAAGTAACCGGAATGGATTTTTATACATGTATGTTAATTTCTGTACCGATCCAATTGTCAGAAAATGATTTTCAGAATAGTCCATTTATGAAAAGGAGTGTTTTTGTTCTCAAAATGTGAAAATTACTTTGCAATAAGTGTAGATCCTGATGAGATGGCTCGTTACGAGCCGTCTCATCTGGATCTACACTATTTGCCAATAACACTATACAGGCCTGTGGTGTTGAAAGGCTTAACCATGCGAAGAAAATGCAAGACTAAATTCATTAAAATTTGGCAAAAAGCAGTGTAAACCATACATGTATATGTTTGCAATTCGCTGTTCTCTAAACTAGTGTATGCATTATAGATTTCTGTGGCACACACACGTGAGCGTGAGTTACAGTAACCGTGGTGATGAATCATGTCCTGGGATGAAGTTGCCGATGGCAATGTTACCTGCATGTGCTACAACAGCTGGCATGGCAACAGATGTCCGTTAATTGCAGTGACAGTCATCCAACCCAGAGACTACACAGGCTGTGTATACCAACCATAATATGATATATTATAATATGAGAAACAACAGAAACAAAAATTACAGATTATAAAATAATCAAACCTGTAAAGATGTATTCCAAATGTAATAGGTTAACGCTTTTCATGCTGAGGATATGTTTGCGGAAAATCCAAAATATTTTTCTTCTATGCGCTCAGAAGTATATGTCGCGACCACTATTTGAACCGTCTCGTCGAGACGGTTCAAATGAGTGGTCACAACATATGATATACTTTCATTGAGAAATAACAAAAATAAAATATTTAATAAATTTCATACCCGTAAAGGTGTATTCAGAAAGGAATGGGTTAAGCTATAGGAACGCATGGCGTCATTCACTACCTCTCTGGTACCAACCACCCAAAATATGGTGTCTGGCCCATCTACTATGTAAGCTTCTCGACCAGCAGCATGCACTGTACAGAGACATATTACAAGGACGAGAAACTTGTTAAAAAGGTATTACCGGTAATCGATTACGTTTACTTGATGTGCCGTTAAATTCAAGCGAGACACTGGGACAATTGTTCAGCTGCCAATCACAGCAACAACTGCACCAGTTAAAATACAATATTAACTCTTTGCATGCTGGGAAATTTGTGGGCTATAAATAGTTCAAAAATAGAAGATGATAATTCATTATATTTTTTTTTATTTCTCCTTATAAATGTCATGAATATGTCATGGAATTTCATTAGAATTGTGTCCGGAGGACACAATTCTAATGAAATTTCAAGACATATTTACAGAGAGAAATAAAACATATACTCCTAATTCGTTTGGCGGATATTTTAACCGCTAGCATGCAAGAGTTAAAGGCACATGCCCACTCAGTAGGCACAAACTATTCTTTATAGGGATTAAATAAGTGTATAATTGTGTCACTATTCCACCAGTTCTAAAAATTACAAGTGCCCGCTATACAGATATAATCATTTAGTAATATTTATTTTACTGATAGTGACACTCGCGGTGGTATCAGGCTATTTTCATATGCAAATGAGGCATGATATTTTTTAAATAATTATACTAATTAAATGCGTCACCTGAAAAAATATTTTCGACAGATTATAAAGTATGATCATTGCACATCAAAAAGTAAATACAGACAATAAATAGCAACATCTGTTAACATTTTAAGGAAACACGGTTATCGCCTCTGATATCAGTGTGGAAATTTACGTCTGCTATAAAATGTATAATAATGCCAATCAATACTGTAATGGGGAATGAATGTCTATTTTGCCACTTGTAATTTTTAGAACTGGTGGAATAGTGACACAAGTATACACTTATTTATTTCCTATAAAGAACATTTCTGCCTACTGAGTGGGCACATACATTTCATTATAGTGGAGCCTCTTTAAACTGGACACCCTCGGCACATGTGAAGCTTCATAAGTATGGGCCCTGTTAGATTTGAATACAAGTGTTACTTTACAATTCTGGTCGTCAACGTTTCTGTAAAGTATTACCAAATACCCATATAGGATCAAAGGCTGTCACACGGCTGCAGAAATGCTCCGTCTACAATTTGACACTCAAGCAGAGCTCCAGATAAGCTGCGTATTTGCTTAAATACCCAATTAAAATTGCCAAAAACCCAATTGAAATCAGAAGAAGCGAGTATCAAAAAGCAATAACAATTTTATGGTACCTTTATCAAGCTGCAGAAAACAATAAATAGACCACAAATATAGCATAATTATCTTTCTTATTTTCCATGAAAACACATCTTGGTATTTCATTAGAATTGTCTCCAAGGAGTGTCTCCAAGGTGACAATTCAAATGAAATTCCAAGATATTTTTTTCATTTTGAAGCAAATACTTAATAATTGCTGTCTGTTAATGTGTAAACAGAAGTGTGATTTTATTTCACCCAATTAAATTTTGAAATACCCAATTGCTTCAGAAATGATAGAGTGACAATACTCAATTACTAATTACTTATCTGGAGCCCTGCTCAAGTGTAACAAATTGAAGGCGGAATGCTGGAAAGTGTATGGGCAACATGCAAATTACTGATAATCTTTGGTATCTCATGCTATCAATATAACTGTATTTTTTCTCTGCAGGAAAATACTAGCTACACGCTAATGGAATATAGTTAACCATATACATGTATATCCTAAGTAACTGGACTGGATATCGATATGTTAATTTTGCAATCAATCCAATGGTCACAAGATGATTTTCAGACTAGTCCATTTATGATATGGGGGTGTTTTTGTTCTCAAAAATGTGAAAATTACTTGCAAAAAGTGCAGATCCTGATGAGACGGCTCGTCACGAGCCGTCTCATCTGGATCTACACTGTTTGCCAATACCACTATACAGGCCTGTGGTGTTGAAAGGGTTAAACAAGGAAACATGTGATGCTCCATGACAAAATGTGGCTTATTTTCTCTGTGACCAGTGTAGGCCCCAATCCCATGTGCATCTATAGTGGATTTGGATCAATACTGTTTGCCATTTAGATCTATTCAGTCCAGGACGTATTCCTAATGCTTCTAACATCTGGGACATTTGTGGCTGTGACTGGGGAAATGGCCTATGGGTTTTGCAACCAGTGTGGATCCAGGTCAGCCTGTGCATCCGCAAAGTCTGATCAGGATCTGCAATGTTCGCCATTCCATCAGAAAAACACCCCTTCATGCTTCTAACAAGCAATATAGATTGTTATCAGGCTATAGGAGTGTAAATGATCAGGAGCTACACTGGTCACAAATCACATACGCCCAATTGCTACAGTCACAGCCACATTTCAAGAAACTGTTCAGGAACTGTTATCATTAGCTAGTTATCAGTGCCGTAACCAGGAAGCCAAAAACGAGGAGTGAGTGAGTGAGTGAATATGGTTTAACGTCCGCTTTTCTGACATAGAGGTACAAGCCTCAGGGAGTCTACACGCAGACGGGTCAACGGGGTCGTGTCCCGTATCCACCTGTCCGAGGGGGGTAAATCCCAACTTCAGAACTCAATATTTACAAAATATATATTCAGCCCTGAAATTAGAACAACCTGATCTGGTGCCAGGCCCTCGCTACACCAGCATCATTTATCCCATCCCCTAAAAGTAATAGGATTAGCACTAATCTTACTTTTATATATGGAACATAGCCCGACTCAACTCTCACATACAAGAAACCCAAAAATGTACATGAGGGCCAAATCCGGTATAGTGGGTTCCGGAAAGTATGAACCCAATCGTTAAGCCAGTTTAGTCGCCTTTTACGACAAGCAATGGCTACTGCAGCACTATTCCCAGGATCAGTTGATCCCGCCCCGGTGCCTGCACGGGGCCAAAAACGAGGAGGCAAAACAGTCGACTGAGCGGAGCGAGGGAGTATGCTATGGTGGTCCGAGGGCACCCAATCCACCCCCCCACCCCCCCCCCCCCCCCCCCCCCCCCGCTCCCCTCCCCCACAAAAACAAATTTACCAAAGAAACATCATTCTGATGTATTTTCAGGCGAAATATCCCTTTCTTATTTTTGCTACTTTCATGACAAAACTATATCATAAGCGCAAAAAAATGAGGCCAAAAAACGAGGAGGCAGTCCTCGGCGTAGTTACGGCCCTAAGGGCCGTTTCACTAAACTTTGTACGACTAAAATGTTTGTAAGTGCAAAATTATGATAGTCTGTCAATTTCGCATTAACACAGTTTTCTTGAAAACAATTATTGGACTTACATTCATTGAGCATAGGCTGCATATGCAGCCTATGCTCAATAAATGTAAATCCATCAATTAAAATTTCTAGACAATCCTAAATTTGCACTTACGAACATTTTAGTCTTACAAAGTTTAGTGAAACGGGCCCCTGGTTATCATGACTTGCTCAATATGAAAATGTATTTGGCAAAGTCTGAGCTCATCAAAAGCTTGACACAACAGAAACTCAATTAAACCCATTTTATCATGGCGCATCACAAAGTAGAAACATGCAGTTTATCTCAAGCTCCAAACCACATGACCACCACATGCAGCCAATACCATAATTTGATAAAACACTGGCAGAACTATCAGGGAACAACATTATCAGCAGGGGCGGATCTGGAGGGGGGAGGGGGTTGCAACCCCCATTCAGCCACGGAGTTTACATAGATCGCAGTTTACCACCAGTTGGAGTCTGAATTTAAATGCCGTAAAACACAGGAAAGTGCATTTCGAAGAGCTCGAAAATAGGACAACCCCCTAGTTGCGAACGGTAACTCTTGCAATTACATTGTACTCCCGTACCATCCGTAGCTAGTGTACGGACGGTACGGGAGTAGATTGCAAGAGTTACTTTCGCAACTAGACAACCTGTTCTCCAAATGCTGGATCCGCCCCAATAAGAGATGACTATTCAAAGTACATTTAGTTCATACAACATTCTAATTGTTCAACTTAAAAATCTGCCTGTGACTTCTGGACAAAAATTTAAACAAACTAGATTGGTCAGTAAGCGAGGCTTACGGAATACCCCCCACGTGGGCCCAGGTACCCCTAAATAAGTAAAAAAAATCCAAGTGTGTGGGCTTGTGACCTTGACTCTGGGCTTAGCAGGGGCGGCACGAACGTGAATTTGTCACAGGGTGGTAGAGGTCCATTGGAGTAATGTGTGTGTGAAATGTGAAGCAGATCCAAGCAAGGAAATAGAAGTTATAACCAATTTTTGATGTTAAGTTTTGTAAAGAGACCAAGTATGTGACCTTGACCTCGAGATCAGCGGGGATTTATCACAGCATTATAGTAGAGCCTTAGAGGAATGCATGCATGAAATATTAAGAATTTTCGATGAAAGAAATTGAAGTTATAACATATTTCTCTGATGTTAAGTTTTGTAAAGAGACTAACTATGTCACCTTGACCTTGGGATCAGCGGGGGTTGGACGGTCGTATATTTGTCACAGCATGATAGTACAACCTTAGAGGAATGCATGTGTGAAATATTAAGAATTTTCAATGAAGGAAATAGAAGTTATAACTTACTAAGTATTTGACCTTGACCTTGGAATCAGGGGGGGTTGGTCGTGGATTTGGCACAGCATGGTAGTAGCCTTACAGGAATGCATGTGTGAAATATTAAGTATTTTGGATGAAGGAAATAGAAATTATAACAATATTTCTCTGATGTTAAGTTTTGTAAAGAGACTAAGAATTTGACCTTGACCTTGGGATCAGCGGGGGTTGAACGGTCGTGGATTTGGCACAGCATGGTAGTAGAGCCTTACAGGAATGCATGTGTGAAATATTAAGCATTTTGGATGAAGGAAATAGAAATTATAACAATATTTCTCTGATGTTAAGTTTTGTAAAGAGACTAAGAATTTGACCTTGACCTTGGGATCAGCGGGGGTTGAACGGTCGTGGATTTGGCACAGCATGGTAGTAGAGCCTTACAGGAATGCATGTGTGAAATATTAAACATTTTGGATGAAGGAAATAGAAGTTATAACAATATTTCTCTGATGTTAAGTTTTGTAAAGAGACTAAGAATTTGACATTGACCTTGGGATCAGCGGGGGTTGAACGGTCGTGGATTTGGCACAGCATGGTAGTAGAGTCTTACAGGAATGCATGTGTGAAATATTAAGCATTTTAGATGAAGGAAATAGAAGTTATAACAATATTTCTCTGATGTTCAGTTTAGTGACGGACGGACGCACGTACGGACAACCTGACTCCAGTATACACCCCCACAACTCGTTGCGGGGGGGTATAATTAAATATCATGCAGTACAAATGTTACATTCCTTAATTTATTTGTATTTTATCAAAACGTTATTGAATTTAATACACTAAAAAAATAACAATAGTGACTTTAACAACAAGTTAAATGACTAGTTGCCGACTAATTTTTAAATCAAACTAGCCAGATTTCAGTTTCAAGTAAATGTATTTATTTTACTTTTATTATTCCTCATTTGTAATAACATCAATGTTTAAAAGAATTTTGTCAAATAACACTTGCAAATGAATAAAAAACCTTTTTTAATCTTTTTGATTTAAAATATTTACTGTCCACAAGCAGATTTTAAGTTGAACAGATATTAATTTCATCCAGCCCCTTATAAAAGTAATTAAGTATGTGCTTCATTCTCATTCTTGAAATCAGACAGTTTGTGCTCAGTCTCGACCAATCAAACTGTCTGATTTTGAGCACGGCTCAGTCTCGACCAATCAAATTTGGAAAAAATGCTCAGAAATGTTATAAGCATGGTCCCCGGTTTCATTATTCTTTGAATAGGCAAGCAATTACTACAAGTTAATGAGGTAATAAAGAAATCATCCCAGGGAGAAAATAATAATTAAACATTTCGAATAACAAACAATCACCAACCCTAAGAACCATCACCCAATGGTAGTCAAGAAGCATACCTTAGTAACGTCTCTACGGGGTCGTGTTTGGGACAATGAGTTATTTTGTGTGACCTTTGCACTCTCATTGGGCTTAGCAGTCGTGGTAGAAGCAGTTACCTTATAAGGTAAAAGGTTGGAAATAGTGTTAGTAAGTGCTTGGCCAATATAAATCATCAGCATTAGTAATCCGTGCTCCAGATACGCAGTGTGCCTGCAGTAACCCATAACCCTTCCAACCCAACATAACTGGAATGGATTTTGATATGTTAAAGGTACATGCCCACTCAGTAGACACAAAATGTTCTTTATATCAGAGACATCATCCGAGACATTGTCTGACAAAATAAACATTAATTCACCATTATCCCACGTATTGATTGGCATTATTATACATTTTATATCAGACATACATTTTCACACTGACATCAGGTGCGATAACCGTGTTTCCTTAAAATGTTAACAGACATTACTATTTATTCTCTGTATTTATTTTTTGATGTGCAATGATCATACTTTATAATCTGTCTAAAATATTATTTTTCAGGTGACGCATTTAATTAGTATAAATAATTAAAAAATATCATGCCTCATATGCATACGAAAATATCCTGATACCACCGCACGTCACTATCAGTAAAATAAATATTACTAAATGATTATATCTGTATATTGGGCATTCGTAATTGGTGGAATAGTGACACAATTATACACTTATTTAATTCCTATAAAGAACACGTTATGCCTACTGAGTGGGCATGTACCTTTAATTTACCGACCAATCCTATTATCACAAAATTATTTTCAGACTAGTCCATTTATTAGGGTTGATTTAAACATTATTTTTTTTACTTCCTATGGAAATGATTCTTATGTGTTAACATAACATGGTATTATTGGTAGAAACTACAATTTTGAACAACAGACAAAAAATATTAACTCTTTCAACACTAAATAGGTGCGTCGGAACAGGTACGGCGACTGCCGGATCAATAATTTTAACATATTTGTAAATCATATATAAAAAAAACGGAACGTAAATATTTTTCTGCAATTTTTCTGCAATTTTTCTCATTTATCATCAGAAGTGTATGTTGTTACCACTCAGTTGAACCGTCTCGGCGAGACGGTTCAACTGAGTGGTAACAACATACACTTTGGGTGGATACCAGGGGCACCCAGTAGATTCGCCGGACCAATCTTATGATGCTTCCGGCGACCCTGCTAAAGCACTTCAGTTATTTAGGGGTGAAAGGGTTAATTTCCTGCCTCCTATGGGTTAAAAGAAAAACAACCACAGTTGTAATTTCCATAAACATGTATATAGATGTTTTCTCAAAAACTTTAACGTCATTTATCGACATGCAGACACAATGACATGTGCAATGTACATGACTGTGTGCTTGTATTTACTTTTTACTAACAACACATTGACATGCTTATCTGGGGCGGTTAATGTTAGTAATGAGTCAGTATCACAAGTTGACACCCCAACAATACATATGTGGTGCTACTGTATAGGAAAACAACAAAACAGAAGGCGATCGTCATTGAAACAAGTATGGAATTGCCAACCAAATGGTTAACCGTCAAGTGTGAGGAAGCTACTGATGAAGTTTGGTAAAGATTTGAAGGTTTATTAGACATTACCTATATTTCGAGAGAGAAAAGAAGGTCAATGGCACACACATGGCACAGGGTGGTTAATACTATTATGTTTGTCTAGCCATTTTCAGGATTTGGCATTTGGAACTGTTCCCACACCTGTAGCCTATTTCACCAACATTGCAAAGTATACTTATCTAGCAAAGTATACTTTGAGGGAGCCATTTTCAATTTAAGAATAAATTTATTAATTTTTATTATACTGAATTTATTACATTATCACAGCCATTTTGGCTGTGATAATGTAATAAATTCAGTATAATAATTCTGCATACTTTTAATCATCAAATATATGCAGCCGGTAGTTCTATATGACATAATGCATTTCGGGGAAAATAAATGATCACTCTCAAAAGTAAACTTTGCTAGATAAGTATACTTTGCAATTTTTATGAAATCGGCTACAGGAGACATACCGTATGCATACAAGGTCGGATGTGTATTCAAAATTGTTACTGACGGCAGTGCCAGAATTTTGACTGCAAAGTCTCGTTTCTCACTAACGTGATTGAGACACAAAATGACCACCTGTATAAAAATGCCACAAATAAAAGTGACATCAACTTGCAGAATATAGAAATCTGTATATTTCAAAAACAAATGTTGGAGTACCAAATAATTTTCTGCTCGTGTTGAACAACTTGGCATGGGAATATTGCAAATTACACAGGTAAATATTTTAAATAAAACCCAACAGGAGACATTTCTCAAATAAAATTTGTTTAAATATGTATTATTAAGAAAATCATTCTGAAAATTTAAACATTCATGTTAAAGTCTATTACATGTATATTACGTGTATATGAAATATGTGTGTATATTACAAAGGTGGCTCATTTGAGACATGTTCTTATTATTAGTAGTAGCCATACAACATGCAAATTGTGCAACATTTTCACACCACAAAAAAATCATATATTTACATACACTGCAGATCCATATGAGCCAACTTGTTACAATTAAATACGGTTAAATACCTCTGAAAGGGTCAATAGAAGATTGCTAACTGTTCATGGAGTTATCCCCCTTATGTTGCCCCCTTTATGTAAAAAAGAAGTCATCAGTGTTAACCCTTACATCGCTATCTTAATTTTTGTTGTCTGCTGTTTATTTTCTATTTTCCATTTTTATCATGAAAAACATGCTTTGACAGCACCTTAGAATAATTTACAACATGCTTTGACAGCACTTCAGAATCATTTCCATTGGAAATGATTCTGAAGTGCTGTCGAAACATGTTTTTATTGAGAAATAAGGCAAGATATAAAAGCAACAGCAGACAAAAATTGTTGTGTGTATCGGTCTAAGGGTTAATATTCTAGAATGAAAAGAGTTAATTGTAATTCGGACAGGTGGCCACTATAAACAAACTGACTCAGTAGTAGCAGTAGTTAATCGTACAATTAGCCAAACATTAAAATAATTACACCTTATACCATTTCTATTTTCCCAAACTCTGTTTTATTAAAAGTTACAGATAGGATCTATGTATTATCACCAGCATATATACTGAGCAATTTGTCACGAGTGGGAAATAAAATAAAATATAAAAAGAAATAAAATATTTTCCCTATACCCAACGACCCAAAATTTATTTTATTTCTGATAATTTTGGTGCGTAGGTAGCGGGAGGGGAAAAAATTAAAAGATTATGTTTGGCCATAGTTGTACCACAGCTCAAACATTTCACACTCGAAACACTCACATTTTCTCCTGCGTACGGCCCATCAGAGATATAGTAGTCCAGGTTGTACCCAAAGTCTCCCACATGTAGCACTGCTGTGTATATCCCTGTAAGGGCTTCAGTCTTCAACAATGGTAGGCCTTCTGCATGGATGCCCAAATCTCCGTATATCAGAAACTCTGGCTGCTGTGAATAGATAGTGCGAGTATATTTCACTGGTTTCCTGATGGATGCCACACAGCTCTACTTAACCGCTATACACAACAATTGTTGTCTGCTGTTGCTTTTATATCTTGCCTTATTTCTCAATAAAAACATGTTTTGACAGCACTTCAGAATCATTTCCAATGGAAATGATTCTGAAGTGCAGTCAAAGCAGGTTGTAAATTATTCTAAAGTGCTGTCATGGCATGTTTTTGATGATAAAAATGGAAAATAAACAGCAGACGACAAAAAATTAATATAGCGGTGTAAGGGTTAAAGCTATCGCATAAACACATTTTTCATCTAGTACAAATTTCTTGCACCAGTTACTATCAACAAATGTGTGTATGCATGTACATGTAGCTGAATGGGAATTTGTAACAAATCTGGTTACTATTTTGACGTGAAACATTTTACGCAGGTGCGGAGGGCATTATTTTTAGTAGATGTTTCTTCAATATCTTCCAAATGGCATTTTGCACAAACACGGCTCAACAAATATTGATGCTTGCAGCCACAGTATACATGGAAATATCATGTTGTCGAAGAGTCAAGTACATTCAATGTAGGCAAAATTCATACGATATAATCAGGGCTCCAGATAAGGAATGAGTAATTGAGTATTGTCACTCCATCATTTCTGAAACAATTGGGTATTTCAAAATTTTAAGTGGGTAAATTAAAATCACACTTCTGTTTACACATCAACAGACAGCAATTATTGAATAGTTTGCTTCTAAATGAAACATGTCTTAGCATTTCATTAGAATTGTCTCCATGGAGACAATTCTAATGAAATACCAAGATGGGTTTTCATGGGAAAATAAGAAAAACATGCTATATTTGTGGCCGGTTTTATTGTTTTCTGCAGCATGATAAAGGTACCATAATTTTTTCTTGCTTTTTGATACGCACTACTTCTGATTTCAATTGGGTTTTTGGCAATTTAATTAGGTATTTAAGCAAATACACAGCTTATCTGGAGCTCTGTATAAACGTGTATGATTCTTTATGAAAGTTACCGTATATGGCGTTATGATTTATTTATTTAATGGTGTTTAATAGCCTGTCAACAGCTAAGGTCAGTTTAGGCCAGGTTAACAGGATCAATTCCCATATATCACCCATATGACGGTAGGGGAAAATATTTGCATGAAAAATATTTATTCAGCCCCGAAATTAGAATAACCTGATCTGGTGCCAGATCCTCACCACATCAGAGTCACTAAGCACCACTCTATTAATAATATTAGGATTCATACTGATCTTATTACTTTTATAATGGGCTTTGAAAAAGAAGCTTAGCGAGTCCATGAATGCAAATTATATAAACACACAGAAATAAAACACCAGTCCTGGGGCCCGTTTCAACAAGTGAAAATTTAGGATCGTCTGTAAATTTAAATGAATGGATTTACATTTATTGAGCATAGGCTGCATATACAGCCTATGCTCAATAAATGTAAATCCAATAATTGTTTACAAGGAAACATTGTTAATGCGAAATTTACAGACTATCATTATTTTGCACTTACGAACATTTTAGTCGTACGAAGTTTAGTGAAACGGCCCCCAGGACATGTAACATACAACTTCTATGTACATTCCACCAACTATATATGAGACATGCCATGTAATTTTGTACCTTCAGACATCTGCGTAATTTCATGAAATATGTTTACAAAATGTACAATATTTTCCGCAAATGGCGTCAAAAGTTGACAAAATGTTCAGAGTACACCCGGAATTATATTCTGTATGTACTCTGAAAATGTTGTCAACTGTTGATTTTATTTATGAAAAATATTGTAAATTTTGTAAACGGATTTAATGAAATTACGCAGATGTCCGAAGGTACAAAATCATATGGTGTGTCTCATATAGTCATACCAGGTTCATTTTCGGTGTTTGGAAATAGAACGGCCCACTGGTGACAAGATTGCTGACCGGAGTGTAGAAATACGTTGTGTCTGCCTCCAGGTTCTGTAACAGTTGTTATGGATACATATAAATTACAAGGAACGTGTCATGGCAAACTGGGGCTTACAGAGATTTTGATTGCTGTAGGTGTTAACCCTTTCAACACTACATACCTCTTTAGCAGTTTTTGCAAACAGTGTAGATCATGATGAGCCGACTCGTAACGAGCCGTCTCATCAGAATCTGCACTTTTTTGGACTAGTCTGAAAATCATTTTGTGACGATTGGATTGTTCCTCAAATTAACATATCACCGTCTATTCCAGATATTTACGGTTGAAAGGGTTAACCCATCATCATAATGACAATAGTACCGAGGGTGACAATATATGCCTGTCTGGGCCTGGTCAGTGAACAGGAGAAGATATACCGTTTATTTAACAAGGTGAACTGATTATCCTGAAATAATGCACAAGTGATTGGGTCCTTACGCTTAACAAACCAGTGAGCGTAGCAAACCAAGTCTGTTTAGCGGTAGGACCCTATCACGAGGACATTATTTCAAGATAATCAACTTACCTGGTTAAATAAACATTTTCTTACATTTCACACATGATTCTTCATAAAAACAAAGCGAATCGAGCGTAAAATATGACCAAGAGATATGCAAATGAATTTATAGAGGCGTGCCGTAGTGACGGCGAATGTCTCGCGATTGAGAGGGTGTGTCCGAGAACATGACTTGATTGGTCGAAGGAAACACGTCATTGTGACGTTACTGACGTCATTTCTCTATATATGGTAAGCACAAGAGTGGCGTAAACTACTGCTGCTGAGTGGTGTAATTCACCGTTATATTTCTGTAAATTACTCGCTCAAATGTAAGAAAACTTGAAAATCAATAGAATAAGTCCTCTTGCCACATTAAACATGTATAGCAAATTTGGTTGGTTAAGATCTGTCAAGTAGAAAAAGTGTAAGTGAATGGTTTAACGTCCCAGCTAAGGTCATATACAGACAGGACCACAGTTCAAAGTCTCATCTCACAATACTATGTAAACCTTTATCACGTCTAGGGTGAGGATTTCACTCACAACATCCGGTATTGAAGTACAATGCCATATCGATGGTCTAGTAACATAAGGTCGTAAGTGCTATGCTTTAGCATAGCAGTTACGACCTTATGTTACTAGACCATCGATATCCCATATAAGCCACAGCCCATTCCTCTGGCAAGTAGAACTTGTTATCGTGTGGACAAGGCTAAAGAATACTTAAAAATATAAATGGCTGTCACGGGGATAGTTCACCAGAAAGTTTTCAAAAAACGACAGGGTCAAGGGGAAGGCCATGTTATTTGTGGCATGACCCTGTTACTATTGCTCACACATGTGTTAAACATGTTAAATGTCTGAATGTTTATGTAATCATTCAGTTTCTTTTGAAATCATGACTTAACCCTGACACCGCTATCTCAATTTTCCATTTTTATCATCCAAAACATGATTTGATAGCACTTTAGAATAATTTACAACATGCTTTGACAGCACTTCAAAATCATTTCCATTGGAAATGAAGTGCTGTCAAAACATGTTTTTAATGAGAAATAAGGCAAGACATAAAAGCAACAGCAGACGGCAATTGTTGTGTGTAGCGGTCTAAGGTTTAACGTTTTACATAAATAACCATGGACACAGTCAAACAGACAAATCGAACTTCAAGAGCAAAGTGGCAAACCACCTTCGCAATCAAAATGAAGAAAAAGTATTCTGAAATGTGAATATTGCATGACATTGATATTTTGGCACTCATGCCATTTTTATATTGCAAGATATAGGGTTAGGGCCACAGGTGGAAGACTCGGACCTATGACACCAAAAAAATGCCTATTAAAAAAAATCCCATTACCCCACCCACTTGGTCTCGTACAGTACATAACGTTAATTCTTAACGTTATGTACTGTACGAGACACGTGGGTGGGGTAATGGGATTTTTTTTAATAGGCATTTTTTTGGTGTCATAGGTCCGAGTCTTCCACCTGTGGTTAGGGCAGCATATTGTATGGTGTAAAAATACAACTGATAAGCAACTACCGCAATAACCCTAAATATTAACTATTTGGAGAAACGCATACAAATATATGGTTTCCGCACAACAGTGAGCGTGCCAATATTTAGGGCTAGTATGGCAGTACAGGTTTAATCACAATAACAATATACATGTATTTGGATACAATTTGTTTTGGGAAACTATAGGGGTTGCAGGGTTACCCAAAGCAAATTGTGTCCGAATGTTTAGAGTTAATACGTACACCAAGCTTGGATACAGTCCTAGCCAGCAGTAATTAATTTCCGACAATAGACAAGTCTTATAACTAGGTTACCGGACTTGGAAACTTTTAAGCAACTTGCCGTAGACCAACTTCTGAGGCATTGTCATAATTTGGCTGTTTGACATCACTTTCCATAGTCTTGACTACCGGTAAGTAAAATGATGATAAACGCACAAAATATGACATTCTAAGGGAAGTTACCGTAATAACCATAAATATTTGCGGATACCATTTATTCCAGGAAACACATATACCGGTAAGTATATGGTTTCCCACAACAACGAATGTCCCAGTATTTAGGGTTAGTGTGGTTGTATTGGCTTATCACAATAACAATGAATATGGATACAATTTGGGTAGTCGGAATATCTAGGTTTTTACAATACTCATGATTTTCCAAGCTTGATAACCTATTACATGTATTAGACTAGTCAATGCATACCACGAGCACGGCCCTATGTATAAATGGCACGTTGGCCATGACATCCAGCTGTTTTTCAGACGTCCCTTGCACGATGTTAGCGTAGTAGCTGCCGAAGGGCTTCACGCCGTAGTGGACTGCCGAAGAGCAGTTGGCAACTGTTGACCACATGACCACCATTATGGATGTCTTGTCGCCAAATGACAAGTGCACCTGCTCCGGCAAGCACTCCACTACAACAACATAGTGTAGGTGTCGTTTATTGTTTTCAAAAAACGGTACTGGTACAATAGGTTGGGCGACAACTTATTCTCTGTTCCATTTAGTTCATCTGCCAATGAGTGTTCGCAAATTGCACATTGTTCAAACTTTAAGTACATTGTATATTTGTCTAAATAATAAAATGTTAAATGCTAACTTATGTTCCTCTTTGAAACAATTCCATCAAATATTTAGTTTTGGGTTCTCTTTGGGATTTTAACATGGGTGCTAAAAGAATGCTTTAAATAATTTTAGAATTTGTGGACCAATTGTCAAAATCTAACATTGCCTTGTTGTGTGCAACATTTGTGTGAAATTATTGTAACCCTTAAACCGCTACAGTGTACACACAACAATTGTTGTCTGCTGTTGCTTTTATATCTTGCCTTATTTCTCAATAAAAACATGGTTTGACAGCACTTCAGAATGGAAATGATTCTGAAGTGCTGTCAAAACATGTTATAAATTATTCTAAAGTGCTGTCAAAGCATGTTTTTGATGATAAAAATGGAAAATAGAAAAAAATTAAGATAGCGGTGTAAGGGTTAAAATCCTTCCATGCATGGCAAAGTAAGAGTTTGGACAAGCTTTTTTACCATTGACCACTAAGTGTCACCTTGACCTTTGAGCTACGGACCTGTTTCTTGCATGCGACACGACATCTGATTATGATGAACATTTGTGCCATAATAAAGTACATTTGTATTCCACCCGTTTTAACAGTGCCTGTTGTCTACATATTATCACAAATTAATATTTCAATCCATTCCATTGACGCATATCACTGCATATCACTACAGATATGCAAATTAGATGGACATTTTAAATTATTTAAATCAATTAAATGTGTCACCTGAATACATATTTTATTGATATGTTGTAAAGTATAATCATTACTCATCAAAAAAAAATAAAAAAAATAGAGAGAACAGAAGATATTTGTTTCCGTTATGCTTTTACACACAGTTATCGTCCCTGATCTCAAGAATGAAAATTTGATCGCCGGGTATGGAATGTGTTTTTTTTTTAAAATGCCATATCTAAAGAACGGACAAAAAATTGTGTCTGTATTACAATCTGGGTTGCGGGAATGCAGGTTTAAATATAGTTTTATCAGATCTGCACACATTTATCTCTTTATTGGGCACACAAATAACTTGAAGAGAAATATGGTACATATGGTTCATATGAACTTAACATGGCTACATTTAAAGACACTTCGGACAGGCAGGATGATAAGCTAAGATAAATTTATATATTAGAGTAGACTATCGTACATGTCATTGTGGCATTATCCATATGAGATAAGCAGTGTCAACCTTGAATATAGAACTGTCACAGCATATCTAATAAGCTTTGGACAAAGATAACATGGGAACACGCAGCTGTTGTCACCAAACTGCACACAACATGTACGCTGCCCATCTCCTTACAAGTATTAGGTAACACATTGAACCCCTACAGAACATAAAACCATGTACAAACACTGTAGATCCAGATGATACGGCTTGTAACGAGCCGTCTCATGAAGATCTACAGTATTTGTCAATATATTTTTCACAAAAAAAATAATCTTAATACGATTAATGAAATAGTCCAAAATTATCATGAACCAGTCTACGCCAGATATTTAGAGGGGAAAGGGTTAAACTGCTCCAAACAGGATAACAACACATGTCACTATAGCATGTGCAAGCTGCTGATGCTATTAAAATGGGCCACCACCTGATAAAATGGACCTTATGACGAATGCAACAATATTAGTTACATTAATTTATTTAATGGTGTTTAACAGCCTGTCAACAGCTATGGTCATTTTAGGTCGGGTTAGCAGGGTCGAATCCCATATTTCTCATGTTGTGATGGGAGGAAAATCCCAAAAATAGTGCTGAATATTACAGAAAAAAATGTATATTCAGTCCTGAAAATAGAATAGCCCGACCTGGTGCCAGGTTTAGCCCCACACCCTAAAAGTAATAGGGCTAGTGATAAATTACTAATCTTACTGCTTTTATAATGGGTATAAACAGATTTAACTCTAGAGTAACCCAAAAATGTACCTGAGTGCCAAACCAGGGATATCGGGATTCCATTAAGAACATTAGATACAATCAACAATAAAATACACAATACATTTGTAAAATGCTAAAAACAAAATTGCTACCCCGCTCCATACCTCTCGCGAGGGTAGCAATTTAGCCCCATCTCTTTAATGTAACACATGGAAGAGTGATTTTTTATAATCTGTTACCGACCGACCGAGATTTCAAATTCAATACGTATTTTAATTCTTTTTACAAATGTATCAATTGATTTTCTTCCTTATTAAATAGGGAACAAATGATAAAAAATAAAACAATTCAAATAAATAAAAATTCACTTATTTGAGTTGCAAAAACGTTTACTTTTTCAGTTCAACTAACTAAACTTTCAATTTTATTACAGTATTTTCACTACTCAATGTGAAAATCAATGCGTATTTTCACATTGCACATTACGCCAATACACACCTTATCTGCAGCTATGTTTTGTTACATTCATCACTTTCTATCCGAGACATTGTGCATTTTAAATAATTTCTGAATAGTTAATGTATGTATGCAGTTAACCTTTATCATACACGGGCCAGATAACATACAAATGTGGACCAGGAATTAACAAGCCTACAATTAATAAAGTACAATAATTGACAGAGAAAATGTCACAGTTTACTGATAAGCAGACAATATTTGTGTTAGGCCATAAAAAAAGTACTTTGGTTCTCAGATATCACCGTGTCAGAAAAATCCCTGTGCGTCAAGCATTTTATCGCGATAGAGAAATAAAACCGTACGGTAAATCACCAGATGAACAATAAACGAGAGGCGTAAATGGGCCTGTATCGCTAACCTGAAATTATTATTCCCATTATAAAGCAAATCAGAAATGTCACAGACTGTTCATTATATATACACCAAGTTCCATTAGAATTTGTCTGCTAGTTCATCAAAAGTCATTTGAATATTTGCTCAGGTTGTCTCAAAATATGTACATTCCATTGGTGGGAAACGGATCACCGGGAAAAACGGGTCAGTTTTGCATTTGAAGCTATGGAAGGAAACAAAAGCAATT
Organism: Conchocele bisecta; assembly: GCA_029237695.1. NCBI lineage: Eukaryota > Metazoa > Mollusca > Bivalvia > Lucinida > Thyasiridae > Conchocele > Conchocele bisecta. The sequence continues at coordinate 46,712,106 of CM055265.1, read as the reverse complement.
TATGAAACATATCGATGTCTAGTAACAGAAGGTCGTAACTGCTATGCTAAAGCATAGCAGTTACGACCTTATGTTACTAGACCATCGATATAATACCCTAAAATCATAAGATCTACCACCTCTGAAGGCGACTGACCCAATATTTTGAAATAATTCCAGCACAAAAATATTTACACAATTCCCTAACATTTGATTGGCCCATAGCAAATCTCTGTCCAAAATTTATATCCCAGTAAACTCCCACGCCGAACTACTTTCCGTAACAGTGAGACGCAGTTAAAATAATTCTTAAGAAAACGGAAAATAAACACATTTTCTTGATGAATTTATTTCAAATGCTGGAATTATAAGGAATGAATGGCCTTTTTGTTGAATTTATCGGGGATATAAACTTGGAAAAGTCGCGGGAATACTGGACGAGGCCTTCCGGCCTTCATCCAGTATTCCCTCGACTTTTCCAAGTTTATACCCCGATAAATTCCACAAAAAGGCCATTCATTCCTATAATAATACCCTAAAATCATAAGATCTACCACCTCTGAAGGCGACTGACCCAATATTTTGAAATTAAGTGTCTTGCTAAAGTAATTTTTATGGACCTTTCTACCTTTGACCCCTACTTGACCCCCTGGGCCCCACGCATTTTTGATCCCGGGGTCATCATTTTAACACATCTGAAAGAGCATTGACTATCAATCATTCCTGCAAAGCTTCGTTGAAATCGGTCCAGCAGTTTGTGAGAAGGACGATTTTTTAAGAATTTGACCTAATTTCTATGGCGGCCATCTTGGATTATGCGACAACCTCCATTTCAACAAATATGAAAAAGATTCACCCTTGGACCATAACCTTGGATATGCGACAATGTCCATTTTAACAAATCTGAAAAGGAGCAACACGTGGACCATCCCCATAAAGTTTGGTCAACATCAGCCGAGCAGTTCAGAGGAAGAAATGGTCAGAAAAGTGTCGACAGACAGACAAAAAGCGGTATCAATAGCTCACTTGAGCCTTCGGCTCAGGTGCGCTAAAAACACTACCATGCATAAATATGTTAAATTCAATCATGTCTGATGACAATCTGGTGGTTTTTCACATCCAAAGAGGTTATAATAACTTTATAGAACATAAATTATATGCATCTGGTGACATGAAACAAGAGTTGTCAGAAGCGCGAGTGGTGATGCTTCACCTTGGGATTAGCGGAGACAAGAGAATCATCGAATTGTCACAGCATGACTCAGAGCAAGGTATCTGTGAAATATCAAGAAGCGGCGTGAAAGGAAACAGAAAATGAAATAGAAACAAAACAAATATTCTCCATCGTAAAGATTGTGAAAACACTAAAATTGTGAACTTGACCTTGGAGTTAGCGGGGGTATCAGTAGGTCTGCAACGATGCACTCAGAACTCAGTTCAATACGTACATATCACGATTCAGACACCTTGGTTCGATTATTTTCGATACGATTCACATAAACTTCCAGTTTGAACAGATATCATTACTAGAAATTCAAGTAAATGAAATACCTTCAGGTCAAAATCAGATAATTATATTTATTGATGAAAATTAAGCATTTGGTGTCAAAAGAAGTACATATTACACTAACATACATGTACTTGTACCTAGTACATTGTACTTATTTTATCACAAAATGCTGAATTGCTATCTTTAAATATACAGGTCTGATTTTGACCTGAACGATAATTACTTTCATACAAAAAATCAGATCATAATAAACATCATATGACTGTTAGTAATCACTTCCTGAAAATGTTGAGAGATCATCAGTTATGACTCTAAACAGTTTTCCCTACAGCTGGCGATATCAAGGTGTGTGATCATGTGGTTTCCGAACCAACGTGGTAACCAACGTGAAAATAATACAGCCCTGAATACAGCGATATTAATTCTCTGGTGACGTGAAATTCAACCAATCAGGTTGCGCGTTTCATTAGCAATTGAAGAGGATAAGTTCAAAATGCAGACACTTGACCGGGCCATATCGAACTGAGGCTAAAGAACTCAGTTTTCGATGCATCGCGATGAATCATTGCACCATTAGGTATGAGGGTCGTAGCTTACAGAACGATAGATTTAGGAAATTAAACTTCCTAAAACATAGTTGTGGGCAGTAACTCCCGTATTGTGAACATAGTTATGGTTCCATCCACATGATCCATAGCCTTTCCCTGCAGAGACTGAGTAGCGAATCAAATCTGATTTGTACTTTACTGTTAAAATATATCATGCTGAAAGTGAAAATAGAACTTATTTTTTTTTTTTTACAAACTTTCCTCTTCAAATTGGGGAAATTAAATACTATTACCACTAGTAAATAATTTAAATGATATATATTAATTAAGTTAATGTAACAACTAAACATTGTTTTTTTATTGGGTGAACATCAAATTGATTAATCACTAAAAGAACACCATAAAAAAGTGAAAGTGAATGGGTTTAACGTCCAACCAACATCTACGGTCATATACAGAGACTGAGACAGGACCACGGTTTAAAGTCTCATCCGACAGACCAGTGCGATGGAAATACTATGAAAGTATTTTTGATGCCCAAGGTGAGGTTTAAACCCGCAAACTCCGGATTGGAAGTCAGGTGTTCTAACCCCTAGGCCACAACCCATCCGAAGATCACCAAGAATATGTTCTGAAATATCAAATACCAACCTTTACCGTGATCCACACCTTGAAGGTCTGTGGCCGAAGCAGCAAATAGTGTTGTTATGGCGATTAAAATGTTCATTGCAATCATCATGCCAATTTAAATGCTTGATATTAACAGTAAAAAGTATACAGTATATAAACAGATGTTCACAAACTATCCTGATTTACAGAAATTCCACTTCAAAATTACAAAAATAACAATAATCTGACAGTGTCATTGAGCGAGAATACGCATGACCGCAATTATATCCAAGGTGTCACGCAATTATATGACTATTATAATTTCAAAATACACGTCAGTTACATATCTACTAGGACGACTGCTGTTATAATGACTGTATATGTGTATTACAGCAACATTTTATCGATTTTATATGGCAACAGCTGCAGACAGCAGGAAGTTGAGCCAAATAAGTTTGCATAGCCGAACTTGATTGTATAAGCTGGTCGTTTTCTGGCAATGCCTTTTCGGGCCAAGTTGTTTCGGGCCACGTAACACCACAAACACGCAGGTGTGACTCGTATTATTCATGATATGTAAATCACACTATATGTTACACCAACTTCCAATTAATAGTCTACAACCATGCAAGCATGCCATATTGTAAGCTCTAGTCCGCCTGCGTGGCAATTACCAAAATGTGTTAGACATGCACATGCCATTCTATCTTATAAATGCATGTACTGCACATTTTAGTTTCTTCCATTGTTGTGTGACCAAAATCTCATGTCAATGTATTGCTCTAATGTTGACTAAGAATGAATGCAGGAAATGCCATTTGGAGGGTCTAAGTTGATGTATTTGTCTGACCTCCCCTATCCCGCCGCACCGCTACGAAGAAGTGAGATAGCCACATATAGCGAGAGACGGAGAGAGAGAGAGAGAGAGAGAGAGAGAGAGAGAGAGAGAGAGAGGGGGGGGGGGGGGGGGGGGGGATTCCGCGTGCAGCGTCTACCGTGTCCCCTGTGCATGGCAGGCGGGATTAATACATGAGGTAACTGGGTAGAAAAAGAGAATGGACCTGAAAGTCATAGCAACAGTTAACGTCATTTAGAGATGGGACTTCAGTTTGAAATCTCATCCCAAAGCCCAGTAGGATGGAAATACTATGAAAGTAGTTTTTGATGCCTAATGGCAAGGTTTGAACCAACAACCTCCGGATTGGAAGTCAGTTGTTCTAACCCCTAGGGCACAACCATCTCTGCAACTGGGTAGAACCTGGCATCGGTCACGCAGAGCAAAACTGGTCCCAGGTAGAACCAACCGACCCCTTGTGGCACTAGCCACACAAATTGGTGTTATATAGTCGGTAAAGACATGTGACACTCGTTCACCGCAACATCCCGGCAACACTTGAGCAAGTCAGAACCAGACGTAGGCAGGTGAAATCAAGCATTCAGTTTAGCTCGAGCATAACATAGCGATGATATATTGTACTGAACCAGCGTTTACTCCAGTAGGTCTGAATATGTTAAAAGCTTACCAGTCTATCGCCTATTGTGATGGTAAACGCGGGAATAATGGCACTCGACGGTCCGAGTTACCATGCAGGTCCATGAAATGGCACATTAACATCACTGCCACACCGAAACATAATCTAATAAGCACGTATGGTGGCGAATACTTGTGGACTACGTGGTTGGTTTGAGCTATACCATTACGCACAACCTGCCATGCTCCACCAAAGTGCTGATGGGAAAAATCGGCTCCCAAGTGGCAAACTCGGTTGGTTTGAACCAATGGTCCACATCATTGTTTAATACGGTCTACAGGCTGGCATGCATGCAGAGGCAAGCAGGCAGGCAGGCAGACAGACAGTTTGTGTGTTTTTTTATTGGTGTTTGACGGCCTATCAACAGCTAAGGTCATGTAAGGCCGGGCAAACGGGTTTGATCCCATATTTAACCTGCTACATTGGGCAGGGGGGGGGGGGGGGGGGGAGGGATGAGATCCCAAAATCGAACGGAATATTTACACCGAGAAAAAATATATTCAGCCCTGAAATTAGAATAACATGACCTGCATGGTGTCAGGTCCATACCACACCAAAGTTACTTGGCCCCTTCCCTTAAAAGAAATAGGATTAGGAATAATCGTATTACTCACACAATACAAGGGATATAACTAGATTAAACCTCACATACAAGAATGCCAAAGGCGTACGTGAGGGCCAAACGAGGTTTCCGTTCGGGATTCCGGTAAGGATGAATTTCGATCGTTAAATTACCCATCGCAATTTCCTACCTGCCACCCACGACAGACAGAGAGACAGCCAGACAGACTGCGGCTATTTTTGACACTATTTTTAGACATACCCATTTTGAACAATTTCCTTTTTATTGACGTTCTCAGATAACATATTATACATTTTGTTGTTTCCAAGTCAGATATGGTGATGCAACATGTTTCTATGTAACAAAACACTATGGTAATGCCTGTATATATATATATAATGTTAATAGAAATTATGAGACATGATTTTAAATTGAAAAGATATATTAACTGTTAACAAATATATACCGGTCAATTTAATTAGAAAATGGCGGCCATTTTAATTTAAAAATAGCTATCACAAATGTTACAAATCGAAGTATGTTTATGTATGAAGAATGTATGTTTATTTATATATATATATATAACAAGAATTCCGCCACGGAAGCGGTGTAGCGACTCCCGAGGCATTTGACTGTAACATGATCATGGGTATGTATACTATAAAGTAAGATTCACAAAAACCGTCAGAGAAGTGCATGCTTAAAACAAGAAAAAGGTCAAGGTTGAAGAAACCGTTGACATAAAAATGGCTTAGTGTTACCACAACCTTGTGGTGATCAAAAAGATCAAGGTCATGTTAATGGTGACGTGTGTGTGTTCCAAATGCTTACAGGCATCAAGTGTCCAAATAGGGAAGCAGTCCATAAAGTAATGCTAATGTTATACGATGATAAAGAAACTTGTACAAACATGTTGACGCAAAAATGTGAAGGTACAAAAGGTGAAGGTCAAGTTAATGGGGACATTAGTGTGTTCCAAATGTTCAAATGTATCAAGTGTCCAAATAGTGAAGCAGTTCATCAAGTAATGTTAATGTTATACGATGATGAAGAAACTTGTACAAACTTTTTGACGCAAAAAAATGACTGTTTCCGCAAAAATGTGAAGATAAAAAAGGTCAAGGTCATGTGAATGGTGGCATGAGTGTGTTCCGAATGATTACATGTACCAAGTATCTAAATATTGAAGTAATCCGTCAAGTAATATTAAAGTTATATAATGATGAAGAATTTGTACAAACTTTTTGACGCAAAACAAATGGACAAGTGTTTCCGCAAAAATGTGAAGGAAAAAAAAAAAGGTCATGTTATATGATGATGAAGAATGGTGGCATGAGTGTATTCCAAATGCTCACATGTATCAAGTGTCCAAATATTGAAGCAATCCTTCAAGTAATATTAAAGTTATACCATGGTGACGAACCTTGTACGACGACGACGCGGACGACCGCAGAAAAAGCGGGGAAAATAGTCGCGACTTCTGCTAAAGCAGGCACGACTAAAAATGTGGGTTTGTCGCTCCGACTAATACCGTATACCAGTGGAATACAAGGACAGGATTGCACCATTTATACCACATGCCAGTGTAATGTTATGTTCATGGCAGTCGACAAATAGTCTGAAATAGATGTAACAGTATTAATTGTGATCACTGCCGTGACATTGGTCTCTCGCGTATCCCGGAAAACCTCTTAGACGAACACAATGAACGCTCATACACAATGTTAACCCTTACTACGTTGAATTAAATTTTGTCGTCTGCCGGAAATGTTTTATTTTCAAAATTTCTCGGCAAAAACATGTTTTGATAGCACATGAGATTCGCATGTGCTGTCAAAACAGTTATTTTTTAAGAATTAAGGCAAAAATGAAAAACAATGAACAAATGAACAATTTCCATTTCCAGCGTAGTGAGGGTTAATAGCACACACGTAATTGTATAGTGGAAGTCCAATACCAAGCCCAAATATAGTCCCCGGATCGGCTCCCACAGCCGGACTGCAAGATGGCACACATACCGCGTCTTCTGCATGGAACCTTATGGAGAGTGTAGCATTTGCGGATACCTTTCACACTCGCTCTACCAACTGAATTGTTGGGCGGAGATCATATACCAATGTTATGGCAGGCCAAATGCACCATAATTCCTTGGCATTAGAGGAAGTATTGTGCATTTAGCCTGACTGTATGCCATAAGCGAGCTAAAAATGCCAAAGATGTACCTGAGGGCCTAAACCAGGTCTCCGTTGGGATTCCAGTAAGGATGAATTCCAATTGTTAAATTACCCATCACATGCTCCCAACCAACCACCACATCAACAAACAAGACAATATCTCTATGAATTGGTGTGTGTTTATTTATTTTTTTGTACAATATTTATAAAATTTCTTTCACAAAGTACATTTAAACAAAGCATTAAACAGAAAGCACCTGATATGACAACATATACATTGTATGAATCTGGTATCAACCAGTATGAACATATTGATGGTACAAGAGAAAATGCCCTAGACTAGTATAGTACTACTAACTAAGGGCCTCTGACTGTAGTAATGGCTCTTATGGCATCTGTAACGAGTGTAGACCCAGATTAGGGTCTGTACTGTTCACCATTACGTAAATATTTGCAACCAGTGCAGACCCAGATCAGCCTGCGCATCCGCGCAGTCTGATCAGGGTCTGTACTGTTTGCCATTATGTGAATGAAATATATATTCTGCATCTAACAAACAGTATGATTTTATGATCACATCAAATTATGGGAGTACATGTATACAAACAGAACCACAGGTCAAAGACTCGGACCTAGGACCCAATACTTGGCTCATTTTGAAAACGTTACCCCACCCACCCATTATCATACACTATACCTTACAGCCTTTTCCCCGGTATAGTGTATGGAAATGGGTGGGTGGGGTAACATTTTCCAAATGAGCCAAGTATTGGGTCCTAGGTCCGAGTTTTCCACCTGAGAGCAGAACAGGAGCTACATGGGACACACATGTCATAATCCCCATTTGTGGTCAGTCTAGCTCATGTATCCACTTAACACTGACACTTGTTGCTCTATACCGTTTGTTTGAAGCATGCCATATGGTTCACTGACTGAATGGCAAACAGAGCAGAACATGATCAGTCTCCAAAGGATGCACAGGCTGATCGGCATATATGATGGTCACAACAGTCATAACATGTGATTAAAGGTACATGCCCACGCAGTAGGTTATAATATAGGGAGACAGATAGTTTTGTATATTCTGTAGATATGACATTTTTGGACAAAATAAACATTCATTCACCATTACCACACGGATTGATTGGCATTATTATACATTTTATATCAGACGTAAATTTACACACGGATATCAGGGGCAATAACCGAGTATCCCTGAACTGTTAACGGACATTACAATTTATTCTCTGTATTTATTTTTTTATGTGCATGATCATACTTCATAATCTGTCGAAATTATTATTTGTTCAGGTGATGCATTTAATTAGTATAAATAATGAAAATAGCCTGATACCACCAGGAGTCACTATCAGTAAAATAAATTTTACTAAATGATTATATCTGTTTGTTTGTTTGTTTGTTGGTGTTTAACGGCCTATCAACAGCTAAGGTCATGTAAGGCCGGGCCAACGGGTTCGATCCCGTTTTAACCTGCTGTATTGGAGGGAAAATCCCAAAATCAGAACGGAATATTTACATCGAGAAAAAATATATTCAGCCCTGAAATTAGAATAACCTGACCTGGTGCCAGGCCCATACCAGTCACTTGGCCCCTTCCCCTAAAATAGGATTACGAATAATCGTAATACTCACATAAGGGGTATAACCAGATTCAACTGTCACATACAATGCCAAAGACGTATGCGACGGCCAAACCAGGTCTCCACTCGGAATGCCGGTAAGGATGAACCGATTATATCTGTTTTGTTTGTTTGTTTATTAGTGTTTAACGGCCTATCAACAGCTAAGGTCATGTATTGGGGGGAAAATCCCAAAATCAGAATGGAATATTTACATCGAGAACAAATATATTCAGCCCTGAAATTAGAATAAAATAACCTGACCTGGTGTCAGGTCCATACCACACCAAGTCACTTGGCCCCTTCCCCTAAAATAGGATTACAAATATCGTAATACTCACATAAGGGGTATAACCAGATTCAACTGTCACATACAAAAAGCCAAAGACGTATGCGAGGGCCAAACCAGGTCTCCAGTCGGGATTCCGGTAAGGATGAACCCCGATCGTTAAATTACCCATCGCGTGCTCCCACCTGCCACCCACCGATTATATCTGTATAGCGGCCACTCGTAATCTTTAGAACTGGTGGAATAGTGACACACTGATACACTTATTTAATTCATATAAAGAACATTTGTGCCTGGTGAGTGGTTATGTACCTTTAATGATGTCTATACATTTCCTAACTGGCAAATTTGTCCTTTGCATCATTTTCTACATTAACCCTTAGACCGCTATCTTCTTTTTTTTGTCGTCTGCTGTTTATTTTCTATTTTCCATTTTTATCATCAAAAACATGCTTTGACAGCACTTTAGAATAATTTACAACATGCTTTGACAGCACTTCAGAATCATTTCCCTGGGAAATGATTCTGAAGTGCTGTCAAACCATGTTTTTATTGAGAAATAAGGCAAGATATAAAAGCAACAGCAGACGACAATTGTTGTGAGTAGCATATGTTATTTGATGCATACATGTATACATCGTCTTATATTCTGAAAATAGATATATACAACCATAATTGACTAGATATCCAGTAGTAGTTCAGTTCCAGGATGGTCGGCCGTATCAAGTTCCTTTTATTCCAACTTATATGTGGCTATGACGGGAGAAATGGGGCTATGGGTTTTCTGACCAGTGTAGCTCCTGATCAAATAGCACACTCATGGAGCCTGATAATGATCTACATGTATATTGATTGTTAGATGCATGATAGAATGAACCCTACAGATCCTGACCGGACTGTGCATCTGCACAGTCTGGTCTTAAACTACACTGGTTACAAAATCCATAAGCCCCATATATGTGGCTGTGACTGGAGACATGGGGCTTATGGGTGTTGCGAACAGTGTAGATCCAGATCAGCCTGTGCATCCGCAGTCTGATCAGGATCTGCACTGTTCACCATTCCAATATTGACACACCGGTCATGCTTCTAACGAGCAATATAAATTGTTATCAGGCTACAGAAGTGTGCTATTTGATCAGGAGCGACACTGGTCACAAAACCCATAAGCCCCATTTCTCCAGTCACAGCCACATATGATGCAATGTTTCTTTTGCAATTCAGTATAGTACCAGGCGTGACGAGTGCCTCACTCACAAAGGTTAAGGTCACCAAGGTCAAAGTCACTGGGTGGATACGAGTAAGCTATTGATGAAGTTTTAGCCCTTTCCACACCACAGGCCTGTACAGTGGTATTGGCAAACAGTGTAGATCCAGATAAGCCGGCTCGTGACGAGCCGTCTCATCAGGATCTGCACTTTTTGCAAGTAATTTTCATATTTTTGAGAGCAAAAACACCCCCTTTTCATAAATGGACTAGTCTAAAGATCATTTTGTAATGATTAGATTGGTTGCAAAATTATCAAAATCCATTCCAGTCAGTTAGGGGTGAAAGGGTTGAGAAACAGATCAGCAGATATTCAACATTTGTTTTGTTTGTTGGGGTTTAACGGCCTATCAACAGCTAAGGTCATTTAAGGCCGGGTCAATGGGTTTAGTACTAAATCCCATATATTACCTGTACAAGTACATTTGCATGTAAATTGTTGATGCCTCCGATGCCTCCGAATGCCCAAATTAGGTCGGCTGTATCTCACTTCCACTAACGTGGGTGAGACAAAAACCACAACACAGCTCAGCTGCTATTTCGAATTGTACAACACAACCATACAATACAACCATAGCGAATAAACCATACATGTATATATTATGTACACATATACATGAAAATGTACACTGTTCATCTCTATACATACATAAATTATCTTTTACCCGCTTAGCTCATTACATATGGATTACCACTTTAACATTACAATGCCAACTTATAATATTGTGGTCTGCATTTATTATTTTATTTTATGTTCTTCACAAAAACATGTTTTGATTGAGCACGAGAATTGTCTCAATTGGACACAATTATCATGCACTGACAAATCATGTTTTTGCCAAGAAATAACACAAATGTGAACATTCAGAGAGAACAGTAATTTCCCCCCTTTTATTTTAAGGGTTACATTTGAAATACACCTTTACGGGTATGAATTTTTTTAAATATTTTATTTTTGTTACTTCTCAATGAAAGTAAATGTTGTGACCACTCATTTGAACCGTCTCGATGAGACGGTTCAAATGGTGGTCACGACATATATTTCTGAGATCATGTAAACAAAATATTTAGGATTTCCACAAACAAAATGGCGTATCCTCAACATGAAATGGTTAACATTTGAGCAAACAGATACTGTGGCAGAGCATGTTATCTTTTGTACAGAGACAGAATGTGAGATTTTATAAAATGCTAAAATGGCAACATAATTAACTTAACAAACTTAAACTAACAAAAAGCAACAAAACATTATTGAACATCACTATGTAACAATGATTTCTATAAAGAAACTGATGACTGCCCCGCATGTCTAGCCCGTCGAGGAATTGTCAGCAAAAAAAACTGTAACCTTGCCCTTGAGCAGGTCAGTTGAAAATGAGGGGGATCCGGTGCATTTCCTGCTTTCTGGCGCATTTTGGAGCCAAAAAAACCCATTAAACAATAAATTCACAACGCGAACGTAGAAACGTGCTTTATAACTTGTAAAAAATCTTTACTCGGCGGATTTTAGGGGGGGCGCGCGCCGGGTCCGCCCCCCCCCCCCTTGAATCGCCCTTGGAATTAATATTAACCTTTCTACCCCCAAGTAACTGGAATGGATTTTGATACATTAGTTTTGCACCCAATTCAATCGTCACAAAATGATTCTTCTTCTTATCTTATATTTAAGGGTAGGAATTTGCTCGAGGACCTTCCAAACCCGGGTCCACTCACAAAATGATTTTCAGACTAGATCATTTATGAAAAGGGGGTGTTTTTGTTTTCAAAAATATGAAAATTCCTTGCAAAAGTGACGAGCCATCTCATCAGGATCTACACTTTTTGCAAGTAATTTTTGACAACAAAAACACCACCTTATCATAAATGGACTAGTTTGAAAAATATTTGATGATGATTGGATTGGTCGAAGAATTAACTTGTCAAAATCCATTCCAGTTACCTAGGGGTGAAAGGGATAAGTACTGGCCTGTATTGACACACCATTTGTCATCAGCAGAGACATAGATATGACATGGTTTATTGCACTTGAGGAGTTTGCTGTATATACAGATCAGGAACTACATTGGCCAAATGTTCAATACCGCAATAACCCTAAATATTTGGACACCATTCATTTGGGGAAACATATACAAATATATGGTTTCCCCACAACAGTGAGTGTGGCAGTAGTGGTCTAATCACAATAATGTATTTGGATATAATTTGCTTTGGGAAACCCCTATTTAATAGGGGTTTCCCAAAGCAAATTGTGTCCAAATATTTAGGGTTAATACGGTAAGTCCCTTGTTATGATGAACAACACTGATTACACAGACATTTTGACTAGATATTAGAACATGTGATCATACTGACCGATTGATTGACGGATTGATTGACAGATTGACTGTTTACGTTTGTGTTCATCTTGAATAGACAGTGAACAGAGAATTTGGCTTGCTACTCGAGAAAAGGGGTCTGACGACATGTGCAACAATTGCCGCTTCTAGACATTATGCTCATTCCAACATTAGGACCATGATGTTTCAATGACATAATGACGAACCGTGTAGGCCCTGGCCAGACTGCGCAGATGCGCAGAAATCTCTAATAAAAGAACGACCTTTTGACCTTTCGGCGGCCATCTTGGATGACATAACAATCCGATTTCAACAAACAATGCACCAGAGTGATCGCCTCGTTGATACCTTCGATTGGATATTTGACATGACCATATTCGGTCAAAAATAAAATTTTACCCCAATTTGATCCCATGGGCCACGCCCATTTTTGACCCCGGGGTCACCATTTTAACAACTTTGAAAGAGCATCGATCATTCCTACCAAATTTTGTCGAAATCCGGTTGGCGGTTCTTGAGAAGAAGATTTTTGAAGATTTTGTGCTATTTTTAGACGCGGCCATCTTGGATTACGTAATGACTTCATTTTAACAATTTTGTAATCCCCCTACCTAAGGACCATAAACAAGAAGTTTGGTGACTATAGGCCCAATGGTTACCGAGGAGAAGACGTTTGAAAATGTTCACGGACGACGGACGACGACGGACGACGGACACATTGCGGTAACAATAGCTCACATGAGTTTCGCTCAGGTGAGCTAAAAAAAACATGGACGATGACAAACACGAATATGAAGATTGAAGTGAAATGCTCATACTGTAAAGAAGTTACAGCTGAATGAATCTACTGAACCAAAATATGAAATCTAGTGAACAGGACATTTCTAGGTTATTTGGCCTTGGGTATGGGGGGTGGAGGTGAATCAGTTTAATATCCCGGCAACCGCATAAGGTCCTAAGGGACAGGACCGCAGTTTCAAGTCTCATCCGAAAAGACCAGTGGGATGGAAATACTATGAAAGTATCTTTTGATGCCTAAGGTGAGGTTTGAACACACCACCACCGGATTAGAAGTCAGGTATTCTAACCCCTAGAGCATATCTGGGTATGGCGGAGCACGAGTGGGCGGAAAATAAAAAGAAGAGGGCCATGATGTCCCTAATTCGCTCACCTGACTCCATGAACACCAGAGGAGAATGTGACATTGACTTCATGTGTTTTAAAAAAATTGAGCTATTTTTAGACGGCGGTCATCTTGGATTAAGCGATGACTCTCATTTTACCAAATCTGAAAATGCTTCACCCAAGGATCGGAACTTCCTATAAAGTTTGGCCAGCATCGGCCATGTGGTTCCTGAGAAAAAGACGTTCAAAATCTCAAATAAATGGACCTTTTGGCGGCCATCATGGATGACATAATCATCCAATTCCGACAAATATTGCGCCAGAGCAATCGCCTCATTTTGATATATGACATGAGCATATTCGGGGTCTCCATTTTCACAACTTTAAAAGAGCATTGTACATCGATCATTCCTACCAAGTTTCGTCGAAATACGGCCAGTGGTTCATGAGAAAAAGATTGTTTAAGAATTTGTGCTATTTTTAGACGGCGGCCATCTTGGATTAGCGATGACCTCCATTTTAACAAATCTGAAAAGGCTTCACCCATGGACCATAACTGTGAAGTTTGGCTACCATGGACCAAGCGGTTCATGTGAAGAAGAATTTTTAAATCTCTAATAAAAGAACGACCTTTTGACCTTCGGCGACCATCTTGGATGACATAACCATCAGATTTCGACAAAAAAATCACCAGAGTGATCGCCTCATTGATACCTTCGATTTGATATATAACATGACCATATTCGGTCACAAATAAAATTTGACCCCAATTTGACCCCACGGGCCACGCACATTTTTGACCCCGGGGTCACCATTTTAACAACTTTGAAAGAGCATTGTACATTGATCATTCCTACCAAGTTTCGTCGAAATCCGGCTGGCGGTTCATGAGAAGAAGATTTTTTAAGAATTTATGCTATTTTTAGACGGCGGCCATCTTGGATTAGCAATGACGTCATTTTAACAATTTTGTAATCCCCCTACCTAAGGACCATGATCATGAAGTTTGGTGACTATAGGCCCAATGGTTACCGAGGAGAAGACGTGTGAAAATATTCACGGACGACGACGGACGACGGACGACGGACGACGGACAAATTGCGGTAACAATAACTCACATGAGCTTCGCTCAGGTGAGCTAATAACGAATGAAGAGAAACATGCACATGGAGTTTGAAGCCAATCAAGAAGTTGTAGGAGAATGGAGAAACTTGCACGCATCTACTGGACAGCAATTTCCCAGACATCGGACATTTCAGGACCATGAGCATGGGAGAGCATGGGTGGGGCAGGCAATGAAAATAACAAATGATGAGAAACACACTCATGAAGTTTGTAGCCAATCGCTGATACAGTAAAGAAGTTATAGCAGAATGGAGAAACGCGCACGCATCTACTGGACTGGACCTTGATCACGAGCATGAGGGGAGTATGGCTGGAGCAGGGAATGAAATATTTTGCACGAGACGCACCTTTGGGTCATGGTTTAAGCAAGTGTGAAATATCATGAAAATATTCCAAAGAGTAGTTTAGGATTGACAGGAAATCGATCAGCGAAAAAAACAAAAAGAGATAACTGAAAAATTAGTGAGACAAGAGTTATAATTTGTGTGCGCAACACACCTTTGGGTCGTGGTCTAAGCATGTGCCAAGTTTCATGAAAATATTCCAAAGGGTATTCGAGTTATGCTAAAAACAAGAAATCAGTGTGCGGAAAAACAAAGGGAGATAACTCGATGCATGTGTGTAGTTTCATGAAAATATTCCAAAGGGTAGTGAAGTTATGCTCCGAACCTTTGGGTAGTGGTTTATGCATGTGTGAAGTTTCATGAAAATATTCCAAAGGGTATTTGAGTTATGCTCTGGACAAAAAGTGTCTGCGGCGGACGCGGACGATGTTCGGTAAAAATCCATAGTATCCCCAGACTTTTGTCCGAGGGATACAATAAACATGCATAATTATGAAGTTTCAAGCCAATCGGTCATAGGGGTGATATAAAGTTATAGCAATTTAAAGGTTCATGCCCACTCAATAGCCACAAAATGTTCTTTATAGGAATTAAATCAGTGTATAATTGTGTCGCTATTCCATCAGTTCTAAAGATTACGAGTGGCCGCTATACAGATATAATCATTCAGTAATATTTATTTTACTGATAGTGACGCGCGTTGGTATCAGATATTAAATACATCACATGAAAAAATATTATTTTCAACAGATTATAAAGTATGATAATTCCACATCAAAAAATAAATACAGAGTATAAATAATAATGTCAGTTAACATTTTAAGAAAACACGGTTATTGCCCCTGATATGTGTGTGGAAAGTTACGTCTGCTATAAAATGTATAATAATGCCAATCAATATGTGGGGTAATGGTGATTAATGGTGATGAGCAACTAGAAAAACTAGTAAAAACATGGCGTGTTCATCGAGAAAGCCGGCACATAAATTGATAATGCATTGGTATAATGACTGATTTATTGGTGTAAAATAGGAAACACTTGCATTTCTAATGAACCCTTCTCTGACAAAAATCAGCTTTTATATAGGTAACAAAAAAGTACTTGCATTAACCATGGATCAGCTCAAACAGTTCATACTCGTAATTTAAGAATAAGAGATCAATGGCCCCACAGTGGTGTCCATTCTGTCAAAAATAACTTAAGGTAAGCAGTTGACGTCATTAGTGACGTCATATCTGTGTGACCTCATAGGTCACCCTTTCCATTCTTTGGATTTAAGTTTGTGTGACGTAAATGCATTTAATAATATCAATAAATTGGTATCTCACCTTGGGCAACACGACTTAGAGAAGCTTAATTATGCCATGGGAGGTTGATGTGTCCCCTCTGGTTGCCTAGCAACCAATATAGAAGCATTTCCGAGTGTTTGCAAATCAATTACTAAACACAGAGAAGGTTGCATTATAGGAATGAATGGCCTTTTTGTGGAATTTATCGGGGTATAAACTTGGAAAAGTCGCGGGAATACTGGACGAAGGCCGGAAGGCATCGTCCAGTATTACCGCGACCTTTTCCAAGTTTATATCTCCGATAAATTCAACAAAAAGGCCATTCATTCCTTACAATTCCAGCATTTGAAATAAATTCATCAAGAAAATGTGTTTATTTTACGTTTTCTTAAGAATTATTTTAACTGCGCCTCACGGTTACGGAAAGTAGTTTGGCGTGGGAGTTTACTGGGATACAAATTTTGGACAGAGACTTGCTACGGGCCAATCAAATGTTAGGGAATTGTGTAAATAGTTTTGTTCTGGGATTATTGTATGATGGATAAGTGGCTAGGATAGTTCATTCTAAACTAACAATACTAAGCCGTTTTCACTATATATTGGATGACCCTCGTATATGCATGAAACATCTTTCTACACAATGTAAAAAACAATTCAAATTTGCACCGGGTGTGGTGATTATATCAATATTTAATATTCAACGTCGATATAATCAGCACACCAGGGCACATTTGAATTGTTTAGTACATTGTTTAGAAAGGTGTTTCATGAATACACAAACACAAACTGACTATTCAAGACATACTAGATATGCTAGAAGCACCTGTGTCTGTGATTATAAATGGCTCTGAAGATTTACCCAAGATGTTAACTACAAATAAAATAAAGATTGGCATGCCTGTGCACAGCTCAGGCTCAACACGTCAAATAGTTAGGCATTGACTGTAAAAGGAAGTGCATGGTCAGTGTCTGTAGTCATAAAACCTCCGGAGCATACTCCATTTTTATGCTTAGAAACAGAACGTCAATTGGTCAAGGCCGAGCTGTGCCAATCAAATTGTATGATTTTAAGCATGGATTTGGAGAATGTGATTACAGGTTTTATAAGCATGGCCACAGAAGTTTAAACTAATGCAATTTGATTGTTATAAGCATGGACACCTTAACCCTTACGAAGCTGAATTAAATGTTGTCGTCTGCTGGAAATGTTTTATTTTCAATATTTCTCGACAAAAACCTGGTTTTGACAGCACATGAGAATCATCTCCAGAGGAGACGATTCTCATGTGCTGTAAAAACCAGGTTTTTGTTAAGAATTAAACCAAAAATGAAACACAGCAGACGGCAATTTTCGTCAACAGCGTAGGAAGGGTTAATTTTGTAATTACTGTAATCAAATATTTGGCTGTGACTGGATGGGTTTTATGGGATATGCGACCGCTGTAGCTCCTGATCAAATAGCCCACTCCTGTAGCCTGTAGCCTATTTCACCAACATTGCAAAGTATACTTATCTAGCAAAGTATACTTTGAGGGAGAAATTGTCAATTTTAGGATAAATTTATTAATTTTTATTATACTGAATTTATTACATTATCACAGCCAAAATGGCTGTGATAATGTAATGAATTCAGTATAATAATTCTGCATACTTTTAATCATCAAATATATGCAGTCGTTAGTTCTATATGAAATAATGCATTTCGGGGAAAATAAATGATTACTCCCTCAAAGTATACTTTGCTAGAAAAGTATACTTTGCAATTTTGATGAAATCGGCTACTGATCATGATCGATTGGTATTAGTATGACGGGCATTTCATTGATGGAATGTTGAACAGTGTAAATCATAATCAGAAAGTGCAGATGCACAGGCTCATCTGGATCTACACTAGTTGCAAAACCCCTAAGACCATTTCTCCAGTCACAGCCACATATGAGACAAGCCATGTGATTTTGTACCTAAGAAGATGTGTGACTTTTCATTACATTTTCAGTAAATGACATCAAAAGTTGACAAAATTTTCAGAGCAAATGCATATATGTTTACAGACTACTGCGATTAGCCAATGATCGGCTTCATGATCGACACATTTCTGTTTGTAATTCACAAGAGCTTATTGAGAACAGCATAGCTCAATTATTATCAGCATGTAAGAAGCAGATGATAAACCATGTGGCAGCTTTTGATGAACATGTTTATATGCAGTAAAATAGAAAACGGGCATAACTCCAGGTTGATCTCAGGCAGACTGATTGAAGTACGCATTACTGCACTTGACTGTTGTTAAGTATACAGAGTATAAGCTCACAAATGTATGGGTAACTTACTGGGCCATCAAAAAGAAGGATGTTTAATGGCAACCATGGCCACAGGCAGAGTGAAGAAAAAAAACGTCATGCACTGCTTCACTTAATGGTTGTAAAATATATACACGAGTATAAAAGGAATCAGCTGATGGCTGTAGATGTAGTTTACCAGGAAAGCAAATAGTCAGTAGCAACAGGTGGTCTACAGAAATTAGCACATTTACTTCAGTAAAACGTAGATACATTGAATTGAAAGGATTGTGGATTTAACCCTTAGAAAGCGGGAACCGAAAATTATCGTCTGCCGTTGTTTTTTATTTTGTATTTTCTCTAAATAAAAACAAGGTGTGGCAACATTTTAGAATCATTTCCATTGGAAATGATTCTAAAGTGCTGTCAAAGCATGTTTTTGATAAGAAAAAGAGAAATTACAAAATAAACAGCAGACAACAAATTTAATTCAGCACTGTAAGGGTTAATCATTCTTGTACAGACAAGGGGATAAAGCCAGCATGAAAAGATGCCATTTATTTTTTAACCCTTACACCGCTATCTTAATTATTTGTCATTTGCTGTTTATTTTCTACTTTCCATTTTTATCATCAAAATCCTGCTTTGACAGCACTTTAGAATAATTTACAACTTGCTTTGATAGCACTTTAGAATAATTTCCATTGGAAATGATTCTGAAGTGCTGTCAAACCACGTTTTCATTGATAAATAAGGTAAGATATAAAAGCAACAGGAGACGACAATTGTTGTTTTTCTTTTCAACTGATTGTGTCAAGTTACTGTGGTAAGTTGACATACTGAGGACCCTTGTGATATTTGCAGAAGTTGCAGTCAGGCCAGAAAACAAAACAAGTCTTAAAATACAGATATGGGTCATAAGCAACCAATGCTGATTATTATCAGGCTTATCAGAATGACATATTAAACAAACAAAATAATCTCAGGCACAGTAGGGCTCTGACAAATACTTCTTCATACTGCCAATATTTAAATGAACACATAAGGTGGACATGTAAGTCATGCATTCTTCACCATGAACCTTTCTCTCCTAAGTCGCTGAAATTGGTTCTTCTTCCAAGTTACAAATGGTGCAGATCCTGATGAGATGGATCAATACAAGCGAATTCATTTGGGATATGGTTCACTAAACCTTGCATGAACTGTTTCTTGTGTCTTTATTTTTTATCATTTTTGTCATACCTATCTATTCCAAAATAAGCATTATACTAAATTGAATGCTAGGACTTCACATATTTACTATACAGCAACCACACAACACTGTACATTGTCATTCATATTTGCTAACATTGCTACCGGTACATAGCCTTTTCTGTCTGTCACTATTCTGTGGAAAATTCACTTTTTACATTAGTAATCTGTATACCACTGAAGTCGGAAGCAGATGACTCCGACACCCATGTCTGAACATGTGCTGCAGGAATGTTTGTTTCTACAAGGTCCACTACCTCCTGCTGTTCTGCCTCTGAATATTCCCTGGAAACAATACCCGTTTCCAATATAGGTATTTCAGAATCTGCATGTACCACCTCTGTGTGAGAACGAAAGTTCAATGTTCCTGGCATATGAACACCTAGATTTGTATTTGCACTAGAACATTCAGTTTCACTAAACTCGGGTAAATTCACACCTTCTGTAGCAGAGTCTATTTCATCCATATCGTCATTTTCAGTTACAATAAAATCATCATCTAAAATCATGACCACGCTGTCTTTATCAGAATCTACACTTGTCACATGTTCAGTTAGTACTGGATCTTCTTTTTCAGCTGATATTATGTCTCTTGTTTGCAATACTGTAGACTTATACATCTGTCTCCATTTATACAAAAGGTCAATACTTACTCCAACCTTTTCTGCCACTGTCCTACAACCAATTCGCTCGCTTTCAGCAACTGCAGCTTTCTTTTCTTCTTCCGTTAGTCTTGGATATTTAAATTTCTTTGTACTCAAGGATTCACCAACATCACTCTCAACTGATGATGCCTTTCTCTTACGACTACTAATTTCTTCTGTACCTATACTCGATTTCGACATTGTAGATGAAACTTGACTGTCCAATAATTTATTATAAGTATATTCTTTCTTCCAGAGGTAGATATTTTCTATCGACACATTAGCATTTTGAGCTGCTGCAGCTATACCAATCCTGTTGGATTCTTCAAGGGCCTTGAACTTTTTCTCAGCATCCTCTGTAGATATAATGAAATCATTCGCTGTTACTTTCCCATCTCTAACATTTCCATCTTTATACATATCCATCCATGTGTATAACATTTTCATTGGCACACTCGCTTCTTCTGAAGTTGGCTTCACTCCATTTTCTCTTGCTTTGGCACAAATGCTTCTCTTCTCATGCAACATGTAGTAATTTTCAATATCCATAGACGCATCAATATCTGCAGTTTGCAATTTCTTTGGCATGATACTTTCATCAAAGCCTGGATCACCTTGTCTGATTTTCGTGGTAGAATTTGCATCCTCCGATATACTTCTGTATTTACCGATTTTCAGCATAGGTGTTGATGATGGTGACACTGATGTTGGTTTATTGTAACTCTTCTTCTTGTCATGTGAAAGCCACCTAGTAACATTACTCACGGGTACACCAGTTTTTCTTGCAGTTGCCTTACATCCAATCTGTCTTGCCTGTTCTATTATCTTTAATTTTTCATCTTCAGAATAAACTCTCTTTATACGCTTCTCGTCACTGTTTGTATATGTTCTATCAATAATGTTTCCCAGTTCTGGTGTTGCAGATTTCCGATCTGGTGTTGAGTTTTTGTCACTAGCAGGTGAACTGGTCATATTGTGTGTGCCTGCCGTCAACTTACGAACATATCTTGAATCTTTGTACATGCTTATCCACTCCAAGAGTAGAATCTCAGAAACACCATATTTTTCTGCAACAATACTAGTTCCATACTCCTGTGCTTCGGCAATAATAACTCTTTTTTCATCAAGTGTAAATGGCTTAATTGGTCGTACAGATTGCCCGTTAGTGCCCTCAGAGAATGCATCAACTTCTTGTTTAATACCGACAGTTGATAAATCAGATGCGGAAGTAACATTCTCATCCACTTCTTCAAGATTACCATACTCTTTCAACCAGCCATACACTGTAGACGTTGGTATACCTGTATCTTTTATTGTAGCTCTGGCTCCTTTTAGTCTTGCTTCATCACAAACAGCCTTTTTGTATTCTTCAGAATACTTTTTATTGAAACCCATCACCTTTTTTTCTACCGAAGGTAACCTAACATTCAGTTTAGTTGTTTCTGCTTTCTGAACACCTGGCGATTCTCTTTCAATTGACTTTCTACTTCTGCTTGTCTTGGCTTCATTTGTTCCATAACTCCCAGAAATAAGTTTATCAATTTCTTGAACTGTTTCAGTTTTGATAAGAGTACCACTATCAAACCCTGTATCTTCCTTAAAGTCCATTCCTTCATTGTTGTCATAAATCTTCATCCAGTTTAGGATCAGTGGTAATGGAACACCAAATTTTGATGCAGTAGAAGATGTACCTAAAATGTTCGCTTCAGCAGCAATATTTCTTCTTTCATCCACACTAAATTTACTGCTGATTTTATCAAGCTTTTCTTTCATTTTACTCTTTGGACCCATCATTTTCTTTGCTACATGACTCTGTACTGAGGTAGATAGTGCTGGTGAAGAAGCTGGTAATGCTGAATCAAAAGCGACTTCTGAATCTGCTGGAAGGAGTAAAGCTTTCTTCTTCAAAGTGGCTTTCACATGATATATGTAGCCCGGTGTAAGATCTGTAAGTTCAGCAGTTTTAACAGCACCATGTTTTATGGCATGTCTTGCAAATTTCTGTTTAATCTCATCAGTAAACTCTCGATCTGTATCATCTGAATCACGAAATCTAACTTTTTCAAATCTCTCAGCATTTTGAGCAAGAAATCCCTCCAGCCAGTTTGAGGTAGCATTAAACATGGTGAATGCATCCTTAAAAACCTTTTGAGTATGTTCTTGTATTCTCTGTGTAGTGACAATACCCAGTTCATTATTCTGCTCCAGAACCCATTGAACAATCCCCTGTTCCAGATCCTTCTTCAACTGAGGTGTATTAACATTGTTCAGCACAATCTCTTCACCTTTTTCACGAAAGATTTGAATCCATCTATAAATCATGTTTTTTGTCACATTCAGTTTCACAGATGCATGGGATACTCCATTCTTTTCTGCTTCTGCAACAATGCTCCTCTTCTGTTCCAAGGTGAATGTACGTTGTGTCTTTTTACCATACTTTTTCTTGATTTTTGTAGAAAGCCCCATTGTTGAACTGAACACAGCAGCTCTGAACACAGGTATAGGAATAGACTTGGCTCGCATATTTCTTCTCCACTGATACAGTGTACTCGCCGAGATTTTCCTCTTCTGAACAACATGGTCAGTCCCATACTTCTTCTCCTC
Organism: Conchocele bisecta; assembly: GCA_029237695.1. Lineage (NCBI taxonomy): Eukaryota > Metazoa > Mollusca > Bivalvia > Lucinida > Thyasiridae > Conchocele > Conchocele bisecta. The sequence continues at coordinate 46,688,999 of CM055265.1, read as the reverse complement.
AGCGAGAATCTGTAACTTCTGATCTTCTGTGTAATTTTTCTTCTGGTTCTCAAACACAACATCCTTGAACTCTTTCTTGTATCGTCTGATAAACTCAACAACCCAATTGTAACTAGCTTGGAAGTTTGGTCGAGTTTCCTGGTAAATAGACTTTGAAATTTGACTAATTTCATCATTTGTGACACTGCCTTTTGATTCCTGCAGTTGAAGTACCATGGCTACAATTCTCTCTTCAAATTCAGGTACCATTCCTCTAACACTACTTTTCATCTCGCTATCACCCATAGATAATAAAGTGTCACTGTCAGTAAAAGCGCTAGCTGCTGAACCCGTTAACCGCTCTGCACTGTCAATCTGTGTTTTCCAGCTATAGATAACGCCCCCATTGATCCCAAGTTTCCGACCAACATGATGACACCCAAGTCGCCTTGCTTCTTCTACAGTAGCAATCTTTTCCTTCATAGAATAATCTCGCCTGAAACGTGATTGAACTTTCACATGCTTCAAAGCAGTGTGGTTTCGCTGCATAAATCGTGTCATCCATGCATTTGTAGCAGAGAAATGTTTGGGACCTTCATGTAATGATTTGGCATAGTCTTTAAATACATCCAAGTAAACACACCCTTGTTCCTCTTGTTTTTGCTGCATCCATGCCACCAGCTTCTTCTCTGTTTTTATGTCAAGCATTTTTGGTGGAGCAACAATAACAGGTCTTTTCTGCTGGGACATTTGTTCCAATATGTCTGAAGATGATGTAGATGGTTGTATTGGTTGTGAAATATTACCCTCAGTTGTAGTGTCAAGGTCGGTCCAAGAACTTCTACTGATGTCACTTTCAAAATCCCCTGTATCATCAAATTCATCCACACCTACAACAGACTGTTCACCAATTTCAGAAGAGCTGTCCAGCAGAGAGAGACCCTTTAGTGGATCAACATCACGGATTAACACTCCATCTTTCTCTTCATCTCCTGGATAGAAGTACTTCTTAACATTCTCCAATTCCACATCTTTCAGTGCCTCTTTGTGCCTTTTTATGAAGTCACGCGTCCAGTTATAGCATGCCCTAAAGTTAGGTCGTATGTCCTTGTACACAGATTGGGTAATCCTCTGAATATCATTGTATGAAACACTCCCTTCCTTCTCCTGATGCTCAAGGATCAAATTGATAATCTTCTCTTCAAATTTTGGATTGTTACCTTTCAAACGAGACATAAACTGAATATCTTTGGTTATTCTGTTCCGACGTAGGAATTTGGTCAACCATGCGTTAGTGGCGCCAAATTTCTTGTCTCCTTTATAAAGCGACCTGGCAAATCTCTTGAAGTCATCTTGAAAAACATAAGAATCACGAGCTTGTCGCTCCAATAACCACTGCACAAGGATTTTCTCTGTTTTTCTATCAAATGTCACAGGAGCTCCAACGATGATAGGTTTTCTAGCTGAAATGTTTGTTATATCTATTCCAGTGGAGCTTTTACCTTGATGTACTGGTGTCATTGTACCTGTAACAGACTTACGAGTTTTACTCTTGTACATCTGTGTTTCATAGTTGGGATCTTCCGGGTTATCAATGACTATATCAATAGGAACACTTGGATTTGTGCCACTGTCATCAGCTGTTGATTCATAGCTTTCAATTGACTTCATTGCAGCATCCACCATAGAAACAACAGAATCATCAACTTTGTCTACAAACTGATCAACGTTCTCAAGATACTTGTCAGCAGCAATGAGCACTTCTTCTCCGGAATCATTGGTCATCAGAAGCTTCTTTGTGCTATCAAATTCAACATGTCTTAGGGCTTTCTTATGTCTCTTGATGAAGTCCTTCACCCAGTTGTAAGACGCTTTGAAGTTGGGTCTGGTCTCAGAATAGATGGAACGCGCAACTCTGCTAACTTGTTCATAAGACACACTGCCTTCTTCATCCATATATTCCATAATCTGATGTACAATCTGGTTCTCGAAATGTGGGACTATACCACGGACACTATACAACCCCGGCCCTACACCAACACTAGCAGCACCGGAGGCACTGGCAGCTGCAGCTTTCGTCAAAGCAGCTGCCCCGTTTGTTTGCGTCATTACTGGCCCTTGGACAAACCCTTGTTCTTTATCCATTTTTACCTTCCATGAGTATATCAGACAGTGGTCAACTCCAGTTTTCCTTGCAACATGGCCGATACCATATTTCCTAGCTTCTTCAACTATGGCAGTTTTCTCTTCATGTGTGTATTCCCTACGGAACCTTGATGTAAACTTAATATCCTTCACTGTTGCATGGTTTCGACGTAGAAACTTGATCATCCAAGCACGGGTGGCTGCAAACTTCTTACTGCCTCTGTACAGTGACTTTGCATACTCCTTGAACTGGTCTAGGAAAACATAACCATCAGCAGCCTGTCTTTCCAAGAGCCACTGAACCAATGTTTTCTCAGTTTTAGTGTCCAGTGATCTGGATGCTGCTATGATAATTGGCCTAACATGTGCTTTCACCGACTTAGGTCCAAACCTGCTGGTCGTTGGATATCCAGCCGTATGACCTACTGACATTTCTGGATCTTCTGGCATAAATACCTTCTTAATATTTTCAATGTCAATATCTTTCAAAGCATGTTCATGTCTTTTCATGAAGCTTCGTATCCATCCATATGCTGCTTTAAAAGTAGGTCTTGTCTCTTTGTATACAGATTGGCTTATCTTACTGATATCTTCATAGGAGATGCTTCCATCTCTATTGTGCTGTGCCAGTATCATCTCAACAATTGCATTCTCAAACTCCGGTACAATACCACGGGCAGCATCCATTTGTTGAACAAATCGAGATGGTTCGTCGGAAGCCTGTTTCATTTTAGACTGCTGAATTTTCAGTGACTTACCAAAGTTCAAACCTAACGCTAGCTTTCGACTTTTTCCCCACTTCCAGAATGTTTGTTTATGAGCTTCCTGCTCCAATTTGATTTTCCAAGCAGATAGGAGTGAAGGATCAATTCCCAGTTTTCTCGCCACATGGCCTGTCCCGTATCTTCTAGCTTCATTTACAGCTGCTTCCTTTTCAGCATCTGTGTACTGGGATTTGTATTTTGATCTAAATGGAACATCCTTGATTTCTCTGTGCCTCCGCAGGAAAAGTTGGAGCCATCCTTTGGAAGCTGAAAAGTTTTTATTACCAGTGTAAGTAGATTTAGCATAGTCTCTAAAATCATCAGTAAACACATAGCCATCTCTCTTATTTCTTTCAATCACCCAATCGACTAGCAATTTTTCAGTCTTTCTATTGAATGTCACAGCAGGTCCAACTATTATCGGCCGCTTGTCTGGGGTCTTCCTTTGACTAGCCATATGAACAGCATCTGTTCCATCAATGTTTTTCAGAGCAGTTGTAACCATATGACTTAAATCCTTTGCTGTAGGGTGTTCTACAATTTCTTCATCTTCTGCAAGAACTCTACTGATGTTTGCCAATTCTATGTCCTTCAGTTCTTGCTGGTGTCTCTCAAGAAAATTCTTAACCCATTTGTAGCAAGCTTTGAATGTTGGTCTAGTTTCACAGTAACTTGCCTGAGCTATCTTACTGATGTCATCATATGATACACATCCCTCCTTCACTTGCAGCTGCAAAACTTCTTCTACAATAGTATTTTCAAACTCTGGAACAATGCCTCTTGCAGCATCCCCGGAATACAATGATGGTTCTGTACTAGAGCTTGACGATGCAGCAATTTGAGTTGGGATTCTCTGTGGTTTACTGAAAGGTGCTTTTATCTTACTAAAATTAGGCACAACTCCATCCCGATCTTCTTTCATTTTCCATGCATGAATTATTTTCTGATTCAATCCTGTACGCTTTGCTGCATAACTAACTCCAAATCTCCGAGCCAGTGCCACAGCTGCTTCTTTCTCTTCTTCAGAATATTGATTTTTGTACTTTGAACAAAATTTCACATCTTTAAGAGCTCTGTTTCTACGCAAGAATTTTATCATCCATGCTTGAGTTGCCGCAAATTTTTTCGTGCCTGTATACAACGATTTTGCAAAATCTTTGAAGTCATCAGTGAATACATACCCATTCTCAGTATTTCGCTCCAAGACCCACTGAACCAATTTTCTTTCTGCTTTTGTATCTAGGGACTTAGGAGGAGCCACAATAATAGGTCTTTTGCCAAATTGAGACGACATACTTTTAGGAGTAGATGTATTGGTTCTGCCCAACATTTCCATAATGCTTAGGTTTGCATCAGTGTCACACGTGTCCGATTCCATTGGGATGACACGGTCTACATGGCTAGGAGATACATCATAGTCCATTGTCTCTACATCATCAGTGTCATCATTGTCATCAAATCCATCATCCACAGGTGTATTTGGCATCATCTCTTGTGTAGGTATACTTTTTGGCACAGTGTCTGTACCTGAAGGTCCATCAAGCTGAGCATTGTGGTCGGCTGTGCCATCATTGGCAGAGGTTGGTTCAGCTTTTCCTATCTGTTTTGTGGTCCCACTTTCAGTTACAAATTTTGTTCCTTGCAGCACAGACATGTTCCGTTTCAGGAAATTACCAAGCCAAGTTTTTGATGCTACAAATTTTGGATGTGTGTGTCTGTAGACAGCTATAGCATATTTTCTCATGTTCTCTAGACTAACGTCTTGATGCGTTTCTGATTGCTGAACAATCCAGCGGACTATGGAAAGGTCAGCATCATAATTCACCTGCTTCCCCAGCTTGCTTGGCCTTTGATTTCCTGGGTGACGCAACCCGAATAATGTCATCCAACTTAAAATATCAGGTAAAGGAATGTTGTGCGAGTTGGACACCCTAGTTGTACCAAATCTCTTGGCTTCTAAAGCAATTTGCTCCTTCTCTTCAAGTGTGTACTGTTTCGGTAGTTTCCTGAGAACGGATTTAATTTTACTGTCAGCTGTTACTGATCCAGGACCCTCATCATCGGAATCATCCAACACAACAACAGTGTCAGGTGTAATTGTGGATGGTAGTTTCTTCACATTGACAACAGGGCTCATAAGTTTCTCCAGAAAGCTCATAGGCTGCTTCGTTGTTTTTTTGCGGGCTATGTTTACACACTGTGGCTTGCTAACTGGGACTGGCACACCATGGTAGGAACCTGCAACAAACAAAACTAATTTGTGGCTGTGACCGGAGGAATGGGGCTAATGACATTTGCAACCAGTGTCGATTCAGATCAGCACTGTTCGCAATTCTATCAGTATATCATCTGTCAGGCTGGTAACAATACATATCCTTAACTAGCCTTATCTGGCTGCAGGAGTGTGCTATCAGTTCTGGAGCGGGACTCGCCACAAATGCCATCAACCAGCACTATTTCTCCATTCAGTCATTCCCACGAGGTATTAAGGTATTAAATGAGTGACCTTCCATAAGAAAACAAGGCAATCATCGGAGAGTGTCTGACACACAAAAAAATGCCACTTGGCAGATATCTATCTATGTCAGGAGGCTATTGATGAAATTTAGAAACGATCCAACTAATGGGTCAGGAGCTATTCAACATTTGAACATAATTATTGCCACCTATGAAGACGCCGGAATTGTGACCGATATGTCTCACTTTCCAATACCATGAGGCAACAAGAGGCTCCTTACATATTTCCATGTAAATGTTCATTCATAGGTGTAGTTGGGAAAATTATATATGACCCCTTACTGACAAAAGGGACCTTAATTACAATAGGCATATACCCTAATCAGTATGTGCATCTGCACAGTCTGTTCAGGGCCTAATGCAATTCACCATTGTGTCATTCAAGCAACTGTCACCCCTAAATACTGGAATGGAATATTCTATTTTATATTTGGGCTATTCTATTTTAAAAGCAGACAAGAAACGAGGCAAAGCCACGAAGGCCAGGTTTTTTCCAAGCATAGACACTTGGATAACATAATTATACCCACTTTTTGTAGACTAGATGGCCATGGCCTGCATGTCGTGCCTTGGGGCGAGGCATGGACACAAAAAAAAGAGATATAGTAGATGGAAAAACTTTAACCAAAAAACTTTAACCGGACACACGGACGTCGGATGGACGGACGTATGCCAAAATGCCGACTATATCACGCTTTCCGCAAGCGGGCGCGACAATGATGATAAACACCCATGTGAAGTATCAAGGTAATGGGTGAAGCAGTTGCAGAGATATAGTACACGAAAAAACTTTAACAAAAAAATTCAAAGTAATTTGACCTTGACATTGGGCACAGGGGCCGCACGGTTGGGGGGTAGATTGAAAATATGGATGACGATAAACACCCATGTGAAGTTTCAAGGTAATGGGCGAAGCAGTTGCAGAGATATAGTATAACAAAAAAGGTAACATGTTGGATAGTGATATGTGGTGGGCACCCCTTGATTATGAAGCAGTGAAAGTTTGTTGGTCCTATGTGGTACAGTAACAAAGAAATGGACTCAAACACGAAAAATTAACATTGATTGTGGACGCCGCCCGCCCGCCCGCCCGCCCGCCCGGCTTTCGCCAATCTAATAGCCTGGATTTTTCTCCAAAAAAAAACCTGGCTAAAAAGTAGAGGTGCAACGATACGGTCAAACCCGTATTGCGATATATTGCGATACAACAAACCCATATTGCAATACGTATTGCGATATTCAGGGCTTAACAATATTCACTTTTCACACTTGCCCGGCCGGAATGTATGAATGTAATAACGAGATGGTGCCTAAAAAGGAGTATTAATATAAACACAAAATCATTTAAATTTGTTAACAATTATATGGCTACAGCTAAACGAGTACTAATGTACATACTATTAAGATTATATAGTATTATTCCTTCTTTATCCGTTTATTATAAAGTTATTTTCAAAAATAAATGTTCCACTATAATAAGTCCATTAGTAAACAAGAGTTATCTCCCCTAAGTCAGAACAAGACTACTGTCACTTAGGCACATTTTGGTCTAGAAAGTTCGTTTTTAGTGCACATTTTTATAACTTCGAACTCCTTGTTTGGTGTGTAGCACCAGAGGAAGACAAAATCAAACAATTTATAGGAATGACACAGTATATAAGACAGTAATCTGTGCTGGGCTAATGTTAAACCGGTGATATGTTTTTTTTATGCAATTTTTGTATGCAAAGTCATGCTGTCAACGCGAATGGGGACACATGATGGTTCACAACAGAAATTGGACATCCGAGATTACTCGCTACATGTATTAGTCATCTAATTGTGTCGTGTTTATTCAAAATATTCACTTCTGTCATATTAAAAATTATGATTTAAATGATTTTGAATAATTTTACACTATTATTTTAACAAAAGATGGCGACCGAGAATATGGCGTAAATATCGCGATACGCGAAAACCGTACCGCGATACGTATCGTCAGGATGACATATCGCAATATACCGGTATACCGGTATATTGTTGCACCACTACTAAAAAGGGAGATTTTCATAAAAACTTAGAGAAAATATCCACAAATAGTGCAGATCCTGATGAGACAGCTCATTATGTTTGCAACCATTCGGATAAGGCATGTGGTATTGAAAAGGTTAACCCTTTGAACCCAAAAGCCCGCTATAGCGGTTTATGCAAACACTGCAGATCCAGATGAGCCGACTCGTAACGAGCCGTCTCATCAGGATCTGCACTTTTTTAAAGTAATTTTCATAATTTTGAGAACAATAAATACACCCTTTTCAAACATGAACTAGTCTGAAAACCATTTTGTGACGGTTGGATTGGTTGCAAAATTAACATATCAAAATGCATTCCAGTTACTTAAGGGCGAAAGTTTTAATGCAGTCTAACAACATGAGTATATATTATTCTAATTCACCTGACAAGAGAATCAGGATTTATAGGTGCCATTTGTCAGCCGACAACCCATACCTGAAGCACAGGCACTTGAACTCAACACACCACCCCCACCATTAGACGGGTCCAAATGGACTAACTATACTGTGTGTGTATTAAATACTATAGTCTGTTTCACAAAAGCTGCCCAAATTTTACGGCCATATAAACAATTCAAAAACAATATTTTTTTCGATAGTATTAAATTAAAGGAAAATTTAAGAATGAGCCTTCTTTTTATTTCATGAAATTCGGTCAAATATTGGTTTTATTACGAAAAATTGATTTGTCTATGGGAATTTAACATGGGGGAAAAAGTCATAAGGAAGTGTGGGAGGAGTCAAAAAAACGAAAGATTTTGGAAATCGACTCCGAAACCGGACTAGATAGCTTGGATATGATCCAACTAAGAAAACAAAAGTTAAATTTAAAAAATCGGTCCAGTATTTCTAAAATTCAAAAAAAAATCCCCATGTTAAATCCCCATAGACATCTTCTCCGTGAAGATGTCTATGGGGATTTAACATGGGGAAATTTTGTTTTCGCAATAAAATCAATATTTGACCAAATTTCACGAAATAAAAAGAAGGCTCATTCTTAAATTTTCCTTTAATTTAATATTATCGAAAAAAATATTGTTTTTGAATTGTCTATATAGCCGTAAAATTTGGGCAGCTTTCGTGAAACAGACAGTAGGGTTGTAACAATGCATCAATACTATTGTCTATCTCAATATTTACCTTGGTCATAGTACTATCATAATAGCAATATGTCAATCGCAATACTATTGCAATAGTCCTGAACTATCGCAATAGTTGCAATGATTATTAAAACTGGATTTTTCCTTCGGGAATGACATTTCTTCCTACAATCTGAATGTATTTTTACTGTATGCAGCAATTAACTGTGCTTCTATACATCCAGGGTCAGTATCAATTTTGCTTAGATATATTCTGTTTGTCAGCAATTATTTAAAAATATTTTCATTCTGCCAAAGCAGTATTTTCAATACAAAATCAGAACCATAACAATACCACAATGCATTGCAATAGTATGTATACCTGCAATAGTAATAGTATTGCAATAGCATTTTTCACAATTTAATAGGGGTGACTATTGCAGCAAAACAACAATCACGATTGTTATTTTGCTGCAATAGTCATCCCTAGTAAATACACTACTATAGTTGGCCTAATGGCACCCATCTAATGGCGGAATGCGCGAGAAGTTCAATCACCTGTGACTGAAAAGTGAAAGTGAATGGGTTTAACGTGATTGGATGTCAGGTGTTCCAACCCCTACACAGAACCCATCCTCACCTGTGACTGAAGGTACATAGTTCACTCACCCGTACTCTGATTATGTGGGTCAGTAGTGTAGTCCTGAGGCTCGGTCTTTATACTGACACTCGGCAGTGGGTTCTGTACGGTGTCATTGAGACTGTGGTTTGAGCAGACAGAGTTGTTCCGGCTGACACTCGAGCCAAGGCTGACATCGTCTGGCAGGCCCTGACTGCTGCCATTCGCCGTGCTCGAGTCTGGCTCAATCTGCCCACTTCTCAAACCAGATATGTTCAGGCCTGTAATATGGCATGTACAGAGTTAAAGGCAAAATTGCAAAATTCTGAAAGACGGGGAATCAAATAACAGATCTAAAAGCACTTTCAGTATCAAAATACCAGCTCTAGACAAAGAATGTATCTAGTATGTATCCATTAACTCTTTGCATGCTAGCGGTGAAAATATCTGCCAAAAGAATTAGGAGTAAATGTTTTATTTCTCTCTGTAAATATGTCTTGAAATTTCATTAGAATCGAGTCCTCTGGACTCAATTCTAATGAAATTCCAAGACATATTCATGATATTTACGGGGAGAAATACAAGAAAATATGATGAATTTTTGTCCGCAAGTTTTGAACTATTTATAGCCCAGAAATTTCCCAGCATGCAAAGAGTTAAGGTTAAAACATTGTATGAGAGACAGATAGACAGACAAAAAGGTGACTACCGGGTATATGCACCCTGAAATTCTGTAGAAAAAAAAACATTGGGGTTCACAACAATTTCAGGAATAACTAGATTTGTCAGTAAGCGAGGCTTACGGAATAACCCCCGAGTGGGCCCAGGTACCCCTAAAACTAAATATGTAGATTTTTTCCAAGTCTGTGGGCCTGTGATGTTGACCTAGAGATCAGCGGGGGTTGGATGGTTATGGATTTGTCACAGCATGATAGTAGAATTTTTGATGAAGTTATAACAGATTTCTCTGATGTTATTATATTTTGTGAAGAGACTAAGTATGTGACCTTGACCTCGGGTTTGGACGGTCGTGGATTTGTCACAGCATGATAGTAGAGCCTTAGAGGAATGCATGGGTGAAATATTACGAAATTTTGAAGGAAGTAAGAACATATTTCTCTGATGTTAAGTTTAGTGACGGACGGACGGACGTTCTTACATTAGGGTACTTATGTGGCTTATCACATGTTAAATATTAGCCACATAAAACGATTTTTAGCCACATAAAACGATTTTTTAGGTGGCTAATTGTAACCAACCCTATCCTTTAACAAGTCCATAACCCTGTGGGGCTAGCCACATAAGTACCCTAATGTGTGCCCAGACGGACGGACGGACGGACGGACGGACGGACGGACGGACGTACCAACATTTTGGGTTTATGGGCTATTTGCTATATAAAAGATCAAAGGACTAGCCCCTAAACTTCAAAAGGTTTTATGGGCTAATGGTATAAGTTCAAAGAACTTCAAAGGAAACTAACCCTTACCCTAAGCTCCTAAACCCCTGATGTTTGCCCGGACGGACGGACGGACGGACGGACGGACGGACGGACGGACGTTCTTACAGTACTATACTTATGTGGCTTATCACATGTTAAATATTAGCCACATAAAACGATTATTAGCCACATAAAAGGATTTTTTAGGTGGCTAATTGTAACCAACCCTATCCTTTACCAAGTCCATAACCCTGTGGGGCTAGCCACATAAGTACCCTAATGTGTGCCCGGACGGACGGACGGACGGACGGACGGACGTTCTTACAGTACTATACTTATGTGGCTTATCACATGTTAAATATTAGCCACATAAAACGATTTTTAGCCACATAAAAGGATTTTTTAGGTGGCTAATTGTAACCAACCCTATCCTTTACCAAGTCCATAACCCTGTGGGGCTAGCCACATAAGTACCCTAAGGTGTGCCCGGACGGACGGACGGACAACCTACTCCAGTATACGGGGGGTATAAAAAATATGGCAAGATCAAAAGTAATAAATTTGAGAAATACAAAATAGTATAAATAGTAACAATTTTATTACCACTAAACTATACAAGATACAATATTTACCTGCGAGATGGTGCTGTGGATCAGCCTCAGGGACGGAATGGTCCCGGCTGTATTGGTCACACAGCTCACTGAGTCGCTCAATCCCAAACATGGCGGCCAGTCGCTGCATGTCGCCCACCATCCGCCCACTCAGCTGCAGCTGCCCGCTGTACAGGTAGTTGATGAACAGGTTCACGGCCGACAGACGCACGTCTGACGGTATGGTGATCTCGAGTTGATCCCGCTCCGTGCCATTCGGACGTCGGTCGAAGTCTTCCGCAAGGTCATGTAATGTCTGACTGGCCGCACTCAACACAACTTTGTGCACCTGCAGTTACAAGGCATGTAATACATGTTATCAAACTTTTTTTCACACAAAATCTTCATCAACAAGAAATGTGCAAATGCCCCCAGTGGCAGATTGGAGAAACTGTGGCAAGTTAATTAAGTAAAAGTGATAAGTATTCATAAGCACAGTTATGAACGTCAAAATGTCATATTAATGGCAGCATGGATGTATGGCATTTGTCCACATGTATGATGTATTAAAATATTAAAGTAATCGATCAATGGATATAGAAGTTAAGACAGAATTGAGAAACTCTGGCGAACTTCTTAATGCGTGAAAACGTTCAGTTGCGAAAATGTCAAGGTCATGTTAAGGGCAGCATGGATGTGTGGCATTTGTCCACAAGCATGGTGTATTAAAATATGAATGTAATCCATCAAGGGATATAAAAGTTATGATAGAATTGAGAAACGCCGGTGAACTTATTTGTTTACAAGTATGATGTATTGAAATATTAAAGTAACACATTAAGAGATATACCGGTAGAAGTTTTTACACAATTGAGAAACGCTGGCAAACTTCTTAATGTGTGAAAAGGTTCAAAGTTGTGAAGGTCAAAATGTCAAGGTCATGTTAAGGGCATAATGGATGTGTGGCACTTGTCCACAAGTATGCTGTGTTAAAGTATTTAAGTAATCCTTCAAGGGATATAGAAGTTATGATAGAATTGAGAAACTCCGGCGAACTTCTTAATGTGCCGGACGGACACACACACAGACGGACACACAGACAAAACACAATATGCCTCCGGCTCTACCGGGACCGGGTGCATAAAAATCTCTTTGTCAGCACATAAGAATCGTCTATCAATGATTAAAATTTCAATAATACTAGTTAGCTTTAAATGTCATTATTGTCTGAAAATATTGTCATATATATAACCTCGGATACCGGTATGTCCCCAGGAGGTTAAAGTTCGACTATAATTCAGGTTGTCTATGAGACGTCTAGTCAGTAGTGTAAGCCATGTGATTTTGTACCCAGGAGGATTTTTCATGAAAACTTTCTACACATATTTTCCGTAAATGACTTCAAAAGTTGATGCATTTGTGCTGAAAATTGTCAATTTTCGCTGTTATTTACTGAAAATATCAGTTTCAGTAAATATTTTTAATGAAAAGTCACACATCTTCTTAGGTGCAAAATCACATGGCTTGTCTCATATGTGTCTGTGACTGGAAAAATGGGGCTTATGGGTTTTGTGACTAGTGTAGACCCAGGTCAGCCTATGTATCAGTAGTCTGGTCAGGATATGCACTGTATTATTA